>CM021105.1:88366824-88836700 GCA_007115665.2 Sequoiadendron giganteum
TTCTCATGGTGTTCATTTTAGACCTTTTCACTTCCTTGCTGACTATGGGATTCATCCTTTTCCTGGTACTAGGTAGATGGATTCAAAAAACCCTTTTTACAATTTTTTTCCTTATGCCCCATATTATTTCACGTGTAGCACACAACATTGTGCACTAAATAGAGTTATTTATTTTTACCTTAGATCTACACTCATCAGCCTTATGAATATAGTTGTTGCAGGCAAAACAATATCCATGAAATAAAACAACATTATTTATTTGAGGTACATATGATCTTTTGCTCATGTTATTATTCATTATTTTCCAAACTCTACAATTAAAAACCTTATTCCCAATAATATTACAAGAGAAATAGTAACCTTGAAAAGATTGATTGAACCTGTTAAGAGCATATTGCTTTATAGATGGAGGACTTCTAAAACTTGTCTTCTTTTGGTTAGAACTGGATCCACCTTCTTTCTTTCCATTATGGATATTCTTTGTATATATGGAGCCATTATTCTTAGAGTCCTCAAAGTTGACTCTCTCTTCTTTTGTTTCAGTCTTTTCACTTGATTTGGAACTTTTAGGACCAGACTTCTCTCCTTTGACAATTTGTTCCTTTTCTCTTTTGAGAGAATTCCTTAGAGTGATATTTTCTTCTTCAAACCTTGAGCATTGAACAATTTTGTGTTAGAGTTTGTCATTCAGTCACTCTTAAGTCCTCTCTCCTTCTTCAACCTTTATTTTCAAATCAGAGATCACACCTTCTACCTCTTTTAGTTTGAGTTCATATTTTTTTGCCTACTTCTACTTGAGTTCTTAGTTTGTCAGATTCTTCTTTTGATTTTGCAAGCATGTTTTATACTTTTGATTTAGACTTCTTGCTTCATTTAGGTCTTTCAATGTAGACCTAAGTTCTCCTTCAAAGTCACTTCCCCATTCATCTAAATTGAAGTCTCAACCGTCAAGCTCCATAGATTCTAAGTTCGAATCAAAGGAAAATATTTCTTCATTACTTAAGGAGTTGGACTCCTTATACTTATCAACATCATACATTTTATCAATAGTATTGAAAACCATAAAGAGAGTTTCTTCATTTGATTCATTCTCCTTGTCTTTAGAGGAACCACTAATTTCTTTAGAGAAGAGACCTTTCTTGATCTTATCTCTTTTATTGCTATAGTTTGATTATTTATATGGATATTTAGATGAAAAATGACCTATTCTTACACAATTGAAACATTTAAAAGGTAACTTACCTTTGTATTTTGCAATGCCCCTCTTCAATCTTCTCACAAAGTTGGCTTCAATATCATCAAATTATTCATTCTGATCAGGAGCCTCATCTTCAATAATTTTGTTAACTTTTAAAGTAGTTTCTCTTTTTGGAGCATCTTTATAAAATTCTCTCATTTCAAAGGCAATAAGAGTACCAAAAATTTCCTCAATTGAATACTTATCCAAGTCTTTGGATTCTTCAATGGTAGACACTTTATGACTGTAATATTTTGGGAGAGATCTCAAAACCTTCTTCAAAATTTCACTTTCCTTCACTTCTCCACCAAGACCAATAATGTCAATAACAACTTCTTGAACCTGGAGCATATAGCTTACAATTTTTTCATCATCTTTCATCTGCAAGGTCCCAAATCTTTTCTTCAATATTTGCATATTGGGTTGGTTCAATTTGGAATCTCCTTCATAAATAATACTAAGCTTCTCCCAAACATCTTTGGAAAACTTTCAATTAATCGCCTTCAATAATTTTGAATCAACTAATCCACATAGAATATAATTCTTAGCTTTAGCTTTAACATTACATTCATACTTGAACTGATTTCAGTATGATCTATAATAGGAGTGGTAGGAGTAACATGGCCACTTTTGACTAATTCCCACACACCAAAACCAAGAGAGTTAAGGTGTCCTTCCATTCTCATCTTCTAGTAGGAGTAATTAGTCCCATCAAACCTAGGAACCTTGAATGAACCATCATATGCCATCCTAGATCTTTGCCTCAAGTAGTTAAGATTCTACAGAGGAACTTGTCTATAATACCAATTGTGGGGCACTTCCGAAGACTAAGAGGGGGGTGAATTATTCTACACAAAAAACTAACCCCTTATGAAACTTAAACATTTTAGCATAACTCAAACTCCTTTAGGAGATAAGGATAAAAATTTAAGTAGAAAAGTAACAAAGAAGATTAGAAAAATTAGGATCTTTAACACCTTTAGCAACTTAGCCAATGAAAGATATAGAAGTAATCAAATCAGCAACAGAGATATGAAAATAGATAACACACACATACACAAGGAGACACTAGATTTACGTGGAAAACCCAATGAGGGAAAAAACACGATGAGAGTTAACTCACAATATAAGGCTCACTTCCAAAAAGACTTTTCGAAATGCTCACTACCTACCCAGACAAGATAAAAATAGGACTTGCATCATTTAAGTACCAACCAACTCCAAGAGCAAGATATAAGGACCTAATGAGATTCACTATCTCAAAGCAGGATACGATATGACTTAAAGAGAATTACAAAGATTGCCAACACAACACTCTATTGACTGATGTGTTCAAGCACAATTTAAATTATTTTGTAATATTTTAGCACTATCTCTATTGGATATTTAATACATCTCGCACACACACTTCTTCAAACTTGTACAATCTTCCACAATGTTGCAATAAAAAAGATCTTGCATTTATATCTACCACAACACTTTAATTCTTTAATTAATTCGGCCAAAGAAAAGAATAAACAATTGAATACAATTGTTCATTCACCAAAACATAATGCGGTCCTATCCTAAAAATAGGGAGGACCAGAACAATCTTATTTCTTCTTCCAATGTGATCCAAAAATATTTACATGCAAGCACACATCAATCTAAGTTGACATCAAGGAAACATGTGGATGAAATAATGAAGCACACACTCTATTAGCTCATAAACACTCTTTCATTTGAATTTAATTTATGCGGTCCTAAACAAGATAGGCCAAGACCCAAATATATCATGACACATCTTTCATTGTTGGCACTAACCCCAAACATGTCACAAGTAAAGGAATAGGCCCTATCGGCCAAATATCCACAAATAGCCCAAAAAATCCAACTCAAGACACAATTTGGCACCAAAGCATCTAATTAGCAACATGTGGATCATATAGGGATGTTCCTTGAACATCTAAATTCACTTTCATAGACTTCTGTTATATTGTCATGCCATCAACAACCACCGTAGATCAAATAGGTACAAAGAACTTTGTTAAGGAAACACATGATACATAACTAGATGATGAAGCATTTGTAGAAAAAAATGTAGATTACTTCAGCATATGGTATTGGAATTGATACATTACATAGACATTGTAAGCACATTCAACAAGCCGCTGGAGTAGAGAAATCAATACGGAGAAATGCAAATAATTTCTCAAACTAGTCCAAACAAATAGCAACATTACCAACCTTCTACAATTCATAGGGATCTCTTAAAAAACACATGTGAGCTGAAAAGATAGGAGTGCAACGTACATAGAGAAATAACATTGACTACCAAACCATAAGACCAAAACTACAATAGTGGAGGAATGCAAGCATTCTCTCAGATAGAATTCAAAGCAACTTCCTGAACCAGAATCATTTAAGCAACTTGTGGAGACTAGAATTTTCTTTCAGAAACACACATATATTATCAAGGACATTAGGAGAGAACAAGAAACATATTGTAGACCTTCAACAACATCTCTCCAACATTAGTCATGCTTCTAATTCTCATCTTAATGCTTCTAATCCTCATTTGAACATATCCGTATGAAATCAACTTCGTTGATAGAAATAATGCATTATATGAACATCAATAATCCTTCTTTGATAAGGCATGATATCCATCCATGAAATTCATCACTAATGTTAGCCCAAACTGAATATGACAAAGACAACCGATGCCAAGGACTAACAACATGTTATGCAATCATTGTTGACAATATCTTCCAACACTCTCCTCAACTTTTGTCATCAATGGAAACCAACCATTAGTGTGGACATCAATGACAATGAAACAAACAATAGTGTTGACATCAATGACAATAACTACCAACAAACACAACATTTTGTAAGGGGGAAAAATAAAGAAAAAACCCTCAAAATTATGAAGATGGCATAAAACCTAAAGAAGATCACAAAGATAGAATGAGAGAGCTCAAGCATAGAATGTTTCATGTGAAGAAGGAAATAAGCACCTCAAATAAATAGAGGTGAGAAAGGATTTGCATAACTAACTCCCATGTCTATGCATGCCACCTTTCATTCTATGTGTATGCAAGGTGTCAAGATCCTCATAAGGAGGAGGTTACACCTAAGTCTTAATATTCCTCCAAAAATGAATTATAAAAAATAAATCATTGTGAGAATACAAAAATAAGAAAAAAGACTTGTAGGGATTCCTTTAGAATATTATTACAAGTATTTAAATAATAAAAATTAATAAATAATCTTAACCTAAATAAAGATTAATTCCTAACAACAGTCTTGATTTGTACAACACCTAAATATATATCAATTGTTAGATGTTGAAGTTGTATTGCTGATATGTGGTTGTCATTGATGTCAACACTATTAGCATTGGTGTTTCTGAAGGTTGTATATGTCGAGGAGATTGATAAAATTATAATAAATATATTGCAGGCAACCAATGAAGTTGAGAAGGTTAAAGTGATGGAAATTTATATTCGTTGATGATTAGGTGGTGCACACTAAAGGGTTTTTTGTTGAGCTTATCTCGTATGTTGTCCAAAAGTTTCAGTGGTACGCATCAAGAATTGAGAAATTTATGAAGATCTGTGTTCCTACAGTTATTCAGTTACTGTAGCAAGTGTCTCTAGAAGATGAGATTGCAATTCTGGTGAATTTGGCTGTTGCGTATGTTTCTGAGATGTTATGAAATATTTCTAGATCGTATTCTATCAGTTCAGTATGCCCAAATTGATCAACGTGTTCATGATTGGATATTTTTCCTTGTGTGCTCAAGTTTTTCATGTTCTTGGCCGACATGATGGTGATAGTGTGTTGCGGATCCTTATGGATTAATATTTTATTGCTTAGCGTGCTCGAGGATGTTGATTTAGGTCTTTGCTATGTTGTGATCGATTAGGTTGGTGCACATTAAAAATTGTTCATGTATTAAGGCTGACAAGTTGTAATTCATTGATTTTATGGCCGACAAAGTTGTTGATGTAAATATGTGTAGCAGACATATAAGAGTGATTGTCTCTTCATTGTAAGCAAGGGTGTGGGTGTGTATGCTCAAAGTATGCTCGGTGTTTGTGTGTGTATGTACGAATAGAGATCAAATCATATGAATGCAGAGCAAAGTGTGAAGAAGGTTTAAAAAAGTGTATTTGTGCCTAACTAGAACTGTAATCAAGCTTGTGAAGAAGCTAATTTCTCAGTTCATGTTCTTCAGATGGATTTAATTTGATTATCTTATGTAAGGCAGTGAGACTTCCCTTTGAGCAGTGAGCTCTAGGCACTGTGTTTGAATGCAAGTGCATTATTTATTCATTCTTCATTATACTTTTAATAGGGTATAATCTTGTGGACTAACATCCACCACGGTTTTTCCCCTAACAGGATTTCCATGTATACAATCTTGGTGTTCATGTGTCTCTGATATGTTATTGATTTATGCTTGCACTGTTAATTATAAGATTTGAAATTAAAGGTTGATTAATGTTGAATAATTTTGATGTTGGTAACAACTAATTCAACCCCCTCTTAGTTGTCTATCCTTGTTTTGCCAACATCAACAATATATAAAAATTAAGTAACCCATAATCCAACCAAAACTATCATAGAAAGGAAGAACAATTATCACCTGAAGGAACCAAGACTTGGACCAATTAGTTTTACAAAAGAGGCCTTAGTCCTTGAGCAATAAAAGTCTTCTTATTTCTAAGCACGTTTGATGATAATTATGATTACTAAAAACTACTTTACTCCCATTTCTCCATAAATACGATAAAATACATGTTAAAAATCAATCAGAAATAATATTATTATGAATCCCAACCTCGAGTAAGGCCTCTTTCCAACTTAATTTATGTTCAAAAATAACAATAGTCATTAAACATAGTGTTCCATTGTTTTTAACAAATACACATCCCTAAAAATTGTGCCTCATGTCTTCATGTCTCTGGAAAATAGGTTGAGTTATAATACGCTTCAACCTGCCCACGGTTGGAAGTTTGCAATATAGTATCTTCCAAGCCATTAATTGAGCATCTAAATTTACTTTTGATTTCCAAATTTGATCAATTAGTTCTACCAAAATTTTTTCACTAAATCTACTATTCCATTTGATATTTAGGTGAGTTTTCATGGGAAGATTAGGAAGAAGTTGTAAATATATATTTTTTAAAGAAAAGGATAATATGATAACCATATCTAGTCATTGAAAAAATTGCATTAGATATGGGTATAAAACTTCATAGATAATTCCAACGACACCAAATATTGCACAAAAATCATAAATGGTTTGTATTTACTACTCATATTAAATTGATGTTTAACAGTACGCCATGCTAACCAACTCAAAGTAGTAAAATACCAAAGGTATCCAACATTGTAGATTATTTTTTTAAATAAATGATAAGATTGTTTTAGAAAACTTAAAGCAAGAGGTTCCCTATGATATCAAATATGTTTGTTCCACCAAATAGACGAAGTGGAGAAGTTGATGTTGGGAAAATGTGTCTCAACCTTGCAATTATATGTGGTTTATTGTTGATAGGATGTATATATATTTATATATATGTTTAATAGTTACATTGATAGATGTATACAATGGCAACGCAAAGAAAAATGTGAGTGTGTTAACTTTTTCAAGAAAATTCTAGAATGATCTATATAAAGGATATATTGTAAATTTTGACCATTCGTTATTAGGTTTTAGATCTAATGGTAGATATTTTGTTGGTCTGCCTTGATCTAGAATGTAACTCTATTTTATGAGGGTGTTGTATTATGACTACGGTACAAAGAAATTCTGATGATTTCCGAGAGTCTGATAACGATCGTGTTGTCTCTTGATATCCGAGTGGTGATACTCCTGTGAGAAGCTTACTCTGCATGTATATTGTAATCTTTGTGATTTATTGAATAATACATTGGGTGGCTTTTGGAGTGTGGGGTTTTCTCCTGAAAGGTTTTTCCCCACGTAAATCACTATGTTGTGGTATGCATGATATTTATGTTTATTTTTGTTTAAGTTTTTGTAACTGTTAAAGATCTATAATTTTTTTGCATTATTCTCCTCTCAAGATTAGTGTAGGAAGTTCTTCTATTACCTTAGCTTCCTTACAAGTGGTATTAGAGCTTGACCACCTTTGGTTTCAGTCGTGTGTTGTTGGGGTTTTTGAACTAATCTAGATTTGAGTGGGAGCTTGTGCAAAAGATACTTTATGATCTTGTGTAGGAATTTTTCAGATGACAAGTTCATCAGGGAGAATAAAGGTGGAGAAATTTTTTGGAAATAATTTTGAAATGTGGAAGCTAAAGATGGAGGATTTGTTGATAGATCAAGATCTGTGGGATGTTGTTGATGAGAATGTTTCAAGGCTTGCAAATCCTACTCAGGCTGCTCAATATGATGTTATGGATCGTAAATCCAAGGGTCTAATCGGATTGTGCTTGGAAGACTCTATTTTAATCAATTTCCATGAGGAAACCTTTGCAAAAAAACTATGGAAGAAGCTTGGTGAGATGTATCAGGCCAAATATTTAGTGAACAAGATTTTCTTGAGGAAGAAGTTGTATTCCTTGAGAATGGAAGAGGGTGGACGAATCACAGACCATCTGGAATCATTCAATATGTTGGTGGCTTATTTGGCATCAGTTAGTGTCAAAATGGACGAGGAGGAGAAATGTCAGGTCCTTCTTTGTTCTTTGCCTGATTCGTGAGATTCTCTTTTTATGGCTATTGGGAGTACTTCTATTATTTTGAAGGCATAAGATATGTAATTTCCCCATTTTTAGCCATACACTCTTCTATGTTTTCCAGCCTATTGTAGAGGCCCATAGACTTGTCAAGGTGAAATTCGGGTTTCCATCGTTTGGAGGTTTTTGGCATTTCTCAGAATTTACTATTTTTAGTAAGTTCTAATTTTGGCAATGGTCCTATTGACAACATCCCAGTAAGTTCTCCATTACAGTTGGAGTTGTTGAGTATGTTTGGTTTTGACTTCTAAGGTGAAATATTGGAGAAATAAATTAATTCAAGTCATTAATGATATTTTTAAATTGACCCCTTGGCCTAGCGTTATGACTTGAAGTTGTGTTAAAAGGTGGACATAAAGGGTGGATGCCTCATGGAGGAATTAATTGATATTTTATAATGTTTATTGTTCCATGAAGTTTGGACGCCTAAATAAGATGGAATAAAGTGTTTTTTTTAAATTTGAATATTTCAAAAAGGTGAAGGGGCATCCCTTTCTTGGAGGAGTTATGGAATTTGAAAAGTCACCTTCAATTATATAAAAGAGAGTGTTTTCTCTAGCATTTCAGATCCATTGTTTATGCTAAAGTTATGTTGTCAGAATGACTTCATGTATTTGGCTTCGAGGAATTCTTACCTCCTAGCATTTGTCCAATTTCGTGTTTGAAAGATAACACCTAGTTGGTTTTATGGTTGCTTCTCATCCAAACTAGAAAATTGAACTTCATAGTAGATGAATTTTGGAGATTTTTCATAGTTTTGGATTATTGGTTTCATCATGGAGGAAGGTTGATTTCATTTACAACTTTTGGAGTGATTTTAATTTTGTTGTGGGCGTTTTCTCTTTCCAATTTTAGACCCAAGGCGACCATTCTTGGAGATTTTCAGATTTAAATTTGAAGTGTTTGATTTTATTTAGCAAAATCGCCCTTGCAAAGAGGCCGTACCATTTCAAGAGGGTATTGGAATTTGTGCCAAATCATATGTAGTGTTTTGATTCAATTTTGGTATTGCAATTTGGGTGCCGACCTTCTAGAGAGCATATGAAATTCGTTTCAACTCATTTGGAGGTAATTGGGAAGGGTTATGCACATTTCATTGATTTACAATTTGCTGATTGGCATTTTCAGTATGCTGGATTTTATAATTAGACTTCAATAAGTTTAGTTTTGAGCTTCTATTTTAGTATTTGAGAGGTTTAAAACTTGTAAGATTCATCCTTCTCCTATTTGCATCGATTCTATCATTGTAACACTTGTAAATTGTAGATTCCTTTCATTGTAATGTTGTGAATTAGTGGTACTAATCCAGTCGTTGTATTTGCTGCATTTACTTGTGATTTCTAATGAAAACACTTTAACCCCTAGATGGTTTATCGCCAGTGTGGAGGAATTTACTTTGTACTCACATTTATCACCCACTGTTAAGTGGAGAATTCCCACTATTGAGTGGATGCCTGCTGCAATAGATGAATTAGTTTTAAATTGTATTGTTTTTCCCCCCACTATTTGAGTGGTAGCTTGGAAACCTCTCATGGCTGGTTCACCGCCTCTTTCAACTTTCAATTGTAATTATTTTTAGTTATAATTCAGTTTCCTCCGCCATATGTCAGCACCTCACCCAAGTTGGGTCTTGTGTGCACATTCTTGGCGTTGAGTGCTTTCAATTTCATTGTTCTTTGAAGCTAACACTAATCAATTGGCGTAGTGATGGTTTGTGTTGTGATAATTCAAGGAAAAAATTGACTAGCACATTTCAGTGGTATCAGAGTAGAAGTTCCTACCATCTTGTTGGGATAATAGAAAAATTAGAGTTGCCACAATGGAATTCATTAGATATGTTGAATAGTTTAAGAGGGAATGTGAACATGATGCTTTTGTATTCCATGTAGAATATTAGAGCATGACAGATGAGTTTAAGAAAGATGTGTCTTTTGACACATATTTGAATTGTGTGGTAGTTGTGAAACTTGGAAAATTGGGTGTGATCAACTACATCAAGAAAAAAACTAAACAGAAGCAAAACTTGCCATGGTTGAATAATTAAGGAAGGAAGAAGCAAAAGTATCTATTTGTGGCTTGCAGCCTACATGTAATCAAACTGAAAAGGATAATCAGTCAGATAGTGTTGAAGAAGACACAAGCAAGGTGCACGTTTTGCTTCCAAATGATAGTGCGCTTGATGAAGATACCTTGGAAAATGAGGAGATTAAGTTAGAATCTCAAAATACACCCGTAGACTTGCATGAGTTGGGAAAAAATGAAGATTGTTTGGGTACAAAGAACATAACAGTAGTCTTGAGTCCTAATAAGGATTCAACTAATGAATATTTCGAGATAAATGGCTTCATAGAAGATGATGGAAGTACTATTGTGTGGGATGAGTTCGTTGAAGAAGAGCAAGATGAAGAAGATACTAATGGTGTCTTTGAACCGACTTATGATCATTACCATGGTGATGATGTTGGTGGTGATTCTGATGTGTTAATACCTCTTCTTGTTAAGGATTTGGTGAAAGATTATTCCCCTTTTGTTGCTATTCAAACCTCTCAAGATTTTTCACAAGATAAACTTTTGACAAGTAGCCAAGAAGACCTCTTTGATATTCATTGGGCCGCTAATGAAGAAATCAACAACATACTTATTCATGATGGGTTTGTTGAAGATAAAAATGATAAAGTAATCAAAGCAACCAACTTTGATGATTCTTATTTCCAGTATGATGATGGTGGCAAAGGTGGTATTGAGCTTAATCATCAAACTAAGCTCTTGGAGGAAGTTACTGATGAAGATTTCAGTTTGAGTGGAATGAGGAGTGACTCATTCAATGAGTCAACAATCCAAGAGGATGATAATAATCTCTTTCCTATTGATCAATACAATCAAACCATTCAAATTTGGGATCCGGGCATGATGGCACCAAGATATGATAATGAACCGAAGTGGGATACATTTCCTTTTGATCTAGATGAAGTTCCAAGTCCAATTTGCATTGAAATCAATGAAGTGATCATTGGAGGAGAAGTCACAACAAAGGCTAATAAAAACGTGAATTGTTATGTTGAAGAGAAGAATGTTTTGAAGTCAAAAAATGGTTTGGGTGCCTTTCAGATTGACACACAAGAAGAGTACGAGAACTTGAAAGGTAAAGATGGAAATACTAATTTTCTTGAAGAAGTTGATGACAAGCCTTCTATTCAAGAGTTATGTAGCAAAGAGGTTAGTAAAGGAGCTGATTTTGATTTTTTTTCCAATGAAAGAAAATCAGAAAAGTTGATGTTTTAAGAGAAAAGCCTCTTTGCTGATCATGATCAAGGGCCTAAAGAGCTGCAAAATTTGAAGGATAATTTATTGGTTTCAAAAGAGAAGATTGTTAAAGTGTTATCAAGATTTGATAGCACATACCACTTCATTGAAGAACTTTGCTGGAAGTTTCAATTTGAAGAGAAACTAAATGGAGTTAAAGATGGAGACTCTCTTTCCAAGATGCAATCAATCAAAGAGGCATTGGAATCCATTAGGTCAGATTATTTGCACTTGCTCACAGATAGAGATAATACTATTAAGTTTGTAGAGGAGACTTATGACGCCTACCAAGAGAAGGAGAAAGAGGTGGATAGGATTTGCCTTGATCTTACCTTAGTTCATCATTCATTATGCAAAACAAAAAATCAATCACCTATTGTAGCCACACTTAAGGAACAAGAAGCTAATACAAGGATTATGGAGATCAAGCAAACAGTTGAAGGAATAAATGAACTCCATAATGATGAAACATTGCATAATACCAAGGTGATCCCATATGTTTATGGTGGTTGGAAAGTACATCAAGAGTGTGAACTCTTGAGTTGGGAAGAGAATTTTCCACAAGAAGGAATAGTTTGCAGCTATGAGATAGATGTTTTCATGGATAATGAATGTGGTATTCAACATGCTACACTTTGTGGGTCGACAACTAATGATGGGAATCCACAAGTTGAAAAAGATGAGCTTGAATTCTATGAAGATACCAACAAAAGGGATGAAGAAAATATTGTTGAGAACAACAGTCCATTATCTTCACATGATTTGGTTAATCATAAGGTGATAGATTATTCCTATGAGGGTGTGCCATATTTTGTGAGCAGTAATCATCAAGGGAATTTTGATAATGAAAGCATAAGTGGTTTCGAGGATGAAGTCTTCACATGGGAAGTGTGGACTCAAGGAGATTTCTTCATCGTTGGCTTCAAGGTGTCAATAAAACAAGTCTTGGTAGCTGTTGGTAACTCCATTGCAGTAGCAAAGAGTGAAGATTCCAGACTTATTAATCATGAAGTTTTGAAGAAAGATGGACCAAAACAAATTATTTACTTTCTTGACAATCTATCTCTTGGGTTGAGTGATGTTTTGGCTCATCCTAGTCCTTTGGGGGAATGAGAATTGAGGACAAAATTTGTTTTATGCTCAATTGATGTTTACATTTTCATGGATGAGCTACATGGGTTTATCAAAGACGACACTAGCTTCTTGAATTTTCATTTTGCTTTGATTAGCACTTGGAGAAGTGTTGTGTACTCTTTTCGGTACATTGGAGAGCATTTTTAGTTGGGTATCCATGTTTGGAATCCTTGACATGGCTTGATGGAGATTGTTATAAGTAGAAAGAGGAATATTTGGAGAGATATGGATCTAATTTTTTAGAGTCTTTGATGCTGCCCCCATTTTTACCAAACATTTGATGGTTCCTTTGGTTCATCTATTGATGGATTGGAGAGATGCTTCAAACAAAAGATGGTTTAATAATGGGTTGGAGTTCCTTAGGGGAATTTTTTCAGCCTTGGGCATGAACAATTGTCATAATATGAATGCTGATTTCCAAAGTTGCAGCAACTGTTCAACTCTTTGTATGCTGATTTTCCTAAAATCAGACATTAATTGGTTTATTTCAGACTTCATGGGCAGTTGGTACACTCATTTTTTCTCTTCACAATCTCTTTTTAGTGAGGGTTTATGGCCTCTAAAGTGGGAAATGATGTTTCATTGTGATTTAGATCAATTTTGGATGATGTTCAAATTCTTGTCCAGTGATCATCTTTGTTCAATCTCTTGCACTAGTGTTTGGGGCAGCGAACCTTTGCTTGATTTGGTTCAAATTTTTGAGACTTTGGGGGAGATATTGGTGGAAGTTTTTAGAGATTTTCTTGAATATGTCAGAATTACTCAGAGGAGGCATTATACATCCTTGAGTAGATTTGAGGATGCAGTTTCTATGACTTTGCAAAGAGCTATTTTTTCCTTTGCAAATACATATGAAGGAGTCACATTTGTTATTCTGATTCGATTTGATGCTTTGAAAAGTGATGTTGATGATAATATTTTTGAGTTGTTTAGATTATTATTCTTTGTTTTCATAATGGTGATTGACATTGACATTGCAAATGTTAATTCCTCAGAGTTTATTGGGAAAGAGATGTTGTTATATTTTGATTCAAATCCTTCCATGTTGTTCAGTTTGAATTCAGGCATGTTGTCTCTTTGAGGTTGCAGGAATGGTTTGTGTTGTTATGGTGTAATGACTACATTTGTATGATCAGAGTAGAGTAACATCAACATGGTGGGACTTTTCAGAGATGGACATGGGACCCCGAGATCCTATTTGATTTGGTGGGATCAGTTTGGAGTGTTGTGGTATTGCTTGAGGACAAACAATTTTGGGAAGGGAAAATTGTAATGTCCCCATTTTTAGCCATACACTCTTCTATGTTTGCCAACCTATTCTAGGGGCCCGTAGGCTTGTCAAGGTGAAATTAGGGTTTCCATCGTTTGGAGGTTTTTGGAATTTCTTAGAATTTACTATTTTTAGTAAGTTCTAATTTTGGTAGTGGTCCTGTTGACAACATCATAGTAAGTTCTCCATTTCAGTTGAAGCAGTTGAGTATGTTTGGTTTTGACTTCTGCGGTGAA
Organism: Sequoiadendron giganteum; assembly: GCA_007115665.2. NCBI lineage: Eukaryota > Viridiplantae > Streptophyta > Pinopsida > Cupressales > Cupressaceae > Sequoiadendron > Sequoiadendron giganteum. Next base: position 88,380,758 of record CM021105.1, read on the forward strand.
ATAGTGGAGAAATAAGTTAATTCAAGTCATTAATGATATTTTTAAAGTGACCCCTTGGCCGAGTGTTATGACTTGAAGTTGTGTTAAAAGGTGGACATAAAGGGTGGATGCCTCATGGAGGAATTAATTGATATTTTATAATGTTTATTGTGCCATGAAGTTTGGACGCCTAAATAAGATGGAATAAAGTGTTTTTTTAAATTTGAATATTTCAAAAAGGTGAAGGGGCATCCCTTTCTTGGAGGAGTTATGGAATTTGAAAAGTCACCTTCAATTCTATAAAAGAGAGTGTTTGCTCCAACATTTCGGATCCATTGTTTATGCTAAAGTTATGTTGTTAGAATGACTTCATGTATTTGGCTTCGAGGAATGCTTACCTCCTAGTATTTGTCCAATTTCATGTTTGAAAGATAACACCTATTTGGTTTTATGGCTACTTCTCATCCAAACTAACAGATTGAACTTCATAGTAGATGAATTTTGGAGATTTTTCATAGTTTTGGATTGCTAGTTTCATCATGGCTGAAGGTTGATTTTATTTATAGCTTTTGGAGTGATTTTAATTTTGTTGTGGGTGTTTTCTCTTTCCATTTTTAGACCCAAGGCGACCATTCTTGGATATTTTCAGATTTAAATTTGAAGTGTTTGATTTTATTTAGTAAAATCACCCTTGCAAGGAGGCCGTACCATTTCAAGAGGGCATTGGAATTCGTGCCAAATCATATGTAGTGTTTTGATTTAATTTTGGTATTGCAATTTGGGTGCCAACCTTCTAGAGAGCATATGCAATTCATTTCATCTCATTTGGAGGTAATTGGGAAGAGTTATGAGCATTTCATTGATTTACAATTTGCTTATTGACATTTTCAATATGTTGGTTTTTATAATCAGACTTCAATAAGTTCAGTTTTGAGCTTCTATTTCAGTATTTGAGAGGTTTAAAACTTGTAAGAGTCATCCTTCTCCTATTTGCATTGATTCTATCATTGTAACACTTGTAAATTGCAGATTCCTTTCATTGTAAGGATGTGAATTAGTAGTACTAATCCAGTCGTTGTATTTGCTGCATTTACTTGTGATCTCTAATGCAATCACTTTAACCCCTGGATAGTTTACCGCCAGTGTGGAGGAATTTACTTTGTACTCACATTTATCACCCACTGTTAAGTGGAGAATTCCCACTATTGAGTGGATGCCTGCCACAAAAGATGAATTAGTTTTAAATTGTATTGTTTTCCCCCCCACTGTTTGAGTGGTAGCGTGGAAACCTCTCATGGCTGGTTCACTGCCTCTTTCAGCTTTCAGTTGTAATTATTTTTAGTTATAATTTAGTTTCCTCTGCCATATGTTAGCACCTCACCCACATCGGGTCTTATGTGCACATTCTTGGCATTGAGTTCTTTCAATTTGATTGTTCTTTGAAGTTAACACTAATCAATTGGCGTAGTGCTGGTTTGTGTTGTGATAATTCAAAGAAAAAAATGACTAGCACATTTCAAGATATGGTGAGTTATCTTATTTCTGAAGAGATGAGGAGGAAGGTATCCATCACTGCCAAGGAGGCCCTACATGTTCATGAAAGACCTAAGAAAAAAGGCAAGAAGAATGAGAAGTGTGACAAATCCAAGACTAGGGGAGATCTAAATCTCCTGGAAAGTCTAAAGTTAATTGCTGGAATTGTGGTAAGTCTGGGCATGTTCGTAAGGAATGCAAAGAAGAAAAGAAGAAAAATAAGAAATTCAATTCTGATTCTGAGTCAGGGAAGGAAGATGGTGATGCATCCATTGCAGCTTTGGCAACTCGTGCAGGTAATGATGCATGGTTAATTGACTCAGGTGCATCTTTTCATATGACCTTTAATAGAGATTGGTTTTGTGAATATGAAGAGTTTGATGGAGGCAAAGTGTACTTGGGTGATGATTCTTATTTAGATATTGTTGGTTGCGGTAAAGTTAAAATCGGGTTTTTTGATTGTAGAGTAAAAAGGATTAATGGTGTGTTGCATATCCCTGGATTTGAGCAAACTAATGGATGCAAGTTTGTAGGTATTATTTTTTGATGCAGGATGCAAGATGGTTAGATGTGCTATGGTGATTGCTAGAGGTGTTAGATATGACACATTGTATATGCTTGATGCATACAATATTGAGTGCAATAGTACTTCTGTGAAAATAAAGTCTATGGAAGAAGTGAGGGTTTCACCTTCAGCATGGCTTTTGGGTACCCAAGGGTGCTCTTTCTTCTGAGAAAAAGTTACCTGCAAAGAAAACTATGTTATGACACTAGAGACTTGGCCACATTGGAGAAAAGGGTCTAAGGACCTTGAAAAATAAAAACTTTGTTGAAGGTTTATCCTATTGTAATCTTGAATTTGATTTCTATGAGCATTGCATTTATGAAAAAAAAAATCGCATTTAATTTTACTCAAGTTCTCATAAATCTTATGCTATATTGGATCTTATTCATTCTGATGTGTTTGGTCCTGTAGATGTTTCTTCGATTGGTAAATCCACATATTATGTTTCATTTATTGATGATTATAATAGAAGGACATTCTAAAGAGTAAATATGAAGTTTTTAGTTGATTTAAAGAATTTAAAGCAATGGTTGAGTTGCAGATTGGAAAGAAAATAAAATATTTGAGGACTAATAATGGCAGTGAATTTTGCTCTAATGATTTTGATAAATTTTATACAGATTGTGGTATTCATAGACAAAAGACAACTGAAGTATTCTCCACAACAGAATGGAGTTGCAGAAAGAATGAACATGACACTGATGGAGAAGGCTAGGAATATGTTGAGTGGTGCTAGCCTAGAACAAAGGTTTTGGGCTGAAGTTGTTGCCACTGCTTGTTACTTGATTAACAGGTCTCCTACATTAGCTCTCGTTGATAAGACACCTATAAAGGCATGGTCGGGTCGCAACCCTGCATTAAAAAATCTTAGAGTTAAATTTGGTTGTGAGGCATAAGCACATGTGCTAAAGGAGAAGTGAACAAAGTTGGAGAACAAGACTGTGAAATGCATCTTCATCGAATATAGTTATGGTGTGAAAGGATAGAAGCTCTGGGAACCTATTACACAAAAGGTAATATATAGTAGAAGTGTTATTTTTAGAGAAACTAAGCCTTCTTCTATTACATTACAGTCTATACAAAGCAAACAAGAAGATATGATTCAATTTCCTCCTACGCTTGAGAAAGTTGAATCGAGGCTCAAGGATAAACAAGAAGTTGAGGAGAGCTCATCTAGCTCTAGATCTTCAGAAGAGGAGGAAGAACCTCCAACTCAACTTGTTTGTAGGCCTACAAGACATAGACAACCACCTGAAAGGTATTCACCTGATGATTGGAGATGTATTTTTTCTTTGAATACTAACATGGATGAACCCAGATCTGTAGAAGAGGCCCTAGGTATAAATGATGTGAAATCCTGGAAGATTGTTATGGATGAAGAAATGACATCTTTGAAAAAGAATGATACATGGGATCTTGTACCATAGTCCGAAGGACGAAAACATGTTAGTTGTAAATGGGTGTTCAAAAAAAAGATTGGTTCAGATGGAAGTATTGAGAAATACAAAGCAAGGTTGGTTTTTGATAAGATAAGCAACATTTACAGGGTGTTGTACCCTTCACACAAAAATCCCAAAGGGCCAAAGGAAAGCATAGTTCAAACAAAACTTGAACGAGAAGAACAAACATAAACAAATGACCGACAGCTGTAGAACAACCATAAAATTAGACAACCCCTGAAACAGAGGGGTCAAGATTGACTCCCCGAAACCGAGGCCTTGAAGAGGCAATGACTTTGGGGAGACCCTTCTTCTTCCTTAGCACAACTGACCAGGAAGGCTCAGAATCGAGAATCAACGAGTGAGGCGAGGGGAGCGGATTCACAACAACCACCCCGAGAGAGAAGCCACCACGTAGCGAGGGAGCCAGCAACGAAGCAACCAAGAAAGGAGCTAACAAAGGTCCAACAGAGTCGATCAAAGCAAGGGTGGTTGCAAAGGGTTACTCTCAAGTTAAATTTTGCAAATAGTTGTGTGCCCCTATTTGCGTACAATTTTTTTGTATAAATAGTTGTGTGTGTCCTTGTTCATATGAGTCTAGTGAGTCCATTCCCACTATTGTTCATTACAAATAGTTAAGTATGTCGTTATTCATACACAAGTATTTTGTAGTAAATAGTTGAGTGTGTCTATGTTCACTCATGTGTATGCATATATTATAGTTTGTCTCTTAAATTCATACATTATAGGTATTTCTTGATAAAAATTGTGTATGTTTGAATTGATCAATTAGGTGTAAATATGTAGAAACTATTATCTTCAAATTTTAAAACTATGATACAAAAAAAGAGGGAACATTAGAGTTTGGATTTATAGTACATCATAATTATTGTATTAAGTGAGATTATATATTTAACTAGAGATGTTAGTTATTATATAGATTTAAATAATTACTTAAAATTATAAATAATTGATATATTAAATATTTTATTAATATATTGAATAAATTATTTAACCACTCACATACATAATTTCTTAAAAAGAGATATATAAAACTTTATAATAAATATACAACAAACTTATAAACTATATAAATATCCAAATAAATAAAACTATACCAATATAATTATACAAAAACTTTAAAAATCTCTATTGTAATATTCAAGCTCCCTTTGTTGAAGACTTGTCTAATAATGAACTAAAAAGTGGAGTAGCTTAGGTGGACTAGCCAAGTCAACCTTGGACACCCATGACAAGGCTGCAAGCCACCTCTAGCAACTTGTAAGAGCTTAGTGGGGCTACAAGTTCATCTATAGTAGATGCCACGAATGTTCCAAATTGTTCCATGGATTACTTGTAGTAGCTTTGAAATTTATATGTTGCACTCCATTGCTTAGTTAACTATTTCTAGCATCATTTATACTCTAGTTATCAGAAAAAACAACCTCCATAGCTCGAACCATTCTTGTTGGGGGTGTTGTTACTATTTCTTGTAGCAATGTCACTAAGGGTGGTTGAATGGCTAGGGCATGGAATCAAGTAGATGTGGTAGTGTCTAGCAGTTACACAAGGACATAAGAGTGTCATGGGGGTGTGTAGTTATCGACAATAGAATTTGAAGCGATGGAGATGAAGTCGAAGGGGCAGGTTATTGGGTGATTAGTGTTCGTTTGTACCTGATGATGATTGATTCCTCTCCTTTAAAAGTAATTGTTATCCCTTGATGGGCAGTGTCTATTTCTTTTGCTAGCTACATGTTTTCCCTGATTGACTGTGACTATTCATATTCCTTGATTGCTATATTGTTTTCCTTTCGGGCCCGGTTGTTTACATGCCTTAGTAACATGACCAGTATACATCCCTTTGTCAATAATCAGTGTTTGGATTTGCAGGCCAATCGCTTACACTAGTTAAGCGACCATGTAAGTGATCTTCTCGGGCATCTAGTTACCTCCTTTGGCAGATTGACTACACATCTTCCAAGGTAGCTGCTTTCCTTATTAGCAGCAGAATTTGTCCTGGTTCTAGCTGCGTTTATCTTCCCCTTGCTAGGCAACATGAGACCCCCTTTGGTCATGACTGCATCTTTGTTGGTAGCAACAGTTAGGATATCAACCTTCCACATTTGTGGGGGTGTAAGTCTGAAGGGACATAGGTAGAAAATAAAGAATTGGAAGGAAGAGAAGCTTCGATGTTTACATGATGTGGGAAGCCATTGTTTGGAGGCTTGGGTGAATGCAAGTTGAGAGTTTGCTTCGAACTATGCTGCTGGTTGGTAGAGACTGTGAGGCAGGCAAGATGATGTGTTGAAGCCATGGCGCCAACTTAAGAGCTAAGTCTAGTTTGGCGAGAGGGTGTTCAGAGTTAGGAGAAAGTATGTTGCCAAAAGTGTGGAGCAGCTTCCCGTCAGGAATCCAATTGAGTGGCCATTGATGTCTCTTTGGGCAATGGTAACAACTCACTTCTAGCAAATTGTATATTGAGCCATTGGGGCTAATGTAACAAGTTGTTAAATTGTTGCAAGTTGGGAATCAATAGTAGAAGCCCGTCTGTTTCATTCCCAAATGTTCTAATCCTTTATTTACACCAGTGCGAGTGTAGATACAAAGTCATATTCTTTTTTGGATAGTATGTGGATGCATTTGAAATCCCATGAAGTAATGTAATGCTTGTACGATTGTGGATTAGTGGCACAAGGAGCATTGCTCACTCTCCCTAGACTTTTATGCCCATTCGAGAGTTTATCTTCTTGTTCAATTTGTGTGTGTGATTGCAAGGTTGTTTACTTCTGCATGTTGGAGTTCTTCTTTATTTTAATTCTTGTCATGGCGATTGACAAACATTATAAGTGGTTATGTTGCATATAGAGGTAGTTAGAGAACATCTAATTAAATTTGCATCAAGTTAGCATCCCAAAGTGCGACATGGCTGCCACAAAGTACAAATCAAGTGGTATCAACAACCAAGAGTAGAGGGAAGTGGTACCAAGTAGGTATTCTGTTTTGCTAGCTTTCGCTAACATCACATGTTTTTTAATGGATTTTTTAATTAGCTATAAAATGTAGGGTTGGAGAGAAAATGAAGCATATTGAGGTTCAAAGAGCCAAGAACCAAGAGCCAAAAGCCAAAGCAAGTGATAGAGTCAAACCATTCAAGAGGTGTAGAAGCTTCAAAAGTTTTTTTAATAGAGTTGCATACAGAGTTAGTGGAACTAATGCAACCACCTTTCTTACTTCATTTTAGAGGGAATGGATGTTCATATCAACTAAGTTGATTATAATGTTGTTAGTTGATTTTCTAGTCTCATTCCTACAATGATTTCAATCTATAAAGAGGAAGGCCAAGTAGAGGATCACCCACCTCCATTGTGGTTTAGCTCCATTCGAGGGTTGTTGCAAGTGAAATGATATTGAATTCCTTCATAGAGAAAGGAGTCACAAATGTAGTAGAAGCTATCGATCATTTGTGTAGGGATCAAGATGCCATGAGGGCATTGACATATCTATGATCAACCTTGGTGATAGATTGCTCTCAATTTTCCTAGAGGAAAGGATAATTCTATATTTCCTTTTGGTCATGTAAGCTTTTAGGGACCGAAAAATCCTTGGTTTGAGAGGTGTGACAAAAAAGTGGATCAATTTAGGTGGACCAATCAGATTAAACTACAAGACATTTATCACAAGTTACTTGGACACCTATGACAAGCTCCAACTCATTTACAATAGCTTGTAAGAGCTTAACTTAGCATTGTAAGTTCACCTACAATAGGTGCCACAAGTGTTCCAAAGTACTACAAGTGTCACTTGCAATAGCTTTGAGAGTGATAGAGTTCATTATAGTAGTTAGTTAATTGTATCAAACATTTTTTATTAATGAAAAAATAGGTTTTGAAGGTGCCACAAAACCCTTTACAACACAATGTTAGGATTAGGTGTCATCCACCTTATAAATCCTATGTCATATATCATGGTTCCAACATCCTTGGAAAGTGTCCCTATGCACTTATGGCGTATTGAGAAAATATTATGTAATATTAATTCTCATCACTATTTGTAATATACTCATAAGGGGTGATGGGTCCACTAGCAACGGTAAAGATGGTGTGGACATAAACATTTAATATTGTTTTCCCCACATGTGGATGCCTAAAATGGGATAATAAAAGATACAAGAAATGATAAATGAGCGATTGTTGGGATTCTACAAGTGGGAGTTTGGAAAGAGGCAACAAGTGTCACTTGGTTTTCCATCATTTATTACATTTAATGTGATGTTTATCTCTCATGTTTTGGCACCCAAGTTGGAGAGAAAGTATTGAAGCCAAAACCGGTGTTCTTTCACATTGTGAGGAGGTAATCCAAAGGTTGGGGACATTTGAAATGAAAGGTCATCTTTGGGCGCCATGTTTGGTGCATTAGATGCCTTCACAAGTCTATAAAATCAGCCTCTTGGATGTAGAATTGGAGAGGAACAATTGAATATGGTGTTACTCTATAGGAACAAGGATAGGTAGAGGCATAAGGAGGTTGTTCATAGGTACACAAGTGCTGCCATGTCGGAGGAAAAAAGGAGAATGGAAGTGGATGTATTGTAATCTCATTTATTTGATGATAATGCATACTTGGCCTCTCTTCTTGGTGGAGTTTTTTCCCGCAAGGGTTTCTCCACGTAAATCTTGTGTTATGTGATGATCTTGTGTTGTTGATTTATGCCTCATTGCTGCTATATTTTTGTGATGTTATTATTCATATATTTCCATTATAAGTTCACATAAGGCAATGTTTACAAGCATGTTATGTTGGCTATTTTTTAACATCATAAATAAGATGGATCTAATCATGGTATTTCCATATTAAGGCAATTTAATTTTCAGATTTGTATATAAGTTTTAGATTTTAATGTTACTATAGTTCAAGCCTTATATCTCATCCATTGAAGTCATATATGGATAGAGATTGAATTTTCCAACAATCGGTATCAAACTTGTTTATTTCTCATCATTTGGTATCAAAGCTTAATGTTAACAAGGTTCAGGGTATTCCTTATTTTTAATTTTTTAGCTTGGAAAGCTTGTGGAAAGATTTTAGAAGGAATTGGAGGTTGTTGGAAGGATTTTGGGGTGCAATGAATGTTCTATGAGCTAGCTTTGTTTTGCAAATTTGTGAGATTGAAAGCCATGGATATTGTCAAAGTGATGTATGTTGGGTATTGTAAGCTCATGATTATGGATCTTTATGGAGTTGGTTATGTTTTGGCAACTTGGAGCTCTTGTTTGACAATATGTGCATATCCTCTTGTTTGGTGGTTTTTTCCCTTTACCTTGTGGTCATGTGTAGCGAGAAGATGTTCACGTTGGACATGGGTAGAGACATCCTAATCACATGGAGAAACATTCTTGATTTGGACTACAGAATGGAGTGCTTATGTTAGCTTCATGGTTTTAGCCCTTGGTTACATGAAAGAACTGGAAACTAAGCCACTAACCTCTTTGTGAGTTGTGGAGCTGATATGTTTCATATGTTATAAGCTCCTAGACAACTTGGTTTTCCTATTGGGTTGTAGTTAATCTTGTTTTCAATTGTGGGTTTGTAGATCTATGATTATTCCATTATTTAGATGACATGTTTCATGTTTCATGTTTGGGTGGTTAAATGGATTTCAGATTTATAGAGATGGTTTTGCATGTTTTACATGCTAACTAAAATGTGTGGTATGTAGATATATGATGAGACTATACTTAGGGTGTTTTGGATGAAGACAGTTATAAATTTGCATGGTGGCTTGGAGGGTTCTTATTGATCTATGGTTACTCCTATGTGGGTTTGTTTGGAAAATCAGATCTAGTGTTGATTCGGTGTCTAAGTATTGGAAATCCACATGTAATACCTGAATATCTCTATTTTGCATGATACTAATGTGGGGTTGAATCTATTTTTTCAGCTATTTGAGATTGGAGCACTGATTATGTATTTCTCCTTTGAGATGTTGTATATGTGTAGATCATGTAAATTGTTTGATGTAATTGTTTGGTAGGCCATATTCACGGTCACCATTTTACAAATTGTTATGCTTACTACAACGAGAAATGGTTATTGGGAGTACCTGATATAGTTGTTCATTTGAATCTATAGCAGTTGTTTATGGTGCATGAAAAACTTTGTTCACTTTGAGTAGAGTGTTGGAAATAATATCGGTCATGATGTTATGTATAAATTTGTCTTACTTTAAGTGGGAGCTTTATGCAGTTACATAATGTGTTCTATCTTCTTTGTTTCAAGATTTTGGTTTTAAGTTGTTGTTGCAATGTGTAGTGAGCCATGAATAATCTTGATTAGAAGATGGATGATCTTTTGTGATGGTTGTTGGTGTCATAAGGAGCTCTTGGATTCTACCTTCAGATTATAGTGAGAGTTATGACATCTTTGGTTCTATTGACAAAGGATGTGTATCAGTTGTATCTTCTTGGTTTGGAGATTGTGGTTGTACTTCACCTTTTGGGAGCTCATGGTATTGAGTTCTTTGATTGTGTTGGACCCAAGAAGGATCTTCAGTTAGGATATGGTTATCATGATGCCTGGAGAGCTTGGTTACACATTTCAGTGTTAGCTTTGGCAGTGATGTTGATTCATAATTTTATGATGGATGGTTATGTGATCTCCTAGGAGGGGATGTTAGATCATGATTTCATCATATGTTTATGATTTTATAGTTGGAATTTTGACAATGGTCTTGTTTGGTTCTCTTTGGTTTTAAATATTAATCATTTTCCTGGAGCTTCATAATATTGTAGGGATGCATTTGAAGTTGGCATAGATTGATTGGTGGATGCTCATGAAGACTAGAGGGACTTGGGTGAGGCTGATAGATCTCTTATTTATGATATTATATGTTGATATGGTTACTCTTTTATGAGGATTTCAGCAAGAAGGTTGAGGATCCTACACCTAGTTATGGATGTGAATCCATTATAGACCTAAAAGTAAGATTGTCATTTCTTGGTGTTGTGTGCACAAGACAATCTTGTATCCCACTCTTGGTCTACTTGGCAAGTAAATAATCTGAGAGGTATTTCCCACCTGAATATCAAATGCATTCTTTATTTTGTATTTCGTCTTCTCATATGAGTTAGTGTTGAATATAAAAATTCTCATGACTTGTTAAGAAGAAGATGCATGGTTTATGGTTTTTCGTTGTTCTCCTTGTTTTGGTCTTGAGCTATGGATTTAGTTTTGAAGACTTATTTGGAGAGGTACAAGAGATGGTTTGTGGCTTTGGGAATATTCTGTTTGTTGTGGGAATGATTGGTTGGTTTGATCTACCTTTAGTTTGAGAGGTTTACATCTATTTCTACCATTTTTAATTTGATTTGAATGTTATATGTTGATATCCTTTCAATTTTGGAATGGTGAAGGAGATCTTACATTACACATCTTGGTAAATGTTAGTGTGGAACAAGATATGGTTTGATTTGCAAGTTCTCTCTTTGGTCATGGTATTCTTCCTGGATGTTTGGTTTCACATGGTTGAGTGTGAAGAACTTGGGAGAGCTATGGGATGATCCCACAAAACTGGTTTACAATTAGTTTGAGGAAGGGAAAATGCATTTTTGGAGGAAAAATACTTTAGGGGGTTTGCTAGAAGGGGGGGGTTTGCTAGAAGGGGGGGTTCACTAGAACCCACTAAAGGGTTTGCTAGAAGGGGGGGTTCCTCCCTTCTAGCGAACCCTCCTTTAATAGGTTTTCTTTTTTAATTGTATTTAAAGGAGGGTTCTAGTGAACCCCCCTCCCTTCTAGTGAAGGGGGGTTCGCTAGAACCTCCTTTTTTTCCCTTCTCCCCCTCTTCTACCAAATTTCTACAAAATTTTGTCTTTCGAAGGTCAGGTTGATGATAAAAATGGAGGAAACTTCATAGACCCAACTGGATGATGGTAGTCCTCAAAATGAACTATCCATTGAATATAATTTTAATATATTTTGGTTTTATTATGTATGTTTTTAGTTTAATTAAACATAGGTTTTTCATCGAAAATCAAGCTCTTTGTTGTGCACATGTGGAAAAATAGCATACTATAAAAAAAATCTGAAAAATATTTATGCACTAGATATTGATGTCCTTGATCCAACAAAAAAAAATGTAATTTCGATACATACAAAAAAAGTTGTGTTAGCAAGTAAACCTATATCTAAATTGTAACTAGTCTGATTTCAAAACTTAATTAAGAAAAAAAATCTCAATAAAACACTATGAAACCAATTGCATGCACTAGATATCATAGTTACAAATCTGAATTTGAAAAAAATCAGAATTTTATCCTTCATAGAAAAAAAGTTGTGTTAGCAAGCACATGTCACTCTTTAAAAATGGTGTTTATTGTTAAAAACTAGTTTTTGAAGATGGAAAAGGAAATGTAATTTGATTCCAAATTTTTTAAAATATATATATTTAGAATCTACAAACAAAATTTCACAAATCACTAGTTTGCATCATCTTCAAATTCCCCATGGTTTAGTAGCTATAGGTTCCTGAAAGTGAAGATTTAGTTAAAAAAAATAGTTCAATTTCTAGTTTGGCCAAAAATTGTAAACCAGTATTGTGGGATCACCCCATGGAGACTAATGGTGAGAGAGGTATTGCAACATATTTGGTTGCAAGATTTGCATATCATTGTATGTTTCCTTAACACTATGTAATAGAGGAGTTAGCCACATCCTTTATGTGCAATAATATAGATAGACTTGATATGCCTTGATCTATTTTTTAGATTTGGCATTACTCTTGCAATGGGAGTTTTTTGGATATATGTTTGGTTATCCTCTATGATATTTTGGTTTGTTGGTTATTGATGTAATGATGAGTTTGCATGTTTCATTGAATTTGGATCTACCAGTTATGCAAGTTGTGGATTAGCTACCCACTTTCTTGCAATAGGATGACTCAGATGTGGACTATCTATATCTACAAGATTATTTTAGTGTTTATGCAAACTTTATTAGTTGGCCTTGTATGTGGTCATTTTGTGCATTGGTATGTTGCATTGAGATAGGAAGATGGATATACAAAGACTTGATTGTAGTTTTTTGGGTTGATATGTTGATGACATGAAGTTCTATCTATGTTTGGTATACAGGCTAGTTTGAGGTATGGTTAGCTTGGATGAGTTGCAGTTTTTTGTGGTTTCTATTTCAGGTGGTATGAGTAAGACAACTACTCAGAGCCTTTGATATCATTTGAATTTAATGGGTTTGTTCATGTAAAGATTAGTGCAAATTGTAGTGACAGTTGATATATTTCACCTTGGCATGTTCCTTTTTCTTCCATAGGTGACATGTTGGAGGATGTGAAGGAGTTATTTCTTTATTTTGGTTATTATGGTTACTTTTGTAAGTATCTTGTTGGAGCATGTGAGCATGGTGAAGATTTAGATGGTACGTGTTTGAATAAGCGATGATTTCCCCTTGTTATGATTCCTATGGGTGTATTTACAATGTTGATGTCAAGTGGGAGAATGTTAGGATTAGGTGCAATCCACCTTGTAAATCCTATGTCATATATCATGGTTCCAACATCCTTGGAAAGTGTCCCTAGGCACTTAGGGTGTATTGGGAAATTATTGTAATATCAATTCCCACCATTGTTTGTAATATACTCATAAGGGGTGACAAGTCCACTAGCAGTGGTAAAGGTGGTGTGTGGACATAAATATTTAATATTGTTTTCCCCATATGTGGCCACCTAAAATAGGATTATTAAAGATAAAGGAAATGATAAATGAGTGATTGTTGGAATTCTCCAAGTGGGAGCTTGGAAAGAGGCAACAGGTGTCACTTGTTTTTCCATCATTTATTACATTTAATGTATTGTTTATCTCTCATGTTTTGGTGCTCAAGTTGGAGGGAAATTATTGGAGCCAAAACCAACGTCCTCTAACATTCCAAGGAGGTAATCCAAAGGTTGGGGACATTTGGAATGAAGGGTCATCTCTGAGCGCCATGTTTGGAGCATTAGATGCCTTCACAAGTCTATAAAATCCGCCTCTTGGATATAGAATTAGAGAGGAACAATTGAATGTAGTGTTACTCTGCAAGAAAAAAGGCAGGTGGAGGCATAAGGAGGTTGTTCATAGGCACACAAATGCTTCCATGTTGGAGGAAAATAGGATAATCCAGAAGTGGTTGTATTATAATCTCATTTATTTGATGATAATGCATACTTGGCCTCTCTTCTTGGTGGAGTTTTTTGCCGCAAGGGTTTCTTCACATAAATCTTGTGTTATGTGATGATCTTGTGTTGTTGATTTTTCTCATTTCTGCTATCTTTTTGTGATGTTTTTCTTCATATATTGTTGTTATAAGTTCACATAAGGTAGTCTTTACAAGCATGTTATGTTGGTTTTTTTTTAGCATCATAAAAAAGATGGATCTAACCATGGTATTCCCATATTAAGGAAACTTAATTTTCGGATTTGTATATATGTTTTAGATTTTCATGTTGCTATACTCCAAGCCTTTTACCTCATCCATTGAAGTCATATTTGGATAGAGATTGAATTTCCCAACAATCGGTATTGAATTTGTTTATTTCTCATCACACAAGACATCCAACCAAAGCTACAAGTTCATTTGTAAGTAGATGCCACAAATGTTCTAAATTATTCCAAGAATTACTTGTATTAGCTTTGAAAGCTATATGTGTTAGATTTAGGATCAGAAATGAAAGCAATCAGAAAATGCAATACATAAGACAATGGACACAACAAGATACCCTGGGAAAACCCTCCTACTCGAGGGAGAAAAACCCAACAAATATATCTCTTATATTGAAGGAATAAGAGCAGAAATCTGCTTACAACTCAAGCCCAGCACAATGTTGAATTTGATACAATGAATAATAGTACCTCTCCTAGATGCAAAAATACACATTAATATGTTTCTCCTTGAAATCGATCTGCTGCTACAAAATGATGATTTGTTGCTACAAGATGATGATCTGTTGCTCAAGTATGAACTTCTTCTAGGAATGTGAATTATGATGAATGAACTTGATGATCAAATGAATGGTCATTACCTTGTATTTATACAAAACTAGGTGACTGTTCATTTGGGTTGTCCTCTTTTAAGAAACAAGGCGACTCTTCATAAAATTATTATATATAGCAAGTCTGACTTGCCTTGGTATTATTTATCCATCATTTTTAAATTTAAGAGAAAGATATCTCAGTGATATAACATCAACAATATGTTGCACACCACTAGTTAGTTGACTATTTCCAGCATCATTTAAACTCTAGTTAATAGACTAAACACCCTCAATAGTTTGAGTCATTCTTGTTGGGGTGATACTATTTCCTATAGCAATATTACAAGAGTGGTTGAATGGATAGAGCATGGAATCGAGTAGATGTGGTAGTGTCCAACAATTGTATAAGGACAAAAAAATTTCCCGAGGTTGTGTAGTTGTCGACAATAGAGTTTGAGGTGATGGAAATAAAGTCGGAGGGGCAGGTTATTGGGTGATTAGTGTTCTTTTGTACTTGATGATGACTATTCCTCTCATTTAATAGCAATTGTTATCCCTTGATGGGTGATACCTATTTCTTTTGCTAGCTATATGTCTTCCCTAATAAAGAATGGTTATTCATATTCCTTGATAGCTATAGTGTTTTCTCTTTGAACCTAGTTGTTTATATACCTTAGTAAAATTCACATTCACATTCCTTTGTCAATAATGATTGTTAGGATTTGTAGGCCAATCATTTCCCTAGTTAAGCGACCATGTAAGTGATCTTCTTAGGCATCTAGTTACCTCCTTTGACAAGCATGACTACACATCTTCTAAGGTAGTTTCTTTCCTTGTTGACAAATTTTTTTTTCATAGTTTTAGTTGCATTTATTGTCCCCTTGCTAGGTAACATGAGTCACCCCTTTTGGTCATGATTGCATCTTTGTTGGTAGCAATAGCTAGGATAACAATCTTCCACATTTGTAGGGGTGTAAATTTAAAGGGACATATGTAGAAAATAAAGAATTGGAAGAGAAGCTTCCATGTTTACATGATGTGGGAAGCCATTGTTTGGAGGCTTGGGTGAATGCAAGTTGAGAGTTTTCTTCAAGCTATGTTGTTTGTGGGTAGAGATTGTGAGGCATGCTAGATGATGTGAGAGTCTAAGCCATGAGGCCAACTTAACAACTAAATCTAGTTTGGAAAGAGGGTGTTGAGAGGTAGGATAAAGTATGTTGCCAAAAGTGGGAGCTACTTCCCATAAAGCATCCAAATGATTGGAAATTGTTGTCCTTTCAGGAAATGGTAGCAACTCACTTTCAACAAATTGAATGTTGAGCCATTGGGGTGAATGTAAAAAGTTGTTAAATTGTTTCAAGCATGGAGTAGACATATTTTCCAAGAATCATCAGTAGAATCCTTTTTGTTTCATTCATAAATGTTTTAGTCCTTCAATTACACTAGTGCAAGTGTAGATACAAATTCATGTTATTTTTTGGATAGTATGTGGATGCATTTGAAATCTCATAAGGCAATGCAATTCTTGTATGATTGTGGATTAGTGGCACAAGGAGCATTGCTCACTCTCCCTAGTATTTTATGCCCATTTGAGATTTTCTCTTCTTGTTGCAATTTGTGTGTGTGATTGCAAGGTTGTTTATTTCTACATGTTTGAGTTGTTGCTTATTTTAGTCCTAGATTAAAATCTCATGGTGATTGATAAACATTATGAGTGGTTTTGTTGCATATAGAGGTAGTTAGAGAGCATCTAATTAAATTTGCATTGTTAGCATCCCAAAGTGCAACATGGCTGCCCCAAAGTACAAATCAAGTGGTATCAACAATCAATCAATCCTTGTGACTAGATGGAAGTGGTACCAAGAAGGCATTTATGATATGCCTAAATTTTGCTAACATCTCATGGTATTCAATGGGTTTTCTAATTAGCTACAAAATGTAGGGTTGGAGAGCAAGAGAAGCATATTGAGGTTCAAATAGCCAAGAGACAAGATCCAAAAGTCAAAGAAACTTTAGAGTCAAACCATTGAAGAGGTGTAGAAGCTTCAAAATTTTGTTGGGTAATGTAGTTTGAGTTTTCCATGTGGAAGTTATAAACTCATTCAAGGAGAGTTGCGTACAAATTTAGTGGAACTAATGCAACCACCTTTCTTACTTCATTTTGGAGGGAATTGAGGTTCATATCAACTGAGCTAAGTATAGTGCTAGTTGATTTTGCAATCTCATTCCTACAATGGTTTCAATCCATAAAGAGGAGGGCCAAGTAGAGGATCTCCCCATCTCCATTGTGGCTTAGCTCCATTAGAGGGTTGTTGCAAGTGAATTGGTGTTGGATTCATTCATAGAGAATGTTGCTTATATAGCTTGATCTTGTTGGTTTTGGAGCCCATTTCATCAAGGAGGGGTGTAGGGGTACAAGGTCCATGCGTCCTGACAAGATTTTGAGGAAATACCCCCAAAAGCATATATATTCATCGTAGATTTGAACTATGCATCATTAAGTCACATAATTGACCCTAGAGGTTATGCTAAATTTTCTTGCTCTAGAAGGCAACCCCCTTTATGATGGCATTGTATTACAACTGATTATTGAATTTTTTGAGGAGACTGTGATAGAGAGGAGAAAGTTATAGTGGATGTGTTCTAGGTTTTATCCCTTCGCTTTTTTAGTATAAATAAAACGAAGGATTGACTATTTCTCTATGGACATAGTCCATATTAGTTGAACCACATAAATCTGTATCTTTGTGTTTTGTCATTTTTATATTTCTTTTGCACATTTTATTATGTATTGCTCTACAATATTATTCCTAACAAAGAAATGTGTCACAAATGTAGTAAAAGCTACCAACCATTTTTATAGGGATCATGATTCCATGAGGGGATTTACATATCTATGATCAACCATGGGGATAGACTAATCTTAGTTTGTCTAGAGGAAAGTATACTTCTATGATTCCTTTTGCTCACGTAAGCTTTTAGGGACCAAAAAATCCTTGGTTTGGGAAATGTGATAAAAGAGCGGATCAATTTAGGTGGACCAATCAGGTTAAACTACAAGACACTTATCACAAGCTACTTGGACACCTACAACAATCTCCAAGTCATTTGCAATTACTTGTAAGAGCTTAGTAGTATTGTAAGTTCATCTATAATAGATATCACAAGTGTTCCAAAGTTCTAATGAGCATCACTTATAGTAGCTTTGAGAGTGATAGAGTTCATTATAGAAGTTTTTTAATTGTATCAAATATTTTAGTAAGAGAAAAATAGGTTTTGAAGGGACCCTAAAACCCTTTACAACACAAGGCATCCAACCAAAAGCTAGAAAACAATAAGAACATAGCCAAACATCGACTACATCAAAATAATAGCCATGTTGGTACAAAACCAAGAAAGTAACAACAAACACCAAGGATGACCAACTACACCTCCCCTTGTCTCCTATTGCTTTGAGCACCCAAGACCTAGGTGTAGGAAGCACGATCATGCTTTGAAAGACCTCTCTTCCTTCTTTGGACAAACTCCTACAAAAAATCATCCTCCAAAGGCTCAAAACAAAGGGAGGGATTAGGGATAGAATCCATTGTCCCCAAGGGCAAAGAAAGATGAGCCATAAGCTTAACTAAAGAATCCACAATAGAAAACTATGAAGAAACTACTCCCGACACTGATGGACCCATTAGTTGGCCAACTGAAAAAAGGCCCAAAGAGGATGACCCATCAAGATTTACTAAAGTAGCGACCCTAGGGCCAAGTACACATCCACCAAATCATCCTTAGAATAAAAAAAATCACCCACAATAAGATGCTCATGATGGGAAATTTACAAAGTCACCTCACCTATCTTATGCCGAGAGCTAAGGCAATCCAAAGCTAGGTGTCCAATAGGAAAGCATCTCCTATGGAAAAAAGGGAAACCCTCATCAAATTTTGTATTTCCTCTAATTATTTAATAGAACACATGCAACATCATGAATCATTCCCTTTGGGGAAATATTGGTACTTGTAGCAATGCTACAACTATGGTTGAATAGCGAGGGAATTTAATCAATTAGATGTGGTAGTATCCAATAGTTGCATGAGGATAGAAGGGTGTCAACTGAGTGTAGTTTGTGACAGCAAAATTTGAAGTTGTGGAGAAGCTAAAAGGGCATAAAATATTTCCCTATGTTAGCAATGCATTTTTCATCATTGGCATGATTGTTCATTTAAACCTACAAGGAATGATTCCTCTCCTACAACAATGACTATTATCCCTTGATGGGAAACATTTTTCCCTAGTCGAGCATGAATTTTCACATTCCCTAACAACAATGATGTATTCCCCTAGGGCCCAAATGGTTTTTTCCCTAGAATTGTGGCTATTTTTTGTTCATTTGATAGTCATGACTATTGGGATTCATGAGTAAATTGTTTAGCCTAGTTGAGAAACTACACATGATATTTCTATGCATCTACTTATCTCCTTTAGCAAACACAATTGTGCATCTTCCTAGGCAATTGATTTCCTTTTTGGTAGTATTGTTTGTCCTTATTCTAGTTGTGTTTTTTCCCCTTACTAGGCGACATGAATTACCCTTTTTGGTTTTGATTGCATCTTTATGAACAACAAGGGTTAAGTTAGCGACCTTCCACATTCCTAGGGGCATGGATCTAAAGGGACAAAGGTAGAATATTAGAGGGAAGTGAAGCTTTCATGTTTATATGACATGAAAAGTCATTGTTTGGAAACTTGGATAGTGACAACATAATACTATTAGGAAAATCATACGAGTTGATCAAACCATTTTGTACATAACCCAATGGGAGAAAAACATACATATAAGCTTACAAAATAACCATATGCAAATACCAAAGATATACCAGAAGACAACACAAGATATACCTTGAAAAGACCTTCATGAGGAAAAACCTATCCTCCAAAAGAATCATGTATTATTCAATAATGAAAAAATTATAACACTTATAGAGTCTCCATGAATACTTTTGAAACACCAAACTCCTCCAATGCATCCTCCATGTGTCCAAGCATGTATCCACACACTCCATGGCATGCTTCACATATGCACTCTTCATAAGAGAGCTCAATACAATGACAACCGCGCCCAACAACCAACCAACAACCAACCTCAACCACTTAACACGTGATTTTTTTATAGAAACAAAGAAACAAGATCACACAAAACAACCAAGTGGTAAGGTAAAACCAAAAGTACACAAAACCACTGACCCCAATATTTACTTTTTGATACTAACTTTTCTAGATATTAAATATTTTTCCAGGTGCAACCCACACATAAGATACTTAACTAATGATGCATACAACTTTATAGGTGGACCCAAATAAATATTTAATGTGGCTAAACACATCACCTAAGATGCACTACAAATAAATATTTATTTTACATAATTAAAATAATGTCTTGTACAAAGTGCACAATACCTTTTTCCTAACATTTTCCCACTTGTATACATTGCATAAAAGACAATTAATGAAATACATCAACATAACCATCCATGAAAGTACATGAATCTCCAACATGCTCTAATGCTCCAACAAGATACCTACAATAACATCCAAGGTGAAGACACCAATTCAAAAAATACAATCATCAAATCCAAGTGATAACAAAGGCTCCAAGTAGTTGTCAAATGGAAAATACCCAACATGGTTAGAAATAGCAACCATAACAAATTATAATCCATCTAGTCATTCATAGCTCAAAGTTATCTAAACATCAATAGAACTCATTCCAACAACATATCCAACCCATTAATTGCAATCAAAAGCTCCATGTATAAAACTTGTCCATGAAGATATCAAAGACAATCCTATAGATCTCAAGACTCAAACACCGGATCAGCTACAAATCTGATTTTCCAAGCAAATCAACAAGCGAGTACCATAGTTAAGAAATTTAACAAGCACCTAAGAGATAAGAACAACCTCCTAACATTGAACTAGACAAAACCTATCAACCACACACATGATCATGTTGTGTCAAATCTCTAGTGCACATGAACATCTATGACACCATAATAATCACCATGGCTATACTTGTACCTCATTATACCAAGACTCCAAGTCTTCATGCATATCAACCATGTCCTCAAACCAAAAGACAACCTATGTACCTATCACCATCAAAGTCTAAACTTTGAAAACCCCTATAAACTTGTATTAGGAAGTATAAAATTTGATAATCTACTATACCATTATCTATATCTTATAAAAATATGCAATCCCTCAAACTTTCACTATGCAATATGTTTGGATGCTCACAAAATCACACTTTGAATCTCAAGATCCTACAAGTGATCAAACAACTAACAAACTCTCTTTGTTCAAATGAAAAACCACCTAATCCATTGTGCAAATGTTCTCCATTGCCTATTCAAAATAAAAAATCTAATTTTGCGTGTAAAAGTTATGACCAAATAATGACTACAACAAAATTTGGCTTAATGACACAAAAAATAACAAAAGAAAAAGATCTACAAATGAAACCTATACCACTATGTAGTGCTCAGATAGAGTTTTTTTAACAACTATTGAAAGTCAAAAAAATGGACATTATAGGTGAAAGTTATGGCTCTTGAAATAAAATTGCTCCAATAGGCAAAAAGGTGTCTTAGTAGGTTGGCCATACAACTCGTACAACTTATAACACCAACAATGATGTAGGGGGTGACACAAGGGCAATGACGACACATGAGGAAACTTTTGTTGGCGATGGATTTGAAGTCAATTTCAAATCTATTTTATTTTTCAATTTTAGAAGTCTAATTTTTAAAGCTCGCTCAAGTCTGGGGCAAGGGGCTAAGCTTGCCAGCCCAATGAATGCCAATTGGAGGTCAACAATAATCGATGGGGTTGACAAGGCTTGTACAATGTGTTATCACAGAATCTAGCAGTGCTCGATTCACAAATAACCCCCCTACGAAACTAGTTTGTTTCCTAGGACCATATGTTTCAAGCACGTAAAACGAGACAAATTTGTTTTACGAGGTCTTTGATCCTACCTAGTTTGGGTAGGTGACGATAGGCTCGAGTTTCGAGTTTACAGTTTGACTCCTTTCAAACCCAGGAGTTAGTCATTTTTTCTAGTTTTTCGTGCTCCAATGGTGAAAATCACCGCCGTTGCACCTTTTTATTCTAACTGTTTTTGGTGCTCGGGCAGTGATTTTCACCGCCATTGCACCTTACAAAGTTTCAAGTTTTGGTGCTCGGGCGGTGAAAATCACTGATGTTGCACCTTAAGTTTTGTTTATGAGTTGGTGCTCGAGCGATGATTTTCACCGCCCGAGCACCTATTTGTGAGTTAAGTCGAGTTCTCCTGGCCGCATTCAATGTGTGCAACTCAAGTTGATTTTTAGGTTTTATTAACTCTAATGTGAGTTATTTCCTCACTTTCGCTAAGCGACTCCTCTCTACACTTCGCTCTCGTGCTTTTCCAAGTGCCTCAATTGAGATCAAACCTTGGTGTTGTCCTCCAGTGCGCGGTTTTTCACTATCATCTCCGCCATAGTTATCACATGTATGTTCGCGTTTGGCTTTCCTTCCAGTTGTTAGTTTTCTTTAGATTTAAATGCTCTCATATTTCTCGTCGGTCTTTGGCTTTCTTCTACCATTGTTCCTATCGCTTAGTCTTTTAATTTTATTTGCTTCTCCCCCTCGTGTCTTTTTCCTTTCTTTTTACTATCGTTTTTTCCTCTTCACCTTTTGCATTGTCGTGGCGAATTTCTCCCTACTCTTGTATTTCGCGTCGATCTTTGTTTTACGCCATTGGTGTGCAGGCGAGGTTTTTCAACGCCTTCGCATGAAAGTATTAAGTCACACTAGTATCTTGGCGGTGATTTTCACTGCCATGACACCCACTCACAAGAAGTATCTAGGTGTCGAGGTGGTCAAAATCACCGCCTTGACACCGAACAGTTTGACATGTTGGTGCTCGAGCGGTGATTTTCACCGCCTCAACACCAACATTTGCCATCCCCCGAATTTCCCTAAGTCCCAGACTTTGGTGCTCGAGCAGTGATTTTCACCCCTCGGGCACCAAAATCTGCATTTTTCTCTAACACTCTGAAAAGTGTTTTCTCTTCATTTTCGCTTCCATGCTCATTTTTTGCACCTCGTTTTCCGCACCATACGACCAAAACACAGTGACTCAATATCGCCATGTTCATTTCACGTTTCGCCATTCGACATGTATTTCCTAACAATCATTGACTCCACCATTCTTGCAGTTTATTCCCAAAGTTCCATCAAAAGATCCTCAGAGATAAGAAATACATCAGTCTCTGCTCCCCTAAATGTCAGCTGAAACGCCATCACCATCTTCTAAAGCAAAAGGTAAGATGAAGTATAAGTACCAAGGCATTTTCCCTCCAACCGTGGTGTTGTCCAAGGTGGATGAGATTAAAGATACCCAGATCGACCATCAAAATCTGGCAGATCGTGAAGAGAATCCAATAGAGGCCATGGGATGAGAATCTGAAGGCCATTGTGCATAGAAATCTTTATATGGTATCCACTTTCCCAACTTCAGTTCATCACATAAAGTTCGTACTTCAGGTTTCTGCTCACTATATCCAAGAAGACAGAACCATGAGAGATTCTGCAGGCCAAGTAGTAATGAGGCTTGATGGTGAATTCTTTGACATAGTCATCAAAGTTCCACAAATGGAACAATACACTCCCATCACGATCCAGAAGGCTTAGGAGATATTTGACAACGATTCGGTCAAGGCCAAGACATTGATCAATTCACAATGGTTGAAGACTCCCCGACATGTTGTTTCTAGGTGGCCTAAGGGACTCCCCAGGAGCGACTTCAAAGAAGATGTGAGAGACATGATTACTTTGTTAAGCCAAGTTAAGGGCTTGCCTGAATCCTCTCATTTTCAAGATTGGATGTATGAATACATCCGGATCATCTGAAGGAGGAAAGTACACATTGATTGGGGAGCACAGATCAGTGATGAAATCCATGAGCAACTGATCAAGGTGCCCACCACCTTGAAATTTTGTATGACTTCTTTTTTGGTGTACGCAGTAGTGGTAATGAGGCAGTTTCCAGGTTTGTCTACCAAGGGTAATAGAAATTCTACCCTTATCTATGATTACTATTACCAATTGAACCTGAGGGAAAGCTTCCACCACTTCAGGAGAGTCACAGATGCTTTCTTCGCTCCTTTGTTGTTCACCTTTGACCTGACTCTGGAGAAGAAGAGACTTTCATATGAAGCTTACAAGGCGGTCAACAAGGTTGGATGTGTTTTTCTACAATTCCCAACCTTTACTTACATAAGGGTAGGTTGTTTCACGGGATGTGCTTATATGCTTCCCAGGTACCCATAAGACAAATGGATTCTTATGGAGTTGTGCAAGCAATCAATTTCAGTGCACAAAGAATGACAAAAGAATCATAAGCCAGGTTTTAAGTTGTCATTAACCATTGGCAGATATATGATCAAAAGTGTGCAGAAGGCCAACAATGTTTCACCAGAGATGCACATAATGGCTATCAAGACCTACAAGTACATGCGTGACTTTGACTTCAGAGATGTGAAGAAGAATTTCAAGAAAGGTCATAGCCATGTTTACCATTTTGAAGACATATGGGCAGAATGTAGAGATGAGGAGGATGTACATAAAATGGATTTTTGCAGGTTGACAGTTGAACAAATCAGAGCCCTCCAAATAGCTGATTTGCCTGAAGATTTCACAGATCCAAGAGACATCCTCAATTCTGCCTACGATGAGGATAATATCACTGAGAAACCTTTGCCTCCAGTACAATGGTCCAAAAAAGAATGTACTTACATGAGGGAAAGGTTAGCCCCCATCCTACACAACACAGAAGAATGGCTTCACAAGCATGGCCATCAGATGAAAGCCTTCAAGACATATTCTGAAGGTGAGCTTCCCAAAGAAAAACCTAGTCCGTCGCCGAAATCCCGTGCCAAAGAAAAACAGGCAGCGATTCCCTCTTCATCACGAAAAGGGCCAAGGATTAAGTTCATTGTGGGGAAAAATACTCCACAGACCATTGAAATACAAGAAACAAGGGCTACCACATCTCGTGCAAAAGAGAGGGAGCTTGTTTCTGAGGATTTATCTTTAAATGAGGAAGGAGGAGATACAAAGTTTGAATCCAAAGAATTAGATGATGAAGAATCTGGAGAAACCGAATCAAATGAAGAAGAAGAGCAATCAACAGAAGAGGTTGAGGGATACCAAGAGGATGAGCAGATTTTGTTCCCTCCTCGGAGTGAAACTGAACAGATCCCAGTGTCTTCACCTCCTCACACTCCTTCAATTCCTAAATCTCCTGTTCCTCCCATTCCTTCTTCTCCTCTTCCTATCATGGTTACAGGAGTAGAAGGTGTTTTTTCCCCACCAGTAGTATCAACGGTGTTAGTTTCTTCTGCAGTTAACCAAACACAAAATATCAATGATCTATCTAGTTTGCCAGTTTCTCTCCCCATTTTGTCATCTCCATCTTTTGACATTTCTTCGGAGGCTGAATTTAACAGATTCATGAATGAATCTTTGCAGAGTCAGCTTGGTGTATAGACAACTGGGCTCATAATGACTACAACGACGCCCATAGTTATTATTTCAGCTATTCCTAAAAGAGCCCTTGCAGCTCAGGAATTAGCGGTAACAAGAGATGTATATACTTCTTCCCTCCCTCCTTGGTTGGTGTCGCAGGTTCCTAAGCGCAAAAAGCAGATGATCTCCCCCGATGAGCTGGACCTGGAAGAAATACCTACCCCCAAGAACAAGGAAAAGAAAAAGGCTAAGGTGCTGTCAAGACTCCATGTTGATAAAGCTGGCCAGAATTTTGTTGAGGTAGGTTTTCCTTCACAACCAGAGGGTGATGTGAACATGGAAGATTATATTGTACAAAGAATACAACTTGGGAAGGTAACCAATGAGAGTGCAAAAGCAGATGCCCAAGTAGTGTTAGATGCTCTTGCAGGAAGGCTTGACAAGATGGAGCAAGCTAAGAATCTATACAAGGAAAAGGCTGAACGCTATGTGAACATCTTGAGAAACATAGCGGGATCTTCAATGGGTGATGCCCAATCTATGACCTAGGTGAATGTCGAAGAACCAACTATCCAAAAGGTAGAAAGGCTTGCAGCCAAGGGTAAAGTCTTAAATGAGTTCATTGAAGAAATCATAGATCATGGGACACAGGTCATCACCACCACAAGTGAGAAGAAAATACAAGTAGCCCAACTACAAACTGAGCTTAATAAAGAGGAAGGATCACTTGTGAAGGATCTACATGTGATGGAAAGGACTTTATCATCTTGGCTGAAAAATGAAAGAATCCAAGATCAACAAATTGGTAAAGAGTGGAGTAATGCCTGACAAGGAGAAATAGGTGGAGGTGAAAGAATCAATCAAACATAAGATCCAGGTATTAAAGTTTTTGATTGATGACATTCACCAGGTACAAGAAGATGTAGAAGGTTATCGGGTTCTCCTGGTAAATGGGATGGAAGAGTTGCTAGGTGATCTTCTTGATGACAAGCACACTTTTCTCCCTCTCAGCGAGATCATTCAAGTGTATAAAGAGGCCTTCATGAAGCTGGTGGATGATAAAGGTTTTACCAAAAACACCATGCACATTGTATGTGATTTGTGGCTTTCACTTGATTGTTTCAAGGCTCATCTTCAAAGGTGTAAAAAGGTTTCTTCGTCTACAAAGAAGATGATTACCAAAATACACACGCTGGTGGATTATACAGTCGGACCAGACGAAACTTTCCTACAAGAGACGACAAAGAAATATGAAGACTTCCGCACCCAATGCAAAGAACAATAGTCTTCTTTTTGTCTCCAGTGTTCGCCATTTTTGGTGTCCCCTACTTTGCACATTGTAAATAGTTTTTGACATCTTTGGTGTCTTTTTGTAAAATGTAATTGCACCAAAATATGAGGCGCGATTACGTAGAAATAAATTACACTCAGTTAGATTAGGGTTTCCTATTTTTACTCATCTGATTCCCTAATTTTGCTCTTCCCTCCTTTCTATAAATAAGAGGGATTTCTTTTGTAATATTGACCTTTTGATATTTTGCAACAAAGTGCTGCTCTTTTGAAACAAGCATTGAGACTTTGTGTTCAATATTGTGAATTCAGATCTAATCAATAAAGAAGAGGATTGCATGCCAGACTTTGTGTTGGAATCGATTGTCTTGTGTGTTGATTATATCAGTAGTGATTTGTGTATGAGATTGAAAGGGCTTCAAGTGGTTGATGTAAACTTTGTGTTACATTTATCGTTTGGATTTGTTTATGTTCGAAGGTTTTATGATTGAAGGATCTACAAGACTTTGTGCTTGTAACCATTCATGTTGTTCGAGGAATCGCTGTGTCTAAGAAGACTTTGTGCTTCTAATACAACGAACGATACTACTACAGGTTTCAACATTGAAAAGGCTACGGAACGACTTTGTGCCTTCGTGAGCCTTCCCTTTTCCTTTTTTCCTTTGTTATTATAAATCATACCTGGTATTTCTAAGTTGTACTATGTCAAGATAGGAATATTGGCATTACTGCTGTTGTTTAAGTTTAAGTTATTCATATCTAAAGCTTTTCATCGTGAAGCATTGTAAACATCTTCTCTGAAAAAAGAGAGAAGTATGAATGTAACACACCCCCCCCTTTCATGAGTACAGTGTACATTTTGTAAGTATTCTTTTAAGTTTACTATAGCTTCTAATTAGCAGTAAGAAGGGCGCCTCCCCTTTCTGAGAGGAGAGATCATATCTCACACAGTTGTGGTTGAAGTCTAGATGGTGTAATCTGTTGAAAAGTTGATTACACTATTTTCACCCAACACAACGCTATCAACGAATTGTCGTTAGTTAGTGTACCAAGTTGTATAAAGGGTTTGTAGATCCCACACAGTTTTAGTAATTTCTTTTTTATACTATTTTTTTTTTATGCGTAAGATTTTTTTTCAAATTTTCAAATCTAGGAACGACTCATACAGTTGTATGACTAGGTACAAGAGGCAATTTTTATGTATTTTTTCTAGTGGCCAAAATACATTGAATTTTATGTCAATCTTCGTCTCTTAGGCCTCTTGGATTTAATGGCAAGGTTTGTTTTGTCCTAGGGGATCATCTATGAAAATTCCCCCACAAAACTCTCTTGGTGAACACCTAAAAAAAGTCTCTTTTCCAACTCATCTTGAAACTCCAAATCTACAAAAAATCACTACTTTTGTGAACCCCAAATCTGCAAATAACAACCTACACAACATATATCATACCTTGAAATGTCCAAAATCTATCCAACATTATCATGACTTCAATTTTGTATTAGACCTTTTATACAAGGGTTATACCAAAACATAGATCTCTCACATAGCACAACTGTGGCTCTCATACCACTTGTTAGAAAAATCATGCAAGTTGATCAAACTATTTCCAAAATAGCTTCATGAAAAAAAAGTGCATACAAGCTTACAAAATAATCATATACAAAGATCAAAGGCATACCACAAGATATACCTTGAATAAACCCTCAAAAGGGAAAAAAATCAACCTTCAAAAGCATTCACATTCAATGTATCCTTCAACAATAAAAACATTACAATACACTTACAAAGTCTCTGAATACTTTTTAAACATCAAACTCCTCTAATGCATCCTCCACGTGTCCAATCATGTATCGACACCTCCCATGTCATGTTTCACATATGCACTCTTCGGAAGAGAGCTCAATACAATGACAACCAAGTCCAATATTCTGTCCAACCAACCTCAACAATTGAACATGTGCTTGCTTTTACAAAATCAAGCTCACACAAAACAACCAAATTGTAATTTAAAACTCTGTGTACACAAAACCATTGACTTTAACATTTTTTTTTTCTTCTAAATTTCTCAAATATTAAAATATTTTTCCCAAATGCAACCCACACATAAAATATCTAACCAAAGTTACATACAATATTACAAGTGGACCCAAATAAATATTTAATGTAGCTAAACACATCACCTAAGATGCACTACAAATAAATATTTAATGTAGCTAAACACATCACCTAAGATGCACTACAAATAAATATTTATTTTACATAATTAAAATAATTCTTCTTGAGCAAGATTTAAAACACCCTTTTCCTAACAAAGAATTTGGCTTCAACCATACTACTAGTTGGTAGAGATTGTTGGAGACATGCAAAATGAGCTAGCAAACAATGAGAGGCAAAGCCATAAGGCTAACTAAGAGTTGAGCCTAGTTAGATGAGATGGCTTTGAGAGGAAGGATAAAATATATTGTTACAAGTTTGTAGCATCATCCCTTTAGGCATTCAATTGAATGTCTATCATTGTCCCTTTAATTAAAGTTAACGTCTCACTTTCAAAAAGTTACAATCTAAGTCATTGAGGTTAACCAATTGTTGGGCTATTGAAGTGTGAAGTAGCAAATCCTTTCTAGGGAGTTGGTGGTATGTTTGTTTATCTCATTCTTGGAGATTTCAATTCTTCATTTGCACTATTGTGAGTGTAATTGTAGGTTATGTTCTCTTCAGGATAGTATGCAGCTGTATTTGAAAGTTCATGAAGCAAAGTAACTGTAATTGTAGGTCATGCTCTCTTCAGGATAGTATGCAGCTGTATTTGAAAGTTCACGAGGCAAAGTAACACTTGTACATCTATGGATTAGTGGCATGAGGAGGACTGCTCACTCTTCCTAGAATTTACTACCCATTTGAGGGTTTTTCCAAAGTTTTACCTTGTTGCAATTTGTGTGCATTTGCAAGATTGTTTATTTCTTCACATTTGAGTTGTTCTCTATTTTAGTCCTTGGTTACACATCATGATGATTGACAACAATTATGGGTGGTTTTGGTGCATACAAAGGTAGGTAGAGAACTTCTCACTAAATTCATAATGTTAGCGACAAATCTGAAATAGATGCAATTGAGGACATGATCTGGTCTTGAATAAAGAAAGGTGTACAAAGACTACACCTTGGACTATTTAATGAAATATTTTATATAGCCTGCTTTGCCATCATATCAAAAATCCGTAGAAGATTACTTAAATATTATATAGAACTTCGGTACTTAAGAAAAACTATTATTGCATAAAGAAGAAGTAAATTAAATTCCTTGTATTATTGATATTTAAGAAAGGCATATACAAGTGCTAAATAGCAGTTAACCCCGGGGACACGTCCCCGCCCCTAGGCCCTAGCGTTCCCGGAACGGGGACGTCCCAAAGACGTGGGGATGGCATTCCCATGTCTTCAGAGGCGCCACCAATTTGCTCCCCCGCCACCAGAGACGCAAAAATGCACCAGCGTCTCCGAGACGTTGAGGGAGACGCCTGGGCGTCCCTCAAGCATCTTGGGGGTGCCCAGGCGTCTCCCGCAGCAGACAATCATAAAGGTCCATTTAAAAAAAAAAAGACTCAATTTTATTCGAACCCTAAGGGAATGTGAGGCCCATCTACACTCTTCTATGCTATCAAAAGCCCCTCCTAACTTCATTTTTATTCACATTTGCATTTCTACTTGACTGCTACAGCAAGAAGAAGAGTGAAGAGCTGAGGAAAGAGTGATTAGAGGAGCGAAAAGAGTAATTGCAAGTGAAAGAGGAGTGTCAAGGAGCAAGAAGAAGAAGAGGAGGAAGATTCTTCAGCTTGTTGAACA
Source organism: Sequoiadendron giganteum (assembly GCA_007115665.2). Classification (NCBI taxonomy): domain Eukaryota; kingdom Viridiplantae; phylum Streptophyta; class Pinopsida; order Cupressales; family Cupressaceae; genus Sequoiadendron; species Sequoiadendron giganteum. Next base: position 88,410,984 of record CM021105.1, read on the forward strand.
GATTTTCCAAGCAAAAGGTAGGGTTTTTAACTGATTTTCTCTTTTATTTTTTGATTTTCAATGTTCATTCTTTTAGTTTTTTGAATTTTTTGATTTTCATTTGTAAATTGAAAATTCTAAGTTCTTGTTTCATTTCTAATTCTTGTTGTTTCATTTTCTAAATTAGTTTAGATTTTGTTTTGCAATTTAAAATTTAAAATATAATTATATAAATGGTTTTTTTTTTTTAATTTAAAAGTAGGGCATAGGCTGAAACTATGTGTTTATTGATTTTTTTTTTCATTTTGTGAAATGCAGTGTCAAAATGAGCTCCCACAGTCATGAAATGAGTGAGGATGAGATGGAAACTCATTCTCACAATCCAAACCAATCAGAGTACGAATCTGAGCATGAGGATGAGCACAATGAGGGGGGTGAATATGGGTCAAATCCAGAAGGGAAAACTAGTTCCATAGCTAGTGCACCAATTGCTACTGATTGCCCCTCCTAGATTTTGGCAAAGTGGGCTAGGGGTCCTTATGATCCCAAATCTCCTCTCAAATAGATTGCAACAAGAATAACAACCCCAACATCATTAGGTGGTGGTACGAGAAAATGGAAATGCAACATTTGTGGTGATGATTGGTTTGGGAGCATCACCAGAGTTAATGCACACTTCCTCTTTTGGCCAGGAAAAGGTGTGGGAGCATGTGATTTCTTGAAGGACCCTAAAAATCTGAAATACAAAATTGAGTTCAACAAGATTTGGGGTGTTCCAGATGACGTGGGAATTCCTATGCCTACTACCTTGTTTAGTAGGCAACATATTCAGACTATTCAACAGATTCAGGAGCAACATATGCAGAGGCAGCCACATATTTCTACTCACACATCGCATCAGAGAGCAGGAACATTATCAGGGGTAGCCTCAGGACCTTCATCCACCTATAGTGCTATGGCTGAATCACAACAAGGCAAGGGGAAACAGAAGATGCAAAATCAGCCTAACCCCATAGCTGATTTATTTAATGTGCACCAGAAGGATCAGATAGATGATTCCATTGGTAAGTTCTTTTTTGCCAATGGAATCCCATTTCATGTAGCTCGATCTCCTTATTATAAGGAGATGATGTCGATGGTGGCGAAGGGAGGACCATCATATGTGCCACTAGGTGAGCACAAATTGAGGACAACGATCTTGGATAACAACTATGCCAAGATCAGTTCATTGATGGAGACGATGAGGGCATGTTGGGAGGATTCTGGATGCAACATTGTTATGGATGGGTGGACGGACATTAGGCATCATCATAGTTACATGTTCAGAGGACCCACTCTTTCTCAGGGCGGTTGATTGTTTAGGGCATTGAAAAGATGATGATTTTCAGTTTGAGATCCTTCAGGCAACTATTGAGGAGATTGGGCCACAAAATGTGGTTCAAGTAGTGACAAATGCAACACATGTGTGCTGAGCTGCAGAGAGGCTTATCGAGACAACATACAGACATATTTGGTGGACTCCATGTTGTGTGCATGCCATGAACAATGCACTCAAGGACATGGGGAAGATTGAGTGGATTAGAGGAGTGGTCAACAATGCTAGAGATGTGCAGATGTATATCTGCAACCACCACACTTCACATGCCATCTTCAGGAGCTTTGCGAAGGAGTTCTTGAAGCCAGTTGAGACCCGATATGCATCCTATTTCATTCTTATGGAGAGAATGATTGAGTTGCAACAGCCACTGCAACTCATGGTTATGACACAAGAATGGAATCGATGGGATGGGGCCAGGACAAAGCAGGGGAAGAGGGTGAAGGAGACAGTGAAGAGTGATGGATTTTGGAATGATGCAAAATATATTGTTGCCATCATTGAACCAGTTGTCCAAGTCATCAGATATGGGGATGGGGATGCACCTAACCTTGGAGAGGTGTATGAGTGCATTGATTCGATGCTTGGCCAGATGAGGGCAATTGTGCGAGAGAAGGACACCACTCTAGCATTCTACAATGTTTACATTCAGCCTATTCAGTGTAGATGGGACAACCTAAACACTCCCTTGCACATGGTTGCTTATTCATTGAATCTGAAGTGGTACATGCCTAGGCCTAGTAGAGTTACACCGATTCAAGATGATGAGGTGAAGGAAGGGTTCTTCAAGTGCATTGATAGGATGTATGATGCTGAAGATGCTGGCAACATTCGCATCGAGTGGACAAAATTTGCTACTCTTAGGGGTTACAAGGCTGCGGCAAAGGCGGATATAAGAACTATGGCACAGGAGGATCCGATTTTGTGGTGGACTTGTCATGGATCGAAATCACTGACTACCACACTAGCCATTCGTTTGTTGTCTCAGGTTTCTAGTTCTTCAACTTCTGAGAGGAACTGGTCTACTTATAGCTTCATCCACTCTTTTAAGAGGAACAAACTGACCTCTAGAAGAGCAAAGAAGCTAGTGGTTGTACATAGTGCCTTGCGTATCACTGACCGCAGGACACGTGTGTACAAGGAGAGCCTAGCAACACGATGGGATGTAGAGCTAGATGAGCCATCATAGATTGATGAGGATGGGGATGTTGCAGATTTAGGGCTGGTTGGTGTTCCTTTGGCAGATCTTGACCTTGGGGAGTCCAGTGGTTCCAATGATGAGGAGTTTGCCGACCTCCCGAAGGATGATTAGAGGCCTCTGCCTGCTTCACTACATTTTGGCATTTTGACTTTGTAGTTTGTACTTGTTTTGATATTCATATCATGCTACTCATTGTAATCATCTTTATGATATAATATAAATCTTCCATTTGCTGATTCGACAATTGTTACATTGTAGTATTAAGTATTCTAATTTCAAATTTGAAAACTTCAATGTTCAATGGTTCATTCACTAGTTCATTGTTAATGTTCAAGTATATTGTTATACATCTTTTCATAACTAGCATTTTAAGTACCATATGTATAGTATATAGTATATACAGCTCCCGCCCCTCCCCCCCCCTTCCCCGCCGCCGTCCCCAAATTGAGGCCCCTTTGTCCCCTCGTCCCGACGTCCCCCCGTCCCCGCGGCTGGTGTAACATAGCTAAATAGCTAAAAGTATAAAGAGACTAAATATAAGAAAGAACTTCAAAACCGAAACTAAAACATAAATAACTTGTTTTTTTTTTCCAAAAATTTCATAAAAGTTCTTTTCGAGATGGCATTATTAGAAACCAGAACTACTCTAAATATGAAACATTTTCATTCAAGACGATGTGGTCTGAAATAATGTAACATTGTCTAGTCAAAGTTGTCAAACATATGTGGGAATTAAATTCACGTTAGATGTCATCAAAGTATTCTATGCAATTAAGTGTCAGTCATGCAATGTAAATTCAAATATACACATTACGTATAGTTTGCAAATTTAAATGTCTACTTTCAAAAAATATATGTTCTTAGTTATTTAAGTATTTTTATGCTGAGTAATGAATTTAAGGATCATTTTTTCCCTTTTATTGCAGATCATAAAAGCTATGTAGATAAAGTTTAAATTAGTTGTCTTCTGCCAGTATATCCTAGTGTAACCATTTAAGTTAATCACATTTCAAACTTAGCTAATTTTACTTGTAGATGCAAATCCATGACAAAAATTCAAAACAAGTCTTTTATGAGGCAAATACTATCATTTGCTTTTATATCCTTTCGTACAACACACCACTCCCCAAGGGAATTAAACTTGAACATTTACTTGTAAATGCAAGTGGATGTAAAAATACTAACGACCAATAGTTGTTGAGACACTTACAGAATATATTGAGTGGCTTCTACTTTACTGTAAAACTAGCATTCCAACCATGACAAATATGCACGTATCTCAACAACCTTATAAATGGTTTTGGGAACTGCAAACTTATTATCCAGAGAAGAAAATTGAAAAAAGGATCTGGTTCATGTCAGAAAGTTCTTGCATGTAAAAGTGAAAAGGAGACAAGGTTAGTCAACAATGATTGCTATTCACGCTTCACAGTAATTCTACCAGCAAAATATTAAAATCTCCTCCTCTTAAGTATTTATAAATAAGATTTTTCTGCTCTGAATTTTTAATCATTTTCTGTTCACAATTTTGCCTCTTGCCTTGTAATTTCATTCTACTGTACCATATTTAATATCAGGAACCCTTTGTGAAACATGACCTGAAACACTGGACCTTTCCCATGCTGATTGGTTGATATCGTTAGCTGGACTATAGCCATCATTGGTCACTCCACTTGCCTACAATCCAAAATTAAAAAAAAAAAAACATTATCCTTAAATTATCAAGATGAATCTGGATGTTAACATTTTCTGAGAAGTCATGAAATTAACATGGACTACAAAATAAACAGCTAAAGAGCTTACCACTTCAATGCAAGCTGCTAAAATAGTCATACCAGGTAGAGCATATAGGCCATGCTGCAATACAAACCAACAGGTGGATTCTGTTAATAGAGCTAATATACTCTCTTACTTTGCACAATACTACTGCAATTTCCTTTCCTGATCCTTGTTCATATTCTTCTTAGATACCACGAAATTAGATGGTAGATGTAGACAAAACAATACTAACAAAGGAAATGTTGCAAAGGGCAGGGGGGAAGAGATAAACCTGATGCTCAACTCGACTTTTGTAAATAAAACCTGCACAGCAGAATGCTGTCGATAAAACTATCAAACTGCATCAACACATCAGAATACAGAAGATAATTAGTGCTAGGTTACATACTACCTAGACAGAAACAATAAATGTTAAATATTGTCACGTATAGTGATAGGGAGTATTAAAGGAAACAATAAGCATACTGGGAAGGAACTATGCAAATAGTATACAAGTAGCAAAACAAGAAATTTGGCATATATTTAGAACTGTTCAGGTAAAGGGTCAAAGAACACTTTGCTCTTAAATTTCGTATTCTTGAACTTTAGTTTCAAAACCTGAGCATAAAGTCTGATGTTAGAAAATTGAAAAGCACCACCCTTCACTTTACCATGGGGCCTTATGTAGTTTCTTAAAGTGATTACACATAAAAGAGCTCATTTCACCAAGTTTGGCAGAGATGTGAACTCCAGAGTATCAAACCTAAACATTGCTCTCATCAAAAGGCTTCAAAAGATAAACCTTATATTCAGTGAATATTCCTGACAACCAGATATCACATATGGCCTGGAGAACATCAAGAAGTTGGAAGAATCATAAACCAAAGCCATTGTAAATGCTAAAATCACCAAGACTGGTAAAAGCCATTGTAATGTTGAAAGGTGAAATTGCTAAACAAATTCATTTGATGATTGATATAGAAAGCCTGATAATTTGCCTCAAGGAAGAAACCATATAAGATTTATGATTTCAGAGTAGTAATGAAAACACAGAATGGTTAAAAAGCTTTGACTAGAATACAACTTCAACATCTCATCTCCTTGTTAACTAATGCATATGATTTGTCCTAATAGCCAGCCTGAACTCCTAAAGTCCACTATGTCATTTAGAGGACCAATCCATAGGCATATGGCACGTCACTAGACAATCCACAATTCCTAGATGGTAACCATCTATATGATTTCCTGACTTCTCATCCCTCTGAGAAATTAGTGGTCCATGCTCCCACTAGTTCTTAAGCTAGGTTCAGACATCTAATTTCAACTATCAGATATCCTTTACTTAATGACAAGTCACTGATCTCCATCCTCTAGCTGCATCTTCCTTCAGAATGTTAGGTGGGCTTCTTGTTGATGACCTTTGCAACGAATTGATATAACACACCTCTAGAGTCCAATGGGGGATACCATATAGGTGAGACAAGGGAAAGAAGTACCCAGAGAAGAGAGTAAATTTTGATAGCAACTTTGCACAAATACTTACTAAAACAAATGGAGAAGACAGGAATCACTGGACAAGTGCAATACAGCAGAATTGGAATTGCAATCCTATCAAAAAAATATTCTAGATGATATTTATTCAAGCATTAGCATACGTTGATGTCGATGATACAAGCATAAAAAATATATTTATGCTCAAATAGATTGGCAGAATGCTTGGAATACTGTGAATGTTACAAAAGTGAATTACAAAGATTTAAAATGTTGACAATACTCAGCAAGACAGCCTATCATGACAGATAACTCTTTTATGAGCAGATTCCTCAACATAACTTACATGCAACAAAGTACACCAAATGTTGCCCATCCTTTTGTATTATTGCTGCTTATTGCTTGCTTGTATTCTGCAAAACAAAAATCTTATTATAGCCATCTATGAAACCTTTTCCTTGCAGTATTGAAACATAAACCATCCTTAAGTATATAGACTGGCACGCTAATAACCTAGTAAAAATAGATGCATCATGCAATGCATTCCCATAAGAGGTAACAAATAACCTTGAAAGAGTATTCTTTACATTTGATCTTGTCTGTGCTTGCAACATATTAGTTATTCATATTTCTCACAATGCAATCAATGAAGAAGAGAGATCATATTCTACTGATTCAATTGTGGAAACTAATAAATAGTAGTTCATTGCATTTCTACTTTGCTATGGAAAAATCTAGTGGATTTCAAATACACAAGGTGATAACTTATAAGAAAAACAGACCACATAATTTTCCCAAGAAGAAATGAACTGGAGGATAGCCTTCTATTGGAACAGTGATGTTCACAGCATATGGAGTATCTTGAGCTTTCTCGCCTGTAAATGCAGAAATATTTTAGTCCAAGAAAAAAAGAATCTTCTCTATACAGAATACAAGTTAGCACTATTTAGCAACATTATTTGGCATGCCATACATCGCCAAATCACATCTAAACTTGTTGGCGATAAAGTTGTTGGAGGATCCCCTGTTGAAGCAGAGCCTGACAACTTGCCTTCAAGACCATTCTCTGGAATGACCTGAAACAGCAAAAGAAAATTATAGGAAAAATGATAATTTATTTAATTTCAGTAAATGATTACTTATATATATAAAAGTTGACTTTTTGTTTAAATGACTGAAATATTACCGTAAAAGTCGGCTTTCTCACATGTTTGGAAAGAGCAGCAATTGCCGTAAAATAGAGGGAAACTTTTGTTTCCTCTGTTCCAAAGCTGCAGTAACATCAGTATTCTATGAGCCAAACAAATACTCAAATTTTAAAATGTCCAACAAAAGGCTGCATTAACTGTTAGTACAATTCAATTATAGCCTATGTTTCATTTATGTCTTAGAAAGTCTAAGGTCAGCTAAGTATTAGTTAGTCTAGCTGTAAGTATAACTTTTCTTTCTTTCTGGAGTTTCGATAGGTCTTAAAGCCATAGTTCATCTCTGCATAGTCTTTATTTTGTACTCGTTCCAAAGATGAAAATTTAGAGATCTTATAAGCTGTTGAACCTCAGAGCCCACAAATTTATGGCTGAGTTCTGATTTTATTTTTTTGTAACTATTTCCAGCTCTCAATATACATAATATTTCGAACATTATCCAAAAAAATTAAAATATAGTTTTAGGACAAAGCCTGGTAATATCTGCTGTGAAGAAAGGTTAGGTACAGAACAGCATTCCATAAGCTTAATTTTTGAAAGTAAAATATCATTGCAATCATAGTAACGAGACTCGGACTCGGCTCGGACTCGGCTAGGGCGACTCGACTCGGGACTCGGACTCGGCGCAGACTCGGCAAAATGAAAAAAAGTTGAAAAAAACCTAGAAATTTAGAGATTTTTAAGGATTTAAAACTTGTTTCAAGCACCCTTTATTGAATACAACACAAATAAAAGCAAATTTGATCACATACACAAGTATACAACGATCACATAAGTATAAAGTACACAAATTGTAGTTGCGCTGCTGAAGGAAATAGCATACTTAGATATATAGATTATAAAACTAGTCAAATGTATACAAAAGTCATGGAATATGAAATCCATAACATCAAATGTTCCATACAAATATGAAATATCAAAACAATAGCTATGACTCTATGACTCTATGGCATAGTGGAGCCAACATCCTTCCTACGAAGGCGTCTAACGCTCCTGGATGATGTTGCAGCTGCAGCCATAGTCTCTGCCTCTGTCTGAGTCTCCATGCCACTCTCACCAACAACAGCTATGTCTCCTTGTGCTCTAGCCGCCTCCTCAGCCATGGCTACAACCTCACCCTCTCTCTCTGCCTGGTCCACCCAATCAAGGTCCTCGTCACTAAAGACTGCATCTGTAGCCTCAGTGGTCCACTCAGACTGTGGATCAACCTCATCTAGATTGATCGGGGTGTTGTCGTGGTCAAAAAGCTTCCTGTATCTGAGCCGAAGGTTGTAATGAACATAGACCAAGTCATTCATCCTCTCCACTGTCAATCTATTGCGCTTCTTGGAGTGTATGTGCTCAAACATACTCCAATTGCGCTCACAACCAGATGAACTGCATGGCTGGCTCAATAGACGAATGGCAATATTCTGCAGGTTCCGTGCATCAGAACCAAACAACCTCCACCAACTATCTGAGATGAGAAAAAGAAACAAAATCAATCTCATTTCAAGTTTCAAGTTCAACATTTAATAATAAAATACAATATAAAAAGATGACAATTATGCCCTTAAATATATTTTTACCTGGTAGTAATGTTGTCCTACTATCTATGGTCATTTGACGTGCAAAGAAGTCTCCTCGTGCCTTACTGAAGGCATCTATCTCCTGCACTATCTGTGTAGTAACAACGGGCAACATCCGCTCTATCGTCGAGTAGAGCCCACTAAGAATTTCTCTATCTCCACGGATATCACGGCGGAATTGGAAGGCCGGATTTAGGAAACATGCGGTTGCATGGATGGGCCTATGAAGTTGGTTTTGCCATCTCCTATCAATGATCTCCCAAATGGGACGATACTTATCCTCAACTCCACCATAGATTGATCTAATGACCTCTTTGGCCCTATCCATGCCCTCATATATGTATCCCAGTGCGGGCTTCTCCCCATCTGCAACTCGTAGGAGAACTAGCAAGGGCTCAATAAACTGCAAAGTGCAAACATGTTTCACAAATAAGTGTGAATGAAAATAAACAAATAAAAGATATGATTAAAAATTAAAACATAATAAAGAATTAAATTTTACCTTCACAATCTCCTCCATTGGTGTCCAAAACCCTTGCTCATCAACAATGCAATTGGCCACACCAATCCCTGCAGCGCTTGTAGAAAACGATGAGGAAGACCACTCCTCACCAACAAACATGTGCCTTAAGGCTGCCTTTGACCGAATCAAGGATTGCAACATGATAAAATTAGTTGCAAACCTAGTGATGCCAGGACGAGACAACTCCCTCAACCCCGTGTATTGCCTCATAAGGTTAAGCACCCATGTGTGATTGTATATAAATTTGCAAATGTTTCTACCTGCATCCACACATGTTTTGATCCATGGGAGCTTGCCAAGATCCTCCATCATGAGGTCAATGCAATGGGCGGCACATGGAGTCCAGAATATAGTAGGTGTCTCTCCATCAATAATCTACCAGCAGCAACATAGTTTGCTGCATTATCTGTCACCACTTGCACTACATTCTTTTCCCCCACATCAGCTATCACCTCCTCTATAGCCTCACACAGATATGTGGCATTTTTGAATTGGACAGAAGCATCAATGGACTTAATGAAAATGGTGTCACCTGAAAGAATAAGCAAAACCAGTTATTCAATAAATTAAAAAACAAAAATCAGCCATATTAAATTATTAATCACTAAATCAAATTCAAATTTCAATGCATTGAGGGAAGTACAATTACCTCCGGAGGACACTAGAAAATTAAGCAGCGTCCTATTTCTCCTATTGGTCCAACCATTAGTCATGATGGTGCAACCAATCCTCCTCCACTGCTCACGCTGCTCCTCTAATTGTGCTTTCACATCTGCCACTTTTTGACTCAAAAGTGGGCCCTTTAATTCATCTTCAGAAGGGGCTTTGAACCCCGGCCCACATATGGTTATGGCATCAACCATGTTTTGCCAAAAAGGTGACCTAAAACATGTCATAAATAAATTAATAAGTTACTTACATAAGTATTGTAAAATGAAAAGTTTTAAGATTTTAACTGCACTAAATTTGAATTCGATAATGAGATACATTTAGATTTTAAAATAATAAATTTTAAAACAATTAAACAAAAAAGAATTACCTGGCTACATGGAAGGGAATGGTGCAGTAGTACCAAAAGTCTGCAATTGTCTTTTTTGCTGCATCATGTACATCCTTGTTCCAACCCATGCTCTCAAGCGACGGTTGGGAACTAGGAGTAGTGCGTGGTACAAAATATGAGTCCACCCTAGATTTACGAACTCTAGGGCCAATAATACTGCCACTACCACTAGCGCTAGCAGTACTAGTGCCACCAGCAGTAGGAGTATGCACAGGGATAGCTGGTGCAGAAGCAGTACCACTAGCACAAGCACTAGCACTAGGACGGTATGGAGGTATGGAAGAAGCATCTCCAACAACACCAAGTTCATGTCCAACTCCCAAACTCACCAATTCATGCTTCTGTTTTTTTTTCATCTCTTTTTGCAATTCAAAAGTTTCTAATTGCACCTGCACTTCACAGACAGCCTCAGGAGGTGCTATAGGGCATCCCATTGCATCATGGATGGGTATGCGTGCAATATGGTATTTTAATCGATTTATGCCTCTATGATATATTGTTTTGCAGTATTGACATTTTGCTTCCCCTTTTTTCATTCTGGGAAAGATTTCAGCATGTTTCCAAGCAGGGTCTTTTCTGCCTGGGGTTTGAGACATTGTGAAAATAATAATATGTTTTGATTTGCAAATGAATGTGGCTGCAATAACAAGTAGGGTTTATAAAACTATTTATATTGCAAGTAGGGTTTGTAAAAAAAAATGCAAACTAAAAAAAACAATGATTTTTCAAATTACAATGAATTATTTGTTAAAAAAACACAAAAAAAACCAATAAAAATCAAACTTACCTCTTATATTTGGCTTGGAATGCAATGCAAACTCCTCCCAATCACTGGTAATGAGCTCTCAATGCACCTCCTTGCTGCTATGAAGCTTCCCAAATGGTATGTGGCCCTGCATTTGTCTTCAACAGCTTGCTGGTTGCCCTCTCTTCTCCTCCTATTTTTCCTCACAACTCTCTCTTCTCCTCCTATTTTGCCAAATGAATGAAATGAGGTTGCTTTTAGGGTTGGGGAGATAATATAACACAAAAAAAAAACAAACTTAAACATGAGTTTTTATGTTTTTTATGCACTTTTTTTGTTGCTATCACCGGTCGCGTCCAGGGCTCGGGACTCACCGGGAAGCGGCGAGTCCGGCGAGGACTCGGCCGGACTCGGCCGCGTCCGCGTCCGGGCTCCCAAGACCCGGCCAGGTGTGCTCGGCTCGGGACTCACCGAGTTTGGGCGCTTCCGGGCGAGTCTCGTAACCATGATTGCAATAGTATAATCTCAAGGGTCAAATTTCTGTACGTTCTACCACTAATTTTGTAACTAGCACATATATGGACATTTCAAACTTATTTTATCCAATGCAACGCAGTTTATCTGAGTTACATTAAAATATCTACCCCACTCCAAATAACCATTCACTTCATCAACATACCTAACAGAACTTGTATGCAATGACAATAAATAAGTCATTAGCATGCCTAAATAGGCACTTACAGAGTGGTCCCAAGAAGCTACTTAATTTTAGCAGCACAGCTGGTCACACGTAAAGTTTTAATTAAGTAGAAAAGATCATTTGAAATCTTCTCCCGTAATGGTGGAGCTGCTAGAGTTTAAGGATTGGAACTAAGCTGCAGATAAATAGGGGGAGCTAAAATTATGCAGCGACTACTTAATGAAAAATGTGCCACATGGTCACACATATTTCTTTCTCTCCTTTTTTACATAGTTTCTTCCCTACTTCTTTGCACTTTTTGAAGAAAGGTTAAGTACAGAACAGCATTCCATAAGCTTAATTTTTGAAAGTAAAATATCATTGCAATAGAATAATCTCAAGGGTCAAATTTCTGTACGTTCTACCACTAATTTTGTAACTAGCACATATATGGACATTTCAAACTTATTTTATCCAATGCAACGCAGTTTATCTGAGTTACATTAAAATATCTACCTCACTCCAAATAACCATTCACTTCATCAACATACCTAACAGGACTTGTATGCAATGACAATAAATAAGTCATTAGCATGCCTAAATAGGCACTTACAGAGTGGTCCCAAGAAGCTACTTAATTTTAGCAGCACAGCTGGTCACATGTAAAGTTTTAATTAAGTAGAAAAGATCATTTGAAATCTTCTCCCGTAATGGTGGAGCTGCTAGAGTTTAAGGATTGGAACTAAGCTGCAGATAAATAGGGGGAGCTAAAATTATGCAGCGACTACTTAATGAAAAATGTGCCACAAGGTCACACATATTTCCTTCTCTCCTTTTTTACATAGTTTCTTCCCTACTTCTTTGCACTTTTTTTTTAATTTATATGGTAAATTTGTTTTTTCAAAAATGTTTAAAATAAACAAAAAACAAAAAAATTATGAGATTGCTAACTCTTAAAAATGCTTCTAAAAAATTGAGCAGTGCCTGCTAAATAAAATTATCTAAGCAGCCACATGGGACCTTGCTATTATATGTCAGACTTGGTAAAACCACCAAGGATAGAATGGCAGTTGTCATCTAAGGCCCATTTATTTTGCAATCCCTATCACATTCATTGTACCTATTGGGCTGTTGTTTTAAATTAAGTGCGTACAATTACTAGTTGACCAACAAGGCTAAGGAGGATTGCCAGGAATCAATTCATTGTCTTGCTCCACACTGTGGAATAATGAGATAATTAACGGTGTATTAACCCATGACAACTGCTAGCTAGTTTTTGCCAAGTGTGGCTAAGACCTTTGGTTTTAGCCATGCATTATATTCCTAACTCTTAGTGTTGACCTCTTGTATTTTTGTTATTTTAGTGTGGACTGTCTTTTGGTATTTGTATGTATTTGTTTTCATTCTTAAATATAATGTTTGGATTTGGTAAGTAAGGAAATACTTTTAGGTGTGAAAACATCAATGTTGCTTATTTTATTGTGTTTTTGGACTCCTAGATTTAAGTAGTTGGGAGTAGGGTATCTTTGAGTTTGATTTGAATTGTTTTTGAAATACGTGTACTGTTGAAAGCCTTGTGAAGTGCATGGATTGAATGAGCATTAGTGGCTTGATTGCAAGTACCCCAAGTCAACACTTGCCTTCCAACTTGGTGCACTTCACTCCAACTTGCATTGGGAAGGTGAACTCATGTGGTCCTTGTTATTTTGTAAGAGAATCATTAATGCTTGTAAGAGGTTGGGTGTTTGGTGCTTGGGGATGCCATGTGGCTCCTTTATATTGATTGGGAAGAAGTGTCATGGCACTCTTTTTAATACCCTTCCCTTTGCCTTTGGGAAGAGCGGCTTTTTTTTCTCATTCTTGCAATTTTGGATTTGCGAGTTCTTGGAAAACACTTGAAATTTTGAGATTTTGGAGCTTGTTGGAAGAAAGAAGCGTCTTCTCAACTATTGGGAAGCTTAGAGTGGGAGGTAGGCTCCCATACTTTCCCTTTATACTTATATTTTTCTTTCCACATCTTTTAAAATGAAAAGAGAATGTAAATCTTGTTTAAGTTTGTGTGTGCATTATTTTAGCATGAGTTCTTTAATGGGATTTGTTTGGTCACATATGAGATATGTTTGTATTTTTGAGTTGGTAAATATGGGTTGAAGATTTCAAATTTGGTTTTGTAGAGTGTATGTAATCACTTTTGTTGTGGTTATCCCATTGCTACAGCCCTCCCTCTAGTTGCATTGCTTGGCATGTACATAAAAGGGGTACAAGCTAGTATTGTGTGAAAACTCCATAAATAAAGAGCACCTTGGGAAGAATGAAAAGGTTGTATGGGCAACCTTTCTCCATTCTTTCCTTTTGTTATATCTTCATGTCATTGGAGAGATATGTTTATATTGTGATGTTTAAAGAGGAATAGGTGAGAGTCTATTACATTGTTATATGATTTTGTTTTGGATACAAGATTTTGGAGAGACAAGTCATGAAACTTGGTTGGAACTGGAAGTGATTTTTGTGAGATTATTATGAGTTACTCTCCCTTGTGAAGGGAATTGTTATTTGGTGATGTTCTTGAGTCTTGACCATTGGATATTTAGATCATTGGTTCTTCTTGCTCTCCCCAAGGAAAAGTACTTTTGCTCCAACCCCTTCCTAAGAACCTTGTGTTGGTTCCTAGTGCAAATTCCACCTTCTATTACATTTGTTTATGTTGGCATTTCAAATCGCACCTCTGGAATGTGTTTTGGAAACGGATAGCTATGTGCAGTAAACTGCTCTTCGAATTAGGAGGGGAAGCTCCCTCTTTTGTTGAGTTGCATAAAGAAAGTAAACTAAACTTAATTTTGCCTATCTTTTTGGTTCAGCTGCGAGAACACAAGGTTATAGAACACTAGATGTTGCAACTGAGGTTTTCCCTTCAATGAAAATTAACAACTACAACTTAACTTACGTTAAAGACGTTTCTATCCTCTCAAGTAAACGAAGAGCAAGAGAGTTTAAGAATGGACGAAATTGATTTTCTGACAAAGATTAAACTTTCTTCAACATACATTTACTGAATTTCAATGCAAGCTGAAAAAATAGATCATATAAATATTACACAATAACGGAAATATGAGACTTTATATCAAGGGCAGCAAAGCAAGCTTCAAGACTTTATTTCCTCATACTTCTAGCACAACATAATAAATGGAAATCTGAGATTTTTATATTGGAGCAGCAAAGCATGCTTAGGACTTTATTTACTCAAACTTCTGGCACAAAGTTACAATTCCGGGACAGCAAGTTGTGGCAAAATCCACGCAACATGTGATCAAACCAGATTACAATTGACACGAAACACATGCACTAAACAAGGATTTGCAGCTAAGGAGGCATGCAAACTTGCTCTTTACACAAAGTGAACTGACACTAATTGATAACAAATATGAAGGCATAGGCTCAACAATTCTGTTATCACAAGCACGGTTAAAGAAAAATGAGCAAACACTGCTCTTATTTATAACTAAGCAGAGGAGTAGGGAACCCTAAAATCTCCTTGCTTTTACAACTACTACTTGTCAACATGCAAGCTTTATTTCTAAACCTAAAACAAGATAAACATCTAACACCTAAGAAAACCTAAAAACAAGGAAAGTGCCAACTCATTACAACTCAATATCCTTCTTCTTCAAAGAATGGATAAGAATGGAGATGAAAATAGAAAGAAAGCTTCTAGAAGATCGTCGCTTTGAATCTCGGCCATATCTGCTCAAAAGCTGATTTATTTCTTGTTTTTCGAGTGGAGAATGTTGCTGGAAATAGAATGTTGTTATTTTTGAAAAAGCAATTTCTCCAAAAAAAGTTGTGACCTGGGTTTTGTAGAAAATCACATTCCGGAGAAACCCAGATGCTTGGAAACTGAAAAAGCTAAATCCATCCTGAAAAAGCAGCCAAAAAGCAGTTTCTAGAAGAAGGAAAAATTTCTCAATGCTCAAGAGGACGAAAAAGCAAAGAGACCCATGTGATCAGAAACGGAAAAAGCTGAGAGGCTGCTTTGAAAGAGCATCGCCCTAGAAGTTTGGATTATGAAAAAGCGTTCCTTTTTGCTCACTGATCTCGGAAACACGAAGAACACCGAAAAAGAATGTTGTTTGGGTCTTCAAATCTTTGTTAAGGAAAAATGAGAAAATCTTCTTGCTCTAGACTCCAACTTGCAAAAAGAATAATGAAAGACAAAATCTTCTTTAAATAAGTTGTGGTTGAGAAAAATCTACTTTCATTTGCTTTTAAATCCTTCGGAGCCAATCTTAGACAGGTTCGTTGAATGTAGACGTTGTTTGAATGCTTGAAAGATGAAAAACTTTCAAATTTCGGAAAAAGTAACTAAGGCATTGAGCCTTCGGCGCCCTTCTTAGCCTGGGGCGCTTTTCCTTAGCAGACTTGGTCAAATTTCTTGAATTTTCAACTTTTTTTGCTTGATTTTGACTTCCCGTTGATCTTTGATTTCTGAGTACTCAAAGGATCCTGTGAACTGACGGAGGATCTCATCGCGGAGCTGGAGTAGATCTGACGAAGTTGTCTTGGAGGAAAATTTTCATAAAAGATTCATTAGAGCCCTTAAAATGTTGGGCGCCCTTCTTCTCTAGGGGCGCCCATCTTCACCAGTATTGGTTTTTATTTCACAAATTTCAACTTTTTGTGTTTTCTGGACCTTCTGATGAATCTTCAACTTCGGGAGTTCGGGAGGTCTGGTGAATTGACTGACTACTCCGTTATGTAGCTTGGCAAAGTGTGACAAGATGATCTTGGAGACTGCAATTGCTGAAACTACCATCTAAAGCCTCAAAAATCTAGGCGCCTATCTTCTCTAGGGGCGCCCAACTTCACCAGACTTAAACCATTTTTCACATTTTTTAAATTTCAAGCTTATCTCCTCTCTTTCAGATGATTTGACCATTTTGGATGATCTGGAGCTCCGATAGGCTAACAGCTGGACTTGTTGGATAGCTGAGAAGATTTTGAGGGGGATCTCTTGGGAGTGATGTCTCTGGAAAAGTTGATTTGGATCTTCAAAAGCTTGGGTGCCCTTCTCCTTCTGGGGTGCCCAACTTCACCACAGTTAGTCAGTTTTAAGAATTTTCGTTTTTGCTTTTGATTTTCTTCATTCTGCACAATTTTACCCCTCTGATCATTTTGCGATATCTGACGATGAACAGATCTGACGAGCTCGACGTTGACTCCATTGCAAAGCTGGACTGAATTTGGAGAATAGCTGTTGGGGACTGCAAACCCTAATTTCATCTTTTGAGTACTCAAATCCTTGGGCGCCCCTGACTGCCTGGGGCGCCCAACACTCCTAGACTTGTCATTTTTTCACATTTTTCAAATTTCTAGTTTGCTACTTCTTCAAGACTTCGTTGTTTGATCTGAGATTTTGGTTGATTGAATGATTAGATGATCGTGTTGATTGATTCATTGTGGAGCCAGGAGGATTCTGAGCAACAATGGTCTAGAGGCAAAAACCCTAATTTTGACATTTGACCTCTTGAAAAGTTGGGCGCCCTTCTCCTTCTGGGGCGCCCATGGCTGGCAGACTTAGTCATTTTTATGCAATTTTCAATTTGTACCTTGTTCAACGTGCCTTCCTTGTCGTTTGACTGCCAGAACATAAAAAGTTTCTAAGGCATGAAGGCTTGGGCACCCAAACTGAGCAGGGGCACCTGGATTCACCAACCTTAGTCAATTTTTTGTATTTTTCAAATTTTCAATCTTCCTTTCTCTGTTCTTTGTTTTTTGTGCACGTTCCTCATTAACAGCTTCTGTTTGACGCTTGAATGTCTGATTCTGACACCTGGTAGCTGATTGACCTCCATTGATGACCTTGGATCTCCAAAAAAAGCTTCTGAAAAAGAAAAATAGACCCTCTAGGGCAAAACTGATCTTTGGTATCTTTCAGTGGTATCAGAGCCTATTTTCCTACCATCCTGTGAGAAATGGAGCTCAGTTGTCAGAAGAGTGAGAAAAATTAGATTCTACACTAGAGGTTAGAACTGAATTCAATTTCGAATTTCAGAAGTACCAAAG
Organism: Sequoiadendron giganteum; assembly: GCA_007115665.2. Taxonomy (NCBI): domain Eukaryota; kingdom Viridiplantae; phylum Streptophyta; class Pinopsida; order Cupressales; family Cupressaceae; genus Sequoiadendron; species Sequoiadendron giganteum. The sequence continues at coordinate 88,428,628 of CM021105.1, forward strand.
ATGTTACGTTATCTGAGGTCCCAAAACTGTGAGAAGTCAGATGTGATTATGGCTTCTGAAGAAGAAATAAGATTGGCAAGGTCACTTTCCATTGCAGGTGCAAGGCTCAATGAAGAATGTCAGACAAGAGGTGAAGAAGTGAGTATGTTGTCCGAGTTGGAATATTGTTTGAGCCAAGTCCAACAATCTCCTAATGAATTATTGAATAAGGCATTATCTTCTACAGTAAATGCTTCGATTCATCCCTATTGGATAGGGCATCCAGAGGAAGAAATAAGTTTGTTGGTTACTTCATGCTTTAGTGAAGTTATGAGGATTGTAGCACCATTGATGCCTTATGAAGATGAAATTATGAAGAAGATTCTTCATAAGATTGTTGAAAGCTTCCAAGATCTTGATGGAACCTGTAGCAGTCAATTTCCCAGAAGAGCTGCTATTTTGAAGACATTTTCAGATCTCAAGACAAGTAATTTGCTGATTGACTTGGAAATGCATAATCAGATTGATCACTTGATCTACTACCTTTTCAAATCCACTTGGAGTGAACAAGAAGAAAGTATTATGGCAGCAGTAAAGAATATTCTTGCTCTCACTATTAAAGAGGTAGATGAAATTTCACCGAATGTCCAATCACTCGTTCTGGAAGTATATGAACGAAAGGAAAAACTTTCTCCTATTGCTGATATGTTGTTACATAAATTGTTCAATCAATGTGAGGAGAAATTGAAGCCCCTTTTGATGAAGACGGTTCAAAATAATGTGGAGAATTCTTTCACTGAAGAAAAAAATGAAATTTGGCATCTTGTGGTTTTGATAGCAGAATCTCAGAAAGAATCTACGAATATGCATTTAACCATGCATTCAACAGAATGGTGCCAAGAGGCAACCAAAGCTTCAAAAGAGCATGAAGACAATCAAATGGACTCACTTGGGTTTTCAGAAAAAGAACATGTGGAAATGGAGAAAGATGAACCTACAAAGCTGTTGTATGAAAAAAAAGATTTCATTAATCAAGAGAAATGCATGGTAGACCTTCAAAATGATCTATTTGAAGCAAATATAGTTAATGAAGAGTTCATGACAAGTAACCAAGAAGATTTCCTCGTTATGTATGGGGCTACTAATGACGAAATCAGTAACATACCTACTCATGGAAGGTCCATTGAAGTAGAGAATGATGATATTTTCAAAGCAGCGAGGTTTGATGATTTTTTTTTCCAATACAATGATAGTGACATGGATAGTATTGGGTTTGATTATCAAACTATGCTCGTGGAAAGAGTTATAAATGAAGACATCAATTTAAGTGAAAAGAGGAGTGACTCATTCAAAGAGTCAACAATCCAAGAGAAGTATAATGAGTTCTTCCTTGTTGATCATTACAATCAGGAATTCATGAGACCATGGGATCCAGGTGTTTCGATACCGAAATGCTTAGGGTAGCAAGTAATGGAATCTTTTGATGATCCATTGCTTGAAGATATTGTTGACAAGCCCTCTATTCAGGAGTTATGCAGTGAAAAGGATGGGAAGGAGGCTGATTTTGAAAATCATGTCAATGAAAATAAATCAAAAAAGTTGATGTTTGATAAACAAAGTTTTTTTGCTGATTGTGATCAAGGGCCTAAAGAGCTGCAAGTTTTGAAGGATAACTTATTGGTTTCATAAGAGAAAGTTGTTAAAGTGTTATCAAGAATCGATAGCACCCACAATTGTATTGAATAACTCTACTGTGAAGTTCCAGTTTGAAGAGAGACAGAATGGAGTTAAGGATGGAGACACTCTTTCGAAGATGCAAACCATCAAAGAAGCATTGGAATCAATTAAGAAAAATTATTTGCATTTGCTCTTTGATAGGGATAATGCCATTAAGTTTGCAGAGGAGACCTATGATGCCTACCAAGAGAAGGAGAAAGAGGTTGAGAGGCTTTTCCTTGATCTTACCTTAGCTCATCATTCTATATGCATAGTAGAGAACCAATCACCTATTGCAGCTACACTTGAGGAACAAGAAGCTAATACAAGGTTTATGGAGATCAAGCAAATAGTTGAAGAAATAAATGAACTCCATAATAACGAAACATTGCATAATGCCAAGGAGATTCAATATGTAGACGGTGATTGGAAGGGACATCAAGAGTGTGAACTTTTGAGTTGGGAAGAGAGATTGCCACAAGAAGGAATAGTTTGCAGCCATGAGGTGGATGATATAGCCGGTAATGTATGTGGTAATCAGCATGTTACACCTTGTGGATCAACAACTAATGATGGGCATCCACAAGTTGAAGAAGATGTGCATAAGTTCTACGATGACACCAACGAAAGAATGAAGAATTCAAATCTACATCAGCATGTCTTTCAAGCTAATGGTATTTCTTTATTTGAAGTAGGTGCTAATGAGTTCCACGATGGTGAAATCACCACGGATAATAATGCTTCCACTTCTTGGGAATTGAATAATCAAGAAATAAGGAGGAATGAGGGTGTTGCTTTTGATTGGTATCAGAGAATTGATGGGCATTCAGATGAAGAATTTCTCCAATTCTTGATGAGGATGTTGGTTAGAGTTATATCAGATTTTATGTTTGCATCAACTACCTTTAGAGTATCTGATTTCATAATTGAGTTTGATGAAGGGTTCATTGAATCTTTCCAGCAATTCATGTCTCATGATTTTGAATTCAGATTTGTTGAATACTTCTTGGAGTTTCAAGAAGTGATGATTCAGATGGAACACATGGATCAAAGAATTCAAGTTAGAGTAGCTCTCTACCTATGGAATGGTTCTTCCTTGTTTATGGTTTGGGATCCTAGTATCAATATGCATTTGACATTTCTTGGAATTTGGGGCTTTCAGCGTATCTTGATGAAGATGATCATGTGTGAAAAGAAGGTATATTGGAGTGATAGGTGTCGAAACTTATGTTCTATGTATGCTGCTACTTTCTTTATCAGCCATTTAATGAATATTTTTGATCATCAACTGGTGGTTCGAAGAGGAGATTAGGGCAAAAAATGTTTCATTGCTGTTTTGGAATTATTAGAGAGGATGTTTCCAGCTTTGGCATGAGCAGTTGTGACTCTAGGAACGCTCATTTCCAGTGTTGAGATAGCTGTTCAACTCCTTGCACGCTGATTTTCCTAAAATCAATTTTTGAGTGGTTCACTTCAGATTTCATGTGCAACTGGAATACTCATTTTTTCTCTTCTCAATCTCTTATCGCTCATTTCCAGTGTTGCAACAGCTGTTCAACTCCTTGCACGCTGATTTTCCTAAAATCAATTTTTGAGTGGTTCACTTCAGATTTCATGTGCAGTTGGAATACTCATTTTTTCTCTTCTCAATCTCTTATCAATGATGGTTTTTGGCTTCTAAAGTGGGAAATGATGTTTCATTGTGATTCAGATCAGTTTTGGATGGTGCTTAAGTTCTATTCCAGAGGTTTTCATTGTACAATCTCTCGCACTAGTGTTGTGTTTGGGGCAGCAAACCTTTGCTTGATTGGGTTCAACTTTTTGAGACTTTGGTGAAGAGATTGGTGGAAGTTTTCAGAAGTTTTCTTGAATATGTTAGAATTACTCAGAGGAGGCATTATACATCCTTATGGAGTTTTGAGGATGCGGCTACTATGAATTTGCAAAGAGTTGTTTGTCCCTTTGCAATTAGCTATGATGAAGACACAATTGTTGTTGTGACTCGGTTTGTTGCTTTGAGGAGTTATGTTGATGAGAATATTTTTGAGTTGATTAGATTATTCTTTTTGGTTCGCAGAATGTTGATTGACATTGACATTGCAGATGTTAATTCCTCAGAGTTTATTGGGCATGAAATACTGCTAGACTTTGATTCCATTCCTTCCATGTTTTTCAGTTTGAATTTCAGGCATGCTATCTCTTTGAGGTTGCAGGGATGGGTTGTGCAGTTCTGGTGCAATGATTTCATTTGTATGATCAGAGTGGAGCATCATCAACATGGTGGGATTTTTTAGAGATGGACATGGGACCCCAGGATCCTATATGTTTGGTGGGTTGAGTTTGGAGTGTTGTGGCATTGCTTGAGGACAAGCAATTTTGGGAAGGGCGGACTGTAATGTCCCCATTTTGACCATACGCTCTTCTGTAACTGATAGCCTATTTTTGGAAATCTGTAGGTTGATCAAAAGTGCAAATTAGGGTTTCTTATTTTTTAGGAGGGTTTTGATGCATTCTTGAAGGTTTGCATGTAGGAGTTTTTGCATGTCTGGTAGAGTTTTGGGTTTCCAAAGAGCTTCGCAGTGAAATTTCATGCAAAGGCATTGGTCATCTTTTCAGAGTTTACTATTTTTAGTAAGCTCTATTTCTGGCAGTGCTATCTTGGGCAGTTGCATCAGCAGTCAGTTCAATTTCCATTTCAGGCAGTGCAATTTGGAGCATATTTGGCTTTTAGCATTTTTGAGGCTCTTTTGGTAAAATGATTTATTTAAGTCATTTAATTATTATAATGTGATTTTGACCCCTTGGCCTAGCACAATGACTTAATGTTGTTTTAAAAGGGGGACCATGAGGGTGGACGCCTCATTAAGAGATATTTAATTATTTCAAATTATAATTATCTCCTCTTATGTTTTGGATGCTAAAATGAAGGAAGGAAAAACTGAATTAAAAATTAAATGTTTCATATTTCCTTGGGCATCCCTTGGAGAGAAAAGGTGGAAAATCAACAGGCACCTCAAGTTCTTTAAAAGAGAGACTTTGCTCCAACATTTGGTATCCAACGTCTATGCTATTGTTATATTGTCAAAATGACAACTTGTTTCTCACTTCGAGGGATGCTTACCTCCTAGTTCTTATCCGATTTCGTGTTTGAAAGACAACACCTAGTTGGTATTATTGTTGCTTCTCATCCAAACTAGCAGATTGAGCTTCAAAGTTGGAGAATTTTGGTGATAATTTCAGTTTGTATGTTGCTGGTGTTTATACAGCTGAAGTTGTTTTTTGTTAGCAGCTCTTTGAATAAATTTAATTGTGTTTTGGGCATTAATGATTCATGTTTGTTTACCTCGGGCGACTCTTCTCATAGAAAATGAGATTTTATTTTGAAGAATTTGAATTTTAAGAGCCAAATCGCCCTTTCAGCCAAGCCGTACCTTCTTGCTTGGCATTGGAATTCGTGCCAAATAAATAAGGCTGTTTTGATGTAGTTTCATGATCTGATTTTGGGCATCATCCTCCTAGAAGACCTTTGCACTTCGTTTCAGTCAATTCGGAGGTATATTCATGAAGTTATGAGCATTTCTTTGATTTCTAGTTTGCTGGTTCACAATTTCAGTCTGCTGGTTATTGTTATCAAACTTCATTTAGTTCACATTTTGGCTTCATTTATAGTCCTTGGGAGTTCTAAACATTGTTATATTCATCCTTCTTATATTTGCATTCATTCGATTGTTGTAACACTCGTAATTTGCAGATTATTTCAATTGTAAGGTTGAGAATTAGTAGTACTAATCCAACCAATATTATTATTGCAATTACTTGTGATTTCTAATGCAAACACATTGTAACCCCTAGATGGGTTACTGTCAGTGTGGAGGAAATTAACTGTATCTACATCTATCACCCATTGTTAAGTGGAGAATTCCCACTATTAAGTGGATGCCTGCCGTAGTGGATGAATTGTTTATTTGTAATTTCATTCCCTCGGCTGATTAAGTGAAAGTGTGGAAAATCTCTCATGGCTGGTTATCCACCTAAGTTCTTTTAGTTTGGTAATTAGTACTCCACCATATGCTATCACCTCGCCTTCCAAGGATCTTGGTGAACATTCTTGGTGTTGAGTTTAATTCTTCTCTCTCAATTGTAATCAGTTCTGTTATTGAGTTAATTAGATCCTAGGGATCCTCTGACCATATGCCCGCCCCTCCTCCCTCATTGGGTCTTAGGGCGTATTCTTGGTTAGAGTTACTATTCTGCATCGTTTTGGTTTTGGAGCTAACCTTAACAGGTGCTTGGTTACATTGTATTTGACATTGAAAATCGGAGAAAAATTGAGAGGGTATCTTTCATTCTTCTAGATTTTAGAGTCAGTTTCTAAGGATTTCTTATTTGCAATTAGTTAGTAGTCATGGAGATGGCATTCTTAACAATGTTGGTTTTAATTTCGAGGCTTTCCTTTTCATAACTTTGTAAAGGGCATTGCCCTCCACAATTCTTGTGAACTTATAAACTTGTATAAATATGTTGCTTTCATTGTTCACTCACTTTGATATTTTGTATTTTGAAAATTATATTTTATATAAGATTTACACAATATTATTTATCGAATGTGCTAATTAGGGAAGGACAGGTACAACCACACTAAGTTGGTTGAGATAGTAGTTGAGATGTAAATAGATCTTTTGATGAAATGAATAATGTCTCTATATTTATCCTATGCAACAGATTTCCATCTTGTCCTTATAAAAACAATTCAAGTTTGTGAGAATGATATGATACGGTCAAATCTGTAGAACGTGTTCAAGTTGCAGATGAAGGATTTCAGTCTAATTGAGTTTCTTCTGCATGGGATATGCCATAAAAAGTATAGTTTCCAAACTTGAAAATATATGCAGATCAGGTAAAGATGGTGATTCAAGAACATGACCTGCTAACATATGTATCAATCTTGCTATGATAACTGAGGAATGCTTGGAACAGTGACCACTGTTATCAATGTTGCAACAATTCCTAAATTCATCCCCAGCACAGAAAACTGTGGAAAGTAACACTGCAATCAATCATAGGAATAGGATTGTGGAAGTTTTACGCTGAAATTCATGGAAGCCTAGTTGCTGATACAAGGCAAACAGTCATGTGCAAGAAGAAAATGCAGGAATCCAGGACATCACATCCTGGGGCATTTCTTGGGCATCCCCAATTCCATACTTTTGGGTGTGCTGGAACAACTAGGAAATATCCTTGGTCATTCCTGAAAATTGAAATTTTGGGGAAAAATCCATGAAATGCCCAAAATGAATACAGAATGTGTTCCAGGGGCAGCCAGACATCCCTATGGATGTGAAAACTCAACATCTCAATTTTAAAGAAAGAAAACAGAACAAAAAAGAAAAGAAGGGGAACAAGCACCTCATGCCCCTTATCAACCCTAATCCTTGTCTTCAAATAAAGGCCACTCTCATTTACAAACCAAAATTGAATTTGCAAATATTTATTAGTCACTAGCAGCTATGCAGAGAGGAAAGAAGAGAATTAAATCAGAATTCTGCATCGGCATTTCTCAGCAATCACCCATTGCCAAGCAAGCGACCATTACTATAGAATCTCAATGGGAATTCAAATTTGCTCAACATGAGACTGTTTCTTTTTCATTTTTTTCTCTTGTGACTTTGATTTTCCTTCATAAATCAAAATGAGCAGCTGTATGGGATTCTTAATGTGATGAGTAGCGGGTAAGAAGTGAATGAAGTAGGTGTTGGGAGTTTGTCTAGGCATACAAGTGCTATACAAAGTATAATACAAAACCAACAATCATTTTTAAACCCCTTCACATTGTCAAACTTTATGCAAACAACCCATATAAGCCCACAAACCCTTAATGCACTATGTAATCACTTTAAACATATCCAAATCCAAAAATTCAGGGGGGAGTAAACATTGGTTATACATATATGTAACATTGATTTCAAAAGGAGTCACTCTAGGGTTTCTCACCATTCACTTTGTGCCAAAAAAGGGGATGAGGATTTGTGGAAAAATGACCTTAGAAGAGAAGATTGAGATGGTTAAGTTGTTTACAAAGGGTGAGGCAAAAGCTAGAGGTGTGCATATAGAATATGTTGTGGACTCTAACTTGTCATCTACTACTAGAATAGTTGTAAGAGGAGACGGATGTAGTAAAGGAAAGAGGAAGGCCATAGGTGATGGGCGAAATACAATTTCAGGATTTTTGAATAGGCAAGCACATGAGGAAGCTACTTATGTTGTAGCCAAATTATATTTCTGTCCATGCCATCCCCTTTCATGTGTTATAGTCTCCATATTTCAAGGAATGTTGAGAAAGATAAATCTAATTAGATTATCATATGGTCCCCATGGAGAGCATAGATTACATTCCACCCTCCTTGACAAACAATACTCCATTATAAAGTATGGGTAGACTCTATTAGGCATTGGTCACTCATCAATATTAATGTTAAATGTTCATCTAGATCATTTTTCTTGAGTTGTTTATTCCTCAACGAAGCACAAAGATGCAAACTTCCATATGTTCATTCCTTGTACTATTGTCCTTCAGTGTTACCTCAAGCATAGACACTTTGGCACTCTTCCTCTATAATCTCCTTAGTGCTAGACACTTACTTAGGCACTCTAATTTCCACAACACTCCTTGCCTTTAAAAAAATATTTGTGGGCATATCACCCATATGGTTTTGGGGAGAATACAAACTGGCATGAGTATTAGAACCGTTTCTATTTTGATATTTATGGAGAGTCAAGGGAATCTAATAATGTATCTCAAATCTAATATTGTAGGTTGGAATCAAGAGGCTACATAAATCATATTTAAATCCATAATAGCAACATAAAAATCACAAAGAAAACTCTTCAATCTATTAAATACTTGAATCTATGATGGTTTTAGAAACAACAATAGATACTAAGATTTAGAGGATAAAAATTAGTAATCTAAAATATAGCCTTACGTAAGTATTGGCTAACAAACAAATAAATTAGAAAGATATTTCAATGATGATGTACAGCCAAATGATACCATTAATACAATTTTAAGATGATAAAGACACTACCTGAAGCCATATCGAGGCTTTTCATAGCCCCATTGTGTAATGCCATTGTAGACCTAGAAGACCACAAAGACCAAGGAATGAGGATAATGAATTTAAGATAGTCCTTTAAATTTTCTAATTGAAATACTTCTTTAAATATTCTGTTTAGGAATAGAAATCTCAATATGTATACCACTTCCCATGCTCTTGGATGAAATCCAACAGTGAAACCTTGGAAAATGCGTGGACCTGGCTGGCCACATGAGAGTGCTAACTCCACAGTTACTCTATGCAGAAAGATACAGATTAGTTAGCCACTTACAAGGTCTTTAGATTCTTGTAATCACAACATGTTCCATATCAAAAATCAAATGCATAAATATGTGTGAATAAATATGAGTTAAGGACCTTTAAAGAAACCAATACAAAGAAATTAAAAACCCTAATCTACAAGCCTCAAAAAAAATTCCAGTAATCACCTATTTATGATCTCCCATATCATCATGAGTCTCCATGAGAGGTTGATTTACAGTTTAATAGACACAATTGTAAATACTTCACATCCTTCAATTGTTAATTAATAATTTCTAATTAAAGAAGTACTACACATAATAATCTAAGCATCTTGTACAGTTATACTTACCTAATGAACTTTCTATCATGCGGGACATTGTTTACACAGATTTTTTTCTGTAGCCTAAAGGAAACATTTGTAAATGTTCATATTCTTAAATTGTCAAATGATATTTTTTTCATTTAAGAGCTAGTAAATGTTTTCATCTCACACATTTATGTCATCCCAAAAAGTAACTTTGTTTTGTTTAGAACATAACTTAGCCATGGTGTGGGCTCCTAGACAATATTGTAGATTATATGCCAAATACTGTTGTTTTGCATGCATTTTGCTAAGGATAACATCAATAAACAGCACAATTTAATGCCCGAGAAGTAATCTAATAGCCTACCATAGTATCATCTCTGCAAAACCAACATTGCTGGTAGACTATGCCAACCATTACATGAAGCATTACTCTTCTTGATTCATTGCAACCTGGGCATGACCCTTATGAAAATGGCATTTACATCAAGCATTGAAAATATGTATAAAATTAAATGGCAGGGAAGCCATGTGCCAGAGAGCATGACATGAGCTACCTTGTTCCTTGCTCTGCTTGCTCTAAAATAGTTATGTCTGAATGTGAATTGGAAGATGCTCCAAAGTGAGTGTTAATTACCATGTCATACAGAATCCACTTAGATGATTTTATAAATCATATGATCTAGAAGATGTGATGATAGAGATAGATATATGTGTCACGTAGACAAATAAGAAACACACTTTGGAGTTTGCACCCCAACCACTAAACAAACTTTCATCATCCACATTCTTCATACAAAGCACTTCTCCCATAATTAGATATGGAATAATAACGATATTTAATATTTATTATTTACACCTGATTTTAAACTGAGGTTAAATGATTCCCTTGCATACAAATGTTTGGGATATAAGTACATTTCACCAAGATGCGTTAATGTCATTTCATTCCAGAGTTGAGGAACATCTAATTAAGTATCCTTTCTACGTATTCTTGACTTGGCTCAACTATTGCAAGCTTTTTCCCTATTGCGTGCTTCTTGAAAGTTGCATCTTTTTATACTCAATAATAAAAAAGATTGGATACAATTAAAATATTTGTATTAGTAGAAAAAAAATACTTCTAAAGCATTTGTTCAGCAATTTTAGACTAGCCTCATAAAGTTAACCTAGAGAAAGTTGTACACACCAATAATAATCTATATCCTCCATATTTGTTTAAAATGATATTGCAAATTTATAGGAGTTCCATCTTGTGTATTATAAGAGAGTTTGTAATGTCCCCAATTTTGTGGTGGAGTGATTTAATTAATTTAATTAATTAAGTTGTCCAAAAACCAATAATATTTCAAAAGGATGACTGAATTGAATATTTTAATTAAAATAAAGTGGGAATATTAAATTAATTATTTATAAAGTTATATCAATAAATAAAAATAAAAAATGTAACTTTATTTTTAATTAATTTAATTAAAGTGACTGAAATAAAATAATAAATTATAAAGTCACTTAAATAATATTTTAAAAGTGACTTAAGTGGAAATAGAATATTATAATGTCACTTTTGGAAATATTATAATATTCTTCTAGAAGCTTCTTGGAGGATCTTTCTAGAAGATTAAAAAGTTCTTTTTAAGGAGCTGTGAGCTAGCCATTTGAGCATGACTTGGATTTTACTTCTCATTTCAGATTGGGAGAGCTTGAAATTTTTTCAGGTCCGAGGGTTTGAAGACTCTAAGATACCAGGTTCGGTTGTGAAAAATCAACCCTAGCTGGAGATGGTTGAGGAATCCATCCAGGGTTTCTACAAGAGCTTCATTGCAAGAGTTTGAATTAGTGCAATAGCTGATGTATTATTGCACTTCTGAATAAGGAGTTTAATTTAAATGCAATAGTTAGTTTATTATTGCATTCTATTGAGGATTTTGCATAATTGCACAACCGATCTATTGTTGCAATCATTATTCTACTTGAAGAAGAAGTTTGGGGGTTTTTCTCCTAAACCAAAGAGGCCATTTTGCTGGTTTGATTAAGGGTTTTATATAGATTATATCAGCATTCATTGCAGCAAATTCGGGGCATTTCTCATTGACATTTTGAGGACATTTGGTGCACAAAGGAATTCGATTTTTGCTTGAAGGAAGCTTTCAATCCATTGGAGGTTCATTATCAGCACCTTGACACATCGATTTTATCATTGGAAGCTGGTTGCATTGCTGGGAAAAATCGTGGTTCTTCTAGCAAGATAGGCACAGCATTTTGGCATCAAGGTCAGATCAAATTTTGGAGGATTTCACTTGGTTTCAGCACCTTGAGGAAGGACGACTTCTTGCTGGGCAGAGACGTCACTGTAGTTGCTTGTAGAAGGGAAAGTCATGGTTGCCAGGCATGTATTCAATCATTTTCCAGTCGCTGCCATCCTTTGATTTGGTGTCACCCAGGTTGGAGCATATCACCATCTAGTTCAATGTCTTGCATTGCATTTACTTAGTTTTCAGGTCTGCAATTAGATTTATCGCTGTGTACGGCTGGTTATAGTTTTGTCATAGTTCTTTATTGCCACATTGTAGTTTTGTATGTAATTGCCTATGATAATAGAGGCATTCAGCAGTTGAATGGTCATTGCAAATTATTGTAATCATCTTCTATTCCATCTTTGCAATTCAATGGAGTTTGGAGTTGTTATGGCAAATGTTTGTAGAAATGTCTATTTGTTGTATTGAGTAAAGTTATAGCTGCAACTTGTTTACAGTCATTTAAGAGTCTTGAAATATCAGAAATAAGTCTGCATTTCAACTCAGCTATTGTATTTGAAGAGTTATATCAGAACTGAAGTATAAGCTTTGCATTTCATAGGGCATTTGAATAGTAGTACTTGCTGCAAGTCTTGTAGAGACTATTACCTACTGTATTTTCAGTCAATTGCATCTCTTAGTAGCTGGTTATTCAATTCTTCATGCATGTTCTTGTCTACAATAAGAAAAAGTCAAGGAGTCATCATCTATATGCTAAAAAAAGATTGCAAGCCAACTGTTTGACGAAATGCCAAACCAATTAAATTGAAAGGTCTAAGGCAAATTTGTCAAGGGACTTTATAGAGTTCCTATAACAACTTCCTAACATAGATGAGCTGTTTTAACAATTCATAATACAAACAAATAAATCACAACCTAGTTAAAAAAATATCATTATATGACACACTAACAACCTACGGGAATGATGTAATATTCTCAATACCCCCCATATTACATCATTCACTAAATGGGGATAAGTGGAGTAACAATACTTGATGACCACGTTCAATAGTTCATCAAAAACATGTAATGTCCGCTTCTCAAACCTAATCTATTCAATGACCATTAGCCTATTTTCAAAGTTCTCGTAGGCTAAGTGGTTAGGCAAGGGAACTCCAAGGTTCTTGGAGAATGTAGTGGCAGCAATTCATGGATTTTTGTGTTGGCATTGAGCTTAGGGGATGATACCGATTTGAATGCCACTCTCTGCAATATTATCAAACTATCTAGGTGTTCTCCAAACTTCTTGGAGAGCACGTCTATTTTTAGAAAGTTGCCAAAATGACCTCATTCACTCATCCAGTGCCCTCATACCTCATTGGTGCAATCAAAATTGGATTTTGAGACAATTCAAGATTTTTCGTCACAAGGGGTAAAATATTTTAATATTTCACTTAAGTTGTAATGTTTGAATTATTATTTTTATAGAACTTAAGTGTTGTAACTTTTGTAAAGTCAAAATACCCCCAAGTTGGACGCCTAGGTTGGAAAAAGGGGTACGTTGCACATGTGAGGGATTATTATTATTTTAAAAAGGCATTTTCGAATAAGGGGAATTATTTTATTATTTCAAATTGTAATACCTCCCTCCTAAAAGTTATAAAAGGAGGCATGTGGTAGCTCATTTGTTCATGTTGAGATTTGATAACGAAGTGTTGCTGGTTTAAGACTGGATTCTTCAAGGTTTTGAAGACAAAAACCCTCAGAGTTCATTCTAGTTTCAGAGTTGGAAGATACTCCCTAGCTAGGCTAGAGTGGCTTCATTTCAAGAGTCGCCATTGGAGCTAACGGTGAAGCTTTCTTTCATAGCATATCAGTATGAAATCTTTTGAAAAGTTAGGTTTGTTAATGTTTTCTTGGCTAATCTGTTGAGTTGCAGAGGCCTTTGGCATTGCATTGTTGAAGTTCTCACTTGTTGGCTGTACCTATGCAAGTATAGGTCGTACCTCATGTTTTGTTCATACGGATTGTTGTGATGAGATTTTGGTTGTGGGTATTTTACCAATGCATTTTACAGGCTGGGTGATTTGAAAGGAGATTATTTCAAATTTTTAGGCAGAGACTTTGAATTTTGGGAGCCAAATCGCCCCTGTTGTTGGCCATACCTTTCCTGGAAGGTGGCATGTGGGGTTTCGGGAGGAAACACCTTCTCTTTGCATACTTTTTTTCCCCTGAGTTGGGCGCCTAGGACTTGTGATTACTCTAACTTCAATTTGGAGGAAAACCATAACAGTGATGAAGTGTTCGATGATTTTCATGGCTGCCTGGTGAATTTTTGGGTATATCAGACTTGTTGCAGCAGTATATCAGACCTGATACAATCTTCATTGGGTCATGTTTGTGGAGGTATAATTTCTTATACATTGTTGGGGTATCTTATCTTCAATAATTGGGCTTCATTGAGGGTATTTACTTCATATTTCTATCTTATTGCAATCAACCAGCTGAGTTGTAATTGACAGCAACATATTTTGTGAGCTCATATTGTAACATTGTTTTGGTAGTACCATCAATGACGTAGCTCCTATTTTGATTTGCTACTTACCCCATTGAATATGAAATATCCCCCTTACTTTTGTTTTCAATTTGAGCACAAGACTTCACTTGTTAACATTAGATAAATGAGAGATAATCCAACTAGAATGTAACCCTCCACTTTCTGATCACCCAAATCCTAGTGAGGGCAAGGTGAGAGCATACGGTGCTAGGGGATCGTTAGATGAAATCTGAAAACTAAAGTACAATATTATAATCCTATTTTTAGCATCAATTTTGTTGCATCATTACCAATATTAATATTATTATATTTTATTGCATCTTCCTATTTTATTAGCATTAATATTGTTGCATCATCCTATTTTATTAATGTCAATATTACTTTTCTAGCATTAATATTGTTGCATCATTAACAATATTAATATTATTATATAGTATTATTGTTAACATTAATGTTAACAATATTATTACATATTAATATTAATATTCTATATTTTGTGAATGTTTCTATATTATTTTGTAAATTGTTAATGATTCTATTTTTGTGAATCGCTTAGAGTGCGCGGCATGAGTGGTTTTAATTTTTATGCATTTATTCTTAATCTTATGCTCATTTTAGAATCTTGCCTTTATGAATTGTATTTTGTGTTTATTTTACTGTGTTCCCTCCTCTCTCGTTTATCTCTATGATATAGAATTAAATATTTTTTAATAACATTATATTGAAGACCTATCATTAAGGACCCAACAATCATATTACTTAAAAATTTAATTCTAAACTTTAACATTAATGGAACAAACTTTTTATAACAAAATTATTAGTATATTATGGTAACAATATACAATTAACTAGAAACTAGGATCCCATAATATTATAATCCTCGTTTTAACATTAATATTATGTTACATCATTAACTTTATTAATATTATCATATTGTTTTGTTGTCTACATTTTTTATTATTACCATTAATGGTAACAATATTATATAAATAGTAATAAAAAAAAAAAATTATAAATTGTTATTGATACTATATTATTTTATATAATGTCCTTGATACTATATTATTTTACATAATATTATATACTAACATTAATTTTGTCTTTTAATTCCTTGTGTATTTGGGTCTTTAGTTTATATTTTCAATTCCTTTCATATGATTTTATGCTGATCTTATTAATAATATCTTTGGTTTTTGAAAAGATTATATAATTTCAATTAGTTAATTCTCTTTAATAGTTTTTTATTTGATTAGGCCTTTCGAGATTTTTTTCTCTAGATTAACTTGATCATTAAGGTTGCCTTGTGCTTATTTGTCTTCTTTTCTTTAGTCTTATTGTGTTCTCTTTGGCTTTTCTCTTTTCATTGGCCTCCTTGACTCCTTGATTTTGCTTCCTCTTTTTTCTTTTTTCTTCTTTTTTTACATTTCTCTGGTTCTAATTTTCTCTCCACAAGTCATCCTTATCCTCGATCTGTGTGCCTCTCCCTTGTGCTCTCTTTTTAACCAAGCTTGGTCTGCAACAATTTATTTTTTCCTTCAGCTCTCTTTCATCCTGATGATGTATCACGTAGTGTGATTCGAAACGTTGATGTTAAAAATTAACAACACAATCTAATCCAGAAAACACATTTAGATAATTGATGGATTGTGGAAACTTGATATCTTTAAAGTACAATACTGAAATGCAACTCTTCACTTTTTGATCACCCAAATCCCAGTATGGGCAAGGTGAGAGCATATAATGGAAAGGAGATCTAGTTAATAGAAATACTGAAAGCTGGAAATACAAAGTGTTGACGACTCAGCCGACCATCTAGGAAATGAAAGTACTTAGGCAGCAAGCTGAACTCTTCCACTTTTCAGCAAGCTACAATGAAAGAAAAGTACTTAAATGAAAGCAACTCGACCACTTATTCAGTGAGAGTGGAAATGTAAAATACTGAAATGAAATGTCTGGGCGGCTAGCCGACCCATTCCACATTTCAGCGGGTATAACAGAAATGTAAAGAAGGCTGATCAGTACTACTGATTTAGCTTACAATATGAAGTATTATCTGCATTACAATAAGGTAAGGATATCCAATGATCACCAAGATGTTAGGAAATGATCTTCAAACAAGAACAAGATATCAAACTTATGAAATATGGCAAAATAGAAGAATTTACCAAGTCTGATATGAAATGGCAGCGTACAAAAATTCTGATCAAAAAGCTCCAAAAACCAAAAATGCTTGCAACTTCGTCAATACACCTTTGAATGACTTCAAACCAAGTGCAAATGAAGCCTTGGAATAGGGCACCCAAGTACAAACCAAGGAACAACACCAAACAGCTCCAAATTATTTTGCATGCTTCCCAAGGCAAGTCTAGAAATGGTACGGCCTCCTTGGCTAGGGCGACCAGCTCTAGAAAAATGGAGGCTCAACAATAAAATTTGAGACTTGGTGGAAGGGGCAACCAAGGTGGGAGAAAGCATAGCATCAATACCTAGAATCAACAAAAAAATCCACCAAAGAGTTACAAGCCAAAACGTGCTTCAGCAAGCACCAAACCAACAACACCAAAAACTGATAAAATCACTCCAAAATCAAAAAACATCAAAGCAATCCATCTCCAATAAGCTCAATTTGCACCTCTAAGTGAAAAACAATCACTGAATCAGCTAGGTACTATCTTGCAAGTACGAAATTGAGAAGGGGCTAGGAGGTATGTGTTCCTCGCAGCAAGGGTTTGAAGAAATTTCAATAGCACTTCATTGTATTAGCAAAAATGGATACCAAAAATGAAGACAAAGCCTCTTATTTATAACTTTTCTCAACTCTCCATTCAAAACTTTTTCCCTCCAAATAGGGCACCCAAATGAGGATTCACATTCACCTTTGAATTTGCATTTGAGTTTCATCTTTGACCCCTTGACCAAGGCGTCCAAAAGCACATAAGAGATATATCTTTATTAAAATGCAAATATCACAAGTTACGCATCCAAGTCACTTAAGTGAAATAAATTTATAATATTCAAATATTTCCCGAAACTAGTCCACATTTGCCTTAGTAAAATTTCACTTAAAAACATTATACTCCCCAACTATGGCGTCCAACCATGAATCACTTAAAGCACTGAACTTGCCAAAACAAGCTCCAAAAAAGTTGGAGACCAAACTGCTCAAATTGTCTTGCCAGAAAGAGCCATTACACTGGACTGTTGAACTGTTGCTAGAAATAGCACTACCAAAAATAACACTTACTAAAAATAGTGACTCCAAACTCATTTTAAGCACAAACCAAGCAACCGTCGCAACTTACTAAAAATAGCAAGTCCGGAAAAGACACCTAATGCACATGCATGTTACACCATTTTGAAGCCCTCTGAAAACCCAAAAAGACCAAAAAACCACTCTGCAAGACTCCTGCATGCAAACCCCTGAAACCTCAGAAGAAACCTCCTAAAAGATAGGAAACCCTAATTTCCACTTTCGACTACCCTACGGGCCTCTGAGATAGGCTAATGGTCAATTGATGAGACTATTGCTGAGAAGGGGACATTACAAAATAAGTGGTATTATTTCTTACCCCACTAAATAAGTGGCATTATTTTCTTATTTCACTGAATAAGTGATTCAATGTACTGACCCCACTGAATAAGTGGTTCTTCCACCGAAAAGCGGAAGAGCTGATTTACTTTCAATTTGTACCCACTGCATAAGTGGCATTATTCTACTCACCCCACTGAACAAGTGGTTTACTTTCTAGAAGCATTATAATCTAATCCTTGCCACTGTATGCTCTCACCTTGCCCACACTAGGATCTAGGTGATCAGGAAATGGAGGGAAGTTGATTGAGTTGATTATCATTGCTTATGTTTTGATGCTAACAAGTTCAAAATCAAAAAAAATTGGGGTGGTTATTACAAAACAAAAGGTATGAGTAAGGACATACACATCTACTCAAGATAAACAATAGTGTAAATCACTTCACTATACTTTTGAACATTATCCAAGGATAGGGACAAACACATCTACCCATGAAACCAAGGATAGGGACTAACACTTCTATCTAAGGTCATATAACAAATTTGGATAGGGGCAAACACATCTATCCAATATCAAAGTTATGAACAAGGACACACACATCTGCTCACAACAATAATGATTGGGGACACACACTTCCAATCATAATCACCAACTTTCATGGTTGGGCACAAACACATCCAATCACTCAACAAACAATTGTGATTGGGGACACACACATCCAATCACAAACAACCAACAATTGTGATTGAGGAGAAACACATCCAACCACAAACAGAAACTCTTGATTATTTAGAAAATATATCCCTCCTCACTATTCTCGTGTGGAGGGTTTCTAGTAGCTACTTCAAAAAACATTCTTCATCATTGTTTGCAACCAATGCCTTATTTGTATTTAGCTTGCCATCAAGGAGATCCTGGGCACATTGAATACAATTCATTATAATGCCCCCCTTCTTCCAATAATAGGACAAAATTCTATTCTTAGAGATCTGATTTCCCTATGAAGTAGAAGAACTAGATTTAGAAGAATGGTTAGCCTTGTTTTTGACAAGCATTGCAGTTTCCTCTATAGTCGGATCATTTTTCTTGTTACTTTCATCAATCAAGGTAAATATTATATCTTCTAGAGTAACATCTACTTTGTTCAATGTGATGTGATGTCCCCTTCTAATTAGGCACGCGTATGTCAGTGGATTAGCCTATCATGTCGACCCTCGTAGGCTAATGGTTCTGGATAGAGGGTCACTTGGACGGGCACTTGGTCGTCAAACTTTAGTGTTGATCTTTGAAGTATGGTGGCAGGGTGAATTGTTGTGTTTGGTACGATACTTGTGCTTAAATTAATGATGCTCACCTTTATTTTCACCATCCTTGGCCTAGGGACCATGTGTCTTTAAAATGAAGGGGTCACTTTATATTTTTCAGTTACTATTCATTTCTAAAGTGAAAATGTTATGACTTAAGTGAATAGTGCTCATTTTAATGAATAGTGTTTTCAATGTTAAATTATAAATAGCAAGAGAGAAAGTTCGACCCTCTTCATATGTTGATCATTTTGCTTGAAGAAACTTTGGAGTCTGGCTTTGGAAGAAGAAGGAGGCTAGGGTTTCCTGATTTCTTGCAGTGGGTGAGCTTGGTGGGGCTTGGTTCTTCGTTTGGAGCTGCTTGAGGGTGTGAAACACCACCTTAAGGTTGCTGGTCAGTTTTTGGATGCAAAGTTTGGTGACATTATGAGCTGTTGGTTTAAGTTTTGAGCTGATTTCTGAGTCGGGTTGACAGCCATAGACTCCATTGACATTTGCATGGGAGCTGTTTGTTTTTTAAAGGGTTTTGGGACTGAAATTTGCAGCTACAACCAGCCGCCTTTTCATGAGGGTTTATATCAGCACAATAAAAAGAAACGCCTCTTTTAAGAGGCTGCAACTTCACCTAAAGGGGGCGTCCTAGATAGAGGAAGCTTGCCATGCGAGTTTTTGGTGGGAGAAGTCCGTCTTACAAAAGCAATCAACATTTCATTGGGGGCGGGTACTGTAGCAAGTCACTATTCACAGAGCTACATGGCTATAAATTAAAATATAATATAAGATATAGTTAACTCTAAATCTGATGTAAGCTATATGTTGTAAGCATCTTCTTATGCAATCTATTATGTAATGAAGAAAGCATCTTTGGCTATTACATTGAGTAATTATTTGAGTTATCTCAGTAGTTTAGGTTATTAGAAGTTTCCCATTATATGCTTATGCTTTTGAGTACCATTCTAGCATTATTGGCAAACAAACTCGACAACAAGAAGAAAGAAATTGAAACTAAACAAAATCAAACCTACAAATATAGTGGAAACAAATTAGCAGAGTGGTGGAACACTACATGTGAACACAATATTACTATAGCTAGAAGGTATGTTATTCAAAAAAATAGCTTTTGGATCATCATCATCTACCTTGGCTTTTATCCCAACTAGTTGATTCATCAAGAAATGAAACTTACTAATGTGTTGAACAATATTGTCGCTTTCCATCATTTTAAGATTGAATAGCTTTTTTTAGGCCCATATTCGCACTTGATGCTTGTGATCCAAACAAAGCACTTAGATCATCCCATACTTGCTTCGAGGTCTTTGATAAGTCAATGTGGTGGAGGTATGCATCTAAAATTCCAAGACCAATCAAAGCTATTGCTCTTAGATCCTTTGTAGTCCATTTTGTGATTCCATCAACATCAATTATCCTTGTTGTAGCTCCACTCAGTGACTCACTACATCCCATAGATCTTTTTCAGTAGGAATCAATTGTAGCTTGACTTCCCATGTGTGAAAGTCTTTATCTTCAAACTTCTCAATCAATGTGTTTTTTTCTCCATATTAAAAACATTTGACCCCCTTAATCAAAACAATGTCAAAGGTGTTGGTTTCCACCGATTGCACCTTGAGATGATCAACACTTTCAAAAACTTACATGCATATTTTGCAAGAAAAGACAAAGGTGGAAAATATTCTGCTCAATTTCAAAGAATTTCAAACATTTAAGATTCAAATTCAAATTCCTCAAACCCTCACAAACTACAATCTCATAGAAGAAATTTTATCCTTCAACGGATCCAACTCTCCTATTGGTTCCAAATTCGCCAAAAACCTCTATTTACAAATCATCCACTCCCTAGTTGTTAATCTACAAAAAAACGATTATAATGGGGGATTCATACATGGAATATAAAATGAGGCAGCACAATCTAGAGCCCCATAATATAGCCCTTCTAGCTATAGACATGCAACTCTATTTTAGGGTATTAGCATGCCCATTATCCCTACAATTTGATGCAAGATTGAATCCCTCGGGCCAAAAAAATTTTGGTCTTGTACACTTGTCATTCCCATAGATGCCCTTTTGACTACAATATGCTTAGTGAGTGGTTCAACAAGGTCATTCATGATGGCACTCCTAAGGCCAAAATAATGAGTGAGGTTTGAACTCTGGACCTCCTACTACATGAGTTGTGAACGGAAGTGGGCTCATACCACATCACATCAAACTTTTTAACTAAGAGTAAGACGAGAGTACAATTTTATCTCAACTAATCCTCTTGAATACTTAAACCTCAATGTACACATGACAACTTATGTTGATGCCAAGCACAGCCACCACAAACATTGTGAAGACACAAGTTCTAAAACTTACAAATGGGACCCTCTTGCAATCTACCCACCAGAACAAAAAGCATGTGTGGGGAGTTTGTTCTCACCTTGGAAAACTTAAAGCCAGTAGTTCCATAACAGCATGAATGAATTTCAAACATTTGCCCAACAAAACATAGATCAAGATAGTAAAACAAATCAAAATTGTATAAATGATTGTCTATCTATAGGAGCCACACATTGCCATAATAAGGTATAAGCAGAGATCTCAGCTGCAACAACTCCATTAGAAGAAAGGTGACACCCATTCTTAAACCAGCTACCATGGTGGGTTCAAACATCAGAGCCAAGACTAGAGTTGGAATTTCTTTATAGGCAAAACAGCCCACAAAGCCTTCAATGACTTACTTCACTTGTTGCGGGAGGGAAGGCTGCATTTTCTCCCTCCTTGAATACCCAACCAGATTGATCACTAAATGAAGCAATAACTAATTCCAATAACAAAACAATATTCAATCATAGATAGTCTTCAAACATCGCAGCATAAAAATCAATCAATGTCATGATCTCGTGGAAGAAGCCACAACACTCTAACTAATCCACATTCCAGCATTCACAATAGTGGTCTAGAAATTTGACTACCCTTCATTTGTCTAGTTCCTATGTTGGCATGCCCTTCTACACTTGATGCAAACTCTTCTTGATCGCCCTTAGCTCTGATACCATGAAAGGAATCCGGAGAAAATTTTACAAACCAACAATATTCTATATCCTCCATATTCATTTAAAATGATATTACAGATTTATAGGAGTTCCATCTCCTATATTATAGGAGAGTTCCTATAAAAACTTACTAACATAGATGAGTTCTTTCAACAATGCATAATACAAACAAACAAATCACAACTCATTTAGCAAAAAATTAGTATATGACACACTAACAACATACAAGAATGATGTGATATTCCCAACAATAAAGTACAAGATCATGGGGTAGAAGAGTGAATTATAAAGAAACTCTGTTATAGCATCCAAAAAAGGAAGAGCTTCATAGAAGCAAATATTACTACAAGAAAATTCTATGTTGTGCATATGGAGTTGCTTGAAAAGAAAAAGAAACATAGGAACATAAGACGATGGAAATCTATATGATTTGTACAAGAAGACCAAAGAGAGACCAAAAAAATAGTTATATTTTGTCTGAGCAATGATAGCCATGAGGAGAGTGAGGGCAACTTGCCTCATTTGTATCGTGTAATTTCCATGGGCTGAGTATTAATTGACCATGGGTTGGCCCGTAGTGCCAATTAGTGCCTTGCATGTGGGTTTGGCTGGTACTTCACAAAACCACTCGACGCTTTGGGGGAGGGTAGAACTCAGCTTGTTCTTGGATAAAACTAAATATTCTCCATCTTGCATTTTCCATATGGAGCAAAGAATTGATTGTTGCAGTGTTTAGTCAACACACAATGCCTTTATTATAAGACGTTAATATGGTTGTATCCGATTATGTATTGATTGGTTGTTGACTTTTGGGCAGCTACAAGAGTTGGTTGGACAATTGTGCTCTTGTGGCAACTGTCAAGTCCTTTACATGGCCTTAGCATTTTCAAGGGAAGTAGTTTGATCCTTGGCTGACTATCTCTGGTCTATTTTTGTAATAACTTCATGTGCGAATAAAGATATATTTTACTCCTGGTATGAATTGTTATCTTTGTCATTAATTCAAGTATTAGTTTCATTAGATAAAACAATAAATAATGGCACTGTTGCCTTAAAAGAAATCAAGTCAAATTTAAGAGATTCATGCTCTTAAACCCAAACAAAGGTATGAAGAGACTGCAAGGTGGTCAAGACCAAGAGATCAAGAAATTTTAAGGATCATAGAGCAAAGTGTCATGTCCCCGAAATTGTAGCACTGAAATATAAAGCATCAAATATTATGCACCAATATAAAAGATTCTAATAAATTGAAATAAAATAATAATAAGGATATTGGCAAATTATTTTATTACTAATACTTGAGCAAATAACTGAATATCAAAAATAAATAAAATAAATGTAATTCAAAACTCATTGTATAACCACCAATAATTACATCACAATTATAATTGTTATTTTTTTAAAATATAACACTAACCTCATATTTTAAAAAGTTATCACAAACTAAAAACATATTAGAATCAGCAATTATCATGAATTTACTAAAGTGCTGCGATCCTGAAGGAGCATGAACCACTCTAAAGTCACGTCCCTTGATGGGGAAAGGCAGCACATATTTAAGGAAGTAAATTCATACGGTGGTAAAAGGGGAGGCATTGAATAAAGGAGACTCTCCAAATCTGATCACCATGGATAAGAATAGAATAAAGAATAAAAATATATTCTGAAAGAAAAGAAACACAGTCAGCAATCTTGAAGTCTACCATTTACAATTATTGTGAGTAAGGTTAACATGATTATCAATTGATATGTAAATAAATATATATATGTATCCATGACAAGAAATTATTGTAGATTGAAGTCAGTTGGGAATAATAATATATATATATATATATACACACACACACACACACATTTATGTCAAAGATATTATTGCAAATTGAAATCAATTAGATGTAAGGGATATGTATATATTTATAAGATATATATATATATATATATATATATGATGCTTGTAGCAATTATTGAGCCTTACAAGTAATTACGGTCTTAATATAAAAATGAATAGATTAATATTTACTTATATACGTTTTTTATCCTATGATCAATTATTGTAAGATTTAAGGAAGGACATTAAGGAATAAAGAGTCATGGGAAGACACAGCAGTTTAGGTGATGTACTCACTTAGCAATAATATTTAGCATATTTTGAATATAAAAAATAGGTATTGCTAATCTAATTATTGATATAATGCTTTCTTTAATCTTATCATAATGAGAATCATTCTAGGAAATAATGAACTTAAAGAATCATTGATACATGAAATATATTTGATTATAGGCATGAAATAGATCTTGGATGAATGCAAATATATCTGATTGTGTAAAGATTGTTTTCTCCGTGATTGGTACCCTCTTAGGCAGGTGAAGTAGAGTCCAAGTGGATAGCCTAAAAACCCTCCTCTCATGTTCGTAGGCCAAGGAACGGGTTAGACATAGAGAGGTGGGGGTCCCACCATAGGAAACTACACTATTATAGGGGTGGTAGGTCGTAGGCCCTTGGATCGTAGGACTTCACCTTGTCCTAATAGGGCAAGTGTCTTTGAGGTACTATCTTGTATGGGGATATGCAGGGACTAAGCCGTTGGGAAAGGAGGATTGTGAGAGGCAACCTCCCATGCCCAACACAAAGGCTTCAAGGCAAGATCCATACAAGGCACTCCTCTTGCTTGTTAAAATTGCATTTATAATTATGCTTATATTTTGGATATCTAGATATTAATGCTAATAGATATATGTGTATGTGGAAATGTTGTTAATATGGTGAATGCAGATTTCAAACCAAGATTACTTCATTAAAAAGAACATTCATTTGGAAGGAAGAAACCCTAAACCTAATCAACAAATGAATTCTAGGGCAAAACAGGTAAGGGACATTACACAAAGAGAATGTGAAGACTATGAGAAATAGCCAAAGAAATTCTAGCCATACAAGTTCATAGTTGGAGCCCATCTCAAGAAAGAAGTCTAAGTCAAAGTGCAAGTCAAAGTTGGAGTTGTAGTTGGAGAAACAAAAACATTTCCACTACAAGGAAATGTACGAAGAGAGAGTGGGAGAAGATGGCCAAACACTTATCACTACCCAATGAAGTGTGGGTCAATCTTTCTAACCAAGTAGAAAAATCAAGACAACCTTCTCTAGATGAGGGAAGTTGGGAGATGGAATCCAATTCCTTCACAAAAGTGTATGATAGTAACCTTTTGGGCATTGAAGGGTTGTCAATTGAAGGAGAAGAAGCCAACCCAAGGGTTAATAAAAGAAAATCTAAAAGCAAAACAAGTATTGAAATGAGAGTGAAAAAAACGAGATTGTTCTCGAATCAAAATTTTGTCATTCACATTACACTATAAAACATTACATTGTATTGGCATTATAAAGCCATTCAACCCAAAATCACCCAACAACTAACTAATAACTAATCTTTACTAACTAAAGTGATTATTGCATAATTACTTACATTGTTTATATTAAATACTAATCTACGTTAAGCACTATTTTCCAACACCCCCCCTTTAGTGCTAACATAGGAAACTTTTATTCCCGCTATACTCCTGCCCAGTAATATCCGATTCCTCCCAAGCATCATACAACAACGACTTCAGCCAAAGAGAAGAGCATCATAAGACAACACTGCTTTAGAAATACAAAGACCCGATACTCCTTTACCATGCAATATATACCAGCCCAATGAATATTTAATTAGCGTGGAGATGAATTGCGATTATTGGAGGTCGTTGTCCTCCGTCCAAGGCAATGCTCATAAACTCTTGTAATGGAAACTGAATGCTATTCTATCTCAACCGTCAATATTCTCCAATAATTTCATTTCTCCAACACTAACATAGATGCAACAATATATAGACGCAAGTTGGCCGATATAATTGACTCTAGCTCAGCAACAGAAAAACATATGATCTCCCGATATAACTCCAATACATACCATTTCTGATGTGTCAGATATAATGAATATGTATATACTATATAGGCCTGAATCCATTACATCCACAACTAATATGCTGGATAGAGAGGCACACATGGGAATGTTCGGATTCTTCAAATTATCTCCGCCTTAATAACTGCATCGACAGGAATGCATAGAGAATACTTTGGTACAAATGCTAGCCAATTTAGAAGTCATGAAGGCATATACACATCAATCACTGCTTTCATCAATCCGATGGCATGGATTAAATAGTTACAATATGAATAAAATCCACAGTGAAATCAATTAAAGAAGAGAATCGATGGCTATGTTGCTGCAAGGCATGATTCACCCATCGCTGTCAATGATCAAGTTACGAGTTTGAAAATGACAACACCAAATTCAGATCTGCAATAATAGGATCTTCATTGAGATGATATTCCCACAAAGATCAATGCAAATTTCTTTTTCTCAACTACTTAAAACCACCATAACCGATTTGCATGTCCATGGAGGCATCCTTAAAGATTTGAATATGAGTGTTGGAATGCTGGAAACAATTGCAACTAAAATATAGATTTGATTGTATATATTTTTCAATTTTTCTGTTTTTTCAACGAACATGAACAAAATGAAGTGAAAACTAGGAATAGAGTGGACAAAATGGAAAGAGAGAAGATATGCAAATGGATGATGGATGTCACAGATTTGCACGTGGTCCGCATTGCTCTTTTGTTGAAAAAATGCAAGAATGATGGACAGACATCCATAGCTGTTACATGTGGTCTGCATTGCTTGGTCTTTGAATGAACCGCTTTGGATGAAAGACAAACGAATGGAAAGCAAACAAAGAGGTCAAACAAACCTGCTCTGATACCATATTGAAATGAGAGTGAAAAAAACGAGATTGCTCTTGAATCAAAATTTTGTCATTCACATTACACTATAAAACATTACATTGTATTGGCATTATAAAGCCATTCAACCCAAAACCACCCAACAACTAGCTAATAACTAATCTCTCCTAACTAAAGTGATTATTGCATAATCACTTACATTATTTATATTAAATACTAATCTATGTTATGCACTTTTTTCCAACAAGAAGTGCATTGAACACCAAAGCTACACGAAGAGAGGAGGATTCCCCATCTCTAAGTGCCAGAGAAGCACCAAAACATCTAAATAAAAAATCCTTAGCAAGCAATGTAATGTCCCTTACCCGGTTTGCCCTAGAATTCACTTGTTGATTAGGTTTAGGCTTTCTTCTTTCCAAATGATTGTTCTTTTTAATGAAGTAATCTTGGTTTGAAATCTAATCAACTGTGTCTTCCCATGACTCTTTATTCCTTAATCGCCTTCCTTCAATCGTACATTCAATTAATCATATAAATAAATATTAATCTATTCATTATTATATTAAGATCGTAATTGCTTATAAGGCTCAATAATTGCTGCAAGCACCATTATTGCATAACCGTGAATATATACTTCATATATATATAATTATTCTTTTACTTATATCCATTAGTATTCATATATATATATATATATATATATGTTTATATAATTATTCTTTCCTTATTCATATGTATTCTTTATTCTTGCATATTATTCATTATAAAATTTATCTATATCTATACATATATACTTGTATGTCTATTAAATAATATATATATATATTAAATGGCTCTATATTCCAATGCATAACAATCATTGTTGCTGCTGTTCTATTTCTTCATATTTTTCCCTCTTCCTTATTTTCCTTCCTTCTATTTATACCATTCAAGGTAGGTGACTCATGGGGAGAATGTATTGTTTGGTGAAAGAGGTGACTTTTCATAAAATATATCCCTTTGTTAGATTTAATTGCTGCCTTTAAAGGCTTATTATCACAATAATATCTATTTTTGAAAATAATATATTATTACTAGTAATTATGATATTTCAGATTATATACTTATTTTATTATTTTATTTTGATGTTTTATTGAATATATTTTAACATTAAAGTATAATAATAAAACCAATTTTCTAATATCTTATTATTATTTTATTCTAATGTATTACAATCGTTGATGTGTAATGATTATAATATTTATTTATTATTATTTTTGATATTAAGTTATTTAATATTGGAATGTAATAACAATAATTTTCCTATATATTATTATTATATTTGTTATTTCATATTTTTATATTTTTATATTGATATGGTACATATTTTATTTATATTTAACATTAATATTGCTATTTATTTTATTTATTAATTTATTTGTATTTTAACACTTGGTTTTTATGGTATTGCTATTTCGGGGACATGACAAGCAAGTTTCAAGCACTAGGTTTGCATTAGAATAAAACCATGGTAAGCCCTGGTGGAGAAAAGCAAAAGCTGCCCAAGTTTATAAGCAATGGATCAAAGGATCTTATCAAGCACTGTAAGACTTGTGAAACAATTTAGAGAGAAAATGGGCAAAGATGATAAAGCAATTTGGCTATGGTCTTTTCTAGCCACCTTGCGAGGCTTAGCAATTGACTAGTATACAAAAATTGACCAAGCCTCCTAAAACACTTGAGAGTGATTAAGAAGGCCTTTGAGGAAAAGTTTAAGTTGCTTCGAGATGATAATGAAATAGTAGCAAATATTTGCAATACAAGACAAGGTGAGAACGAAAATATGCAAGCTTATAATCAAAGACTTAAAGAACTTCTTGCAAAGTTATAAAAATAACCAATCAACGGTCTCAAGAAAAAATGGTTCATTAAAGGTCTAATATTGTCATTACGAAAAAAGATAAAGATAGTAGCACCCTCTTTCTATCTAGAAGCCTACAATCGGATGATGGGCATAGAAAGTGAAGACAAAATATCCTCTCGTGGTAAAATAAAAACAGAGGAAGATCAAAGTTCGTATGATAGCAACAACAATGAATCAAGAACAATGCAAGTGCTTTGAAGGGACATGCTCTAAATGATGAAAGAATTGAAGATACAGAAAGAAACCAACAAAGAAACTAATGAACTATGGTGTACTAAGTGTAAAAGTGAAGATCACACCAAAGGTAACTATCCTAGAACTAGGATAATTTTTTTGAGATTTGCCAAGGTATAAGTCATTCAATAAAGAGTGCCCATATAATTTGAAGACTAGGAGTACACTTGTACTCGTTACAAAGGGAGAGTAGTCCACTCCGTTGAAGCCACAAAACACATCTCCAAAAAATTATTGATATCAAAGTGGTCTAAGTCATATAGTATAACCCCAACGGACATCCTATCATACAATGGTAACAATGTAATGAATGTGGACATTTTGCAAGAGATTTCCAAAACAAGCAAGACAAATTGCAACTATTTTGCAAATGGTATGGACCTAGAGACCATGAAGACACTGGATATCTGAAGCAAAAGACCGACATCAACATGATTGATGTTAAAAGGTATAACGAAGCATTGGCCGTTACTCAAGCTCAAGCAAAGAAGGCTATGTACCCAAACCTATGCACAAAACAAGAGAGACTTCATGAAGCAAGAGTTAAAATGGAGTGGACTATGGATAACAAACTACATTCAAATCCCAATGCAAGTATGATAACTAATCAATTACAATCTGAGAAAACTATTGCAAGTAGTTCAAACTACCATGCCAATTAAAGTAGTAGATTTATTTCAAAGCATTCCTAAGCCCCAAAAGTCTATGAATAATATTGTATTGGGAAAGAATGAGACGGTCGGTGCATGCTACTACCCATTTGGAATCTAGAGAGAATGAAGACCCAATAACCAAATCTCCATTATCGAGCGACCAAGTGTTCAATCCAATCTTATTGACAATTAAAACGGCAAAGAAACCAACAATGGTAAATATCGAGATCCTTGGAAGGAATCTCACTAATACAATTGTTGATGGTGGGTCTAGTGTGAAAGTACTCCAGAAAAAAATTGGAGAAGTTTGGGTAATTTGACCATCTAGCCCCCAACTTTTCAATAGGTGGGTGCAAATCAACGAAGTATAAGGTACTTGGAGTTTTAATGGGCCAAAAGGTCATTATTGAAACCCAAGCTTTTTTGATGAATTTGGTGGACATTTCATTATAGAAGAAAGCATATGTCACATTGTTGAAATATTTGTTCTCCTTAATAATCTTCCTTCCAAAATCTGCCTTTGAATGATCTTTAATTAATTTCTCTCCTCAAATCTGTTGGTGTATGTATCTGTAATGTCCCCGTTTTGGAGATAGGTTGATTTAATTAATTTAATTAATTAAGTTGTCCAAATCAATAATTTTTCTTGTGGATAACTTAGTTGATTATTTTAATTAAAAAGTATTAAGTTAATTATCTATAAAGTTATCAAATAAATTAAAATTAAAAGGTAACTTTATATTTAATTAATTTAATAAAGTGACTCAATAAAATATTATATTATAAAAAAAGTCACTTAAATAAAATAATGTTCTAGAAGCTTTATGAAAGGCGGAGAAAAAGAATAAATAGAGGGGTTGCCTAAGCTTCTAACCATCCAGATTTGAAGAATAACTTGTTAATTTCAATTGTGGAGCCAAGGGTTTCTGCAGTTGTTTCAGTTGGCCAGTGAGAACGAAAACTCTCAAGTGGTAATGCAATTTTGAGGCTGTGAGATACCAGCCGAATTATTGCTAGAGGAGAGCTTCATCCAGAAGTCCTGATTGTGCTTAAAGATTCAAGAATTCATCAAGGGTTTGAGCATATCTAAAGACTCATCTATTGGAGACCTGTAGCTTATCATTGGCAGCCACTAAAGAGCAAATTGCAAGCTTTCATCCGCTGCTACAGTACCTGTGTGAACAGTACCAAGAGCCAAATATTCGGAGGGCATCTTGCATAGTTGATTGGAGATCATTGGAGGCATCATTCTTGCATCGATTGTGGCATTGAGGAGCATTTTGAGGTGACTACAAGGTCTGATATTAAATTGCAGAGGTCTGATATAATTTTCAGACTTGACAGTCAGCCATTAAAGGACCACGAATTTATTCACAGGGGCGGCTCATGCTGGGTCTGATTTGGGCTTAAGAGGAGTCTTCTTCCTTTGCATTCAAGTTGCCACATTTTCTTCAAGCCAAGGCAGATTTTATACCAGGTTCTTGCATCTTCTTTAAGCTCTTTGCATTGTCATTTTTAGGAGTTGGTGTAGGTGAAATATTCATATCAGACTTTGGCATTGTATTGGATATTATTGTAAAGCCAAGAGTCTTGGCTAATCCATGATTCCCTTATATGCACATTGTCAATCAATAAAAGGGGAGATAAGTTGCTAGTCTAGTGTTGATGTAATGTTCATTTTGATTCAAACAATAGTTTGCATGCCAATTGTTTGGAAAAATACCAGTTGGCTGTAGATGCATATTTTTCCAATTAAAAATCATATAAGTGCATTGTAAATGATAGAAATATGTCATTGATGCATCTAGAATATAGTTTGGACATCGAAGTGTTGAATTACAAGCATTTGAAGCATTCTATAATCATTTTTTCAAAGAATATATCAGACTGATAACTCAGACCAGCAAGTTGGAAGTTTGCATGTGAAGTGTTTGAAAATATTCCTTGAGCCTTATATCAGCATTTTGAGATCAGATTGGGCAAGGGATATTACAGTATCAAGAGGTTGGTGCATCATATTGGAGAGGTTAGTGCCTCTTATTGAAGGAGATTGGTGTCTCATATTGAGTTGGTGCTCAAGTGTTGGGGATTGGTGTTTCCAGTAGATTGATGCCTACAAAATTTGTAAGAGATTTTTATATAAAGCAATTATTTTTTGTGGTTTTCTCCCGTAAGAGTTTCCACATAAATATTTTGTTCCTCTTATGTTCTTACTTATTTATATTGTGCATTTAAAGTGATTGTGGTTGTTAATCTGAAAAAGAAAAAGATAGTCTTATACTGATTCACCCCCCCTCTCACTATAAGCTTGTGCTCATCAATTGGAATCAAAGCCAGTTCCTTCATAGTATAGCTTAATCACTAGAAGGAAGATCGTAAGAGCACAAATGGCCTGCTAGGAAGGATTCTTGAAATATTCTCTCTCAATTTTTTTGATTTTTAAATGAACATTTACAATGTAACCAAGCACTCGTTAAAGTTAGCATAAACCAAAACGTGCACAAAAGAACTCTAACCAAGAATGCGCCCTAAAACCACTTAAGGAGGAGGGGCGGGCATATGGTCAGAGGATCCCTAGGATCTACTGAATCAAATATTACAAAGATTACACTGAAAGGGAGAAATTAAACTCGACACCAAGAATGTGCACTCAAGATCCTTTGACAGGCGAGGCGCTAACATATGGTGGAGTACTAATGCTGAAATTGAATGTAACAAAGACGGATAACCAGCCAAAGGAACTTTCCACGCTACCACCAAACAGTGGGGGGAAAAGATTACAATTTAAAATACTTCTTCTGCTACGGCAGGCATCCACTGAAGAGTGGGGATTCGCCACTTGAAAGTGGGTATGAAAAGAGATTACAATTCAATTTATCCTCACTGGCGGTATACCATCCAGGGGTGCTTAGTGTGAAACTAACTAAATATTGCAGCAATGTTAAAACTGAAACAATACTACTGTTAATAGTTTGTACAAATAAGAAGGCTGCAAATTACAATGTCTTTCACCAATTTTCAAGCACCAAGCTCTGAATTGCACGATTCCAAATGCAATGATCAACTAGAAGATATGCGCCCCTGTTGAGATGAAGAAATAACCTCAAAACACCACTATTTATTTATGGCACAACTTCCAATGCAAACTGAAATGTACGGCCTCCTCGCAAGGGTGATTTTAGTAAATAAAATCATAAACTTCAAATTTAAATCTGCAACTCTCCAAGAAAGGTCGCCCCTGGTCTAGGAATGGAAAGAGCAAATACCCATAACAAAATAGAAATCACTCTCAAAGCTGTAAATAGAAATGTCCTTCAGCCATGAAAGGACCAGCAACACAATTTCTCGAAATAACTTCAATTTCTCCAACACTGAAGCTCAATATGTACTTCTGAATGAAGCACACTCTCAATCCATCATCTAGGGAACCATAGTTTTAGGCCCGAAGAGTGGAGTAGAATTGCTAAGCTTTCCTTTAGCTGGATTCTGGATTTCAAACCAGCAGCATAACTTTGCTTTCAAAAACATAACCTCATCAGCTCTCTACAATGCAGCAATATATAAGTTTCAATGGGCAAATGAAACACTTCGAATTCCAAGAAGTTGAATCACTTCAACTTCCCAAGGGACGCCACCTTCAACCATTCACTTTATTGTGAAAAAATAAAACATTATCTCCCTTCCCTTTAGGCGTCCATTTCTATTTGCAACAATAAAACATTTAATAAATCATTAAATGCTCAACATGACCCCTTAATGTCCCCTCTTTAAAACAACATTAAGTTATCACTCCTAGGCATGGGGGAACAACTTAAAAACATGAAATTAACTAAGTATAACACTTAGTCCAAGGAGATAACCAAAACCAATACCAATACTGAAACTAAAGGATTAGCACAAATAGCATGATGACTTGAGTTGAACTGCAGATGATGATACTACCAAAATTAGACTTACTAAAAATAGCCACTGCCAAAAATAGTAAATTCACTTCAACTCAACAGAAAGCCAAACTGATCGGCCACACTGAACTGCAAAGGATTGAGTTGCTGCTAGAGTGATAATGCTATAAATATACTTACCAAAAATAGCATATTGCTATAAATAGTAAGTTTGCCAAAACCACATCTGTATGCCAATTGAGCAGTAACATGACTTACTATAAATAGTAAGTGTTCCCAATCTGCTTAGCCTATGAGTTTCTAGAAATAGGCTAAAACCAATTGTAGAGCTTAGGACTAAATTGGGGACATTACAATTCTCCTCTAACAAGGCTCCATTGTTTGATGGGACAAATTATGCCTTCTGAAGCATATGAATGTGAGCCTACTTAATGGCACTTGGATTTGATATTTGGCAATTGCTTGTGGATGGTTATAGTTTATACTACACCATGATCTCCGCCAATGGATTCAAAAAGAAAGAAGGCAAGCAAAAATAATGCCAAAGCCATGAATGCAATTCTATGTGAACTATCTAAATAGAAACTTGTCAAAGTAATGCATTGCACATCGGCAAAAGATATGTGGGGCAAATTACAAAAGACCTATAAGGAGGATGACAAGGTTAAGAAGGCCAAGCTTCAAACCCATAAGAGGCAATTCGAGAGTTTGAAGATGAAGGACAAAGAAAGCATTACCGCCTATTTGCTTCACGTAGATGAGATTGTGAATACCATCAAAGGTCTTGGCGATAAAGTAGAAGACTCAATGGTTGTGCAGAAGGTATTAAGGTTTCTACCCTTAAGATTTGATGCCAAAGTTTCTTTTGTAGAAGGAATGAAGTATCTGGATAAGTTAACTATGGATGAGCTACACCGAATCTCTAATGTCCCTTACCTGACTTTGCCCTAGAATTTGCTGGTTGATTAGGTTTAGGGTTTCTTCTTTTCAAATAAATGTTTTTCTTTAATCAAATGATCTTGGATTGAAATCTGCATTCACCGAATGAGCCACATTTCCACATATACATATGTTTGTTAGCATTAATATCTAGATATCCAAATATAAACATAATCATAATGCAATTATACAAACATATGAGGAGTGCCATTGGTGGATCTGCCCTGAAGCCCTCATGCCAAGCTCAAGAGGTTGTTCATCACAATCCTTCTTGCCTAGTGGCTTAGTACTTGCATACTCCACTCATGGCAACACCTCAGAAGACACTTGTCCTATCAGGGGAGAGGAACCATAGAGTCCAAGTGGCCTAAGGCCTACCACCTCGTATTGCCCAACTCTTGCTTCGGGCCTGTGGGGCTGAATTCTAGGTGGGACCCCCACCCCTCCATGACCCAACCCTTGTCTCGGGTTTGTGGGGCGGAATCCTAGGTGTGTTGTTTAGGCAAACCAACTTACTCATGATTTGTCCTTCCTAATAGGTTCACAAGCACATAGCAGACAACTTATATAACCATAGAATATGCAATATTAGTGATTCATTTGTATTTGCATTGATTATATTTTGAAAGTATTTAACATGAGTATATAATCAAATGAGCCATATCATGGTTATGTATCAAAACGCAGAAGTAAATGTGGCAATACTAATATATTCATGTCAATCTTTATATTTTTTTCTATCAATGATAATGTATTCTATTAAATAAAAGATCCAACATCAATCAAACCTAAATGCAGCATAGTCCTTATTGAATTCTTTAAATTACCCTCAGTGTCTATTCCCACCATAGTAATGCAATGAGACTAATCCCAATCTGTTAACTTATGCTTGTCTTTTCTGAGTTGCAAAAATGATATATTACAAGGCTTCCACTATGGCCGGGTTAAGAGTATGCTATGTTTACACTAAAGAAACCATGATCAATTCATAGAACAATGATAATAATATTATTGAAGGAAACATTGCCAGTAAATAGATTTAACACATCTATTCATGCAAATGCAATTATAAACTAATGAGAGACGATATATATAACTGCCCAAGGATAATCCTATCAATATTTCTTTCCTAGTGGTATGTGAAATATACCCCTTAATTTTTTGCCTTAATTTTCAGTCACAATAATGCAAAACATGCACCCGTTAAGGATTAGCTCTAAACCAAAACACAACTGAAATAACTCTAACCAAGAATGCGCCCTAAAACCATTTAAGGAGGAGGGTCGGGTATATGGTCAGAGGACCCCTAGGATCTAATTACTTGAATTACAATTGGAAATGAAGAGCTAAACTCGACACCAAGACTGTGCACACAAGATCCTTTTGCCAGGCGAGGTGCTAACATATGGTGGAGTGCTAGATTAACTGAAAGTAAACTTCTTCTGCAAATGCAGGCATCCACAAGCGGTGGGAATACTCCACTTATTTCGTGGGTGTGATTATTACAAACATTTATAGGCAGCAAGCCAGCCAATTAACCTCACTTCCACTTAAGCTGTGGGGGGTATACAATCCACACAACCACTTTATTACGTGGGGGGAAATACAACAAAGTAAATTGCAGCAAACAAACAAATTGCTGTTAGTACTACTAAACAACTTACAAATGATTAATAAACAGCTGCAATATGACAACCATGAATTCCCAAAATGTCCATTTGTTAGAGTACCACTTCCTCTAACATTTACAATGCCAAAAATGATATAGAAAGAACTTAGAACAGCATTATAACAATTTCAAACTAATCTGATCAGAAACAAGAAATACAGAAAATCAGATCAGCAAAGATAGAATTCACCAATTTGGACGTATCTTCTCCAATTCAGCTCGGAAAGCTCTCATTCCACAACCAATCAACAGCTAAGAGCTAGGCGTCCAACCTCCATTGAGAAAACGAGTCTCAAAAAGAGAGAAACCGTTGGCATGATTCCCAAGGCAGCAAGAAGGAAGGTACGACCTTCAAAAAGGGTCAACCTTCTCCCAAAAATCAGAAACTCCAAGATAAAATCTACAAACTTGCAGAAAGGGGCGCCCTCTACAGTAGAACAGCATGGGCTAATACCCAAAACCAAACAAAATTCTGACTTGAAGCTATGAACAAAAAACAACTTCAGCCAGGCCAAATCAACAACTTGTAAAAACAGGTTTTACATCACCAACTTGTTCGATTCCAACAATTGAAGCTCCATCTGTATTTCAAAGTGAAATACAGCCATTATAATCCACCTAGGAAGCCATAGTTGCAGGCCTGAAGGATGGAGTGAGTTCGCTAAGCTTCCCCTTAGCCAGGTTCTAGTTTCAAACCAACAGCATAACACTACTTTCCAATTTCCAAGATGAGATACAAAGGAAACGGCGCCAATATATAAGCTTTCACCAAAAGAAGATGAAACATTTGAACTTCCAAGAAACTCTTCCTTTTTCCAAGAGGAACGCCATCCACCAAAAAGACTTTATTTAAAATAACAATTAAACACTTTATTCCACCCTTCAAGTCGTCCCACTTAAGTTAATGAATAAACATTTAATAAAGTATTAAATGTATCTTACTTTATGGCCCCAACTTAAAAACCACTTCAAAGTCATTAAGCTAGGCGTACAACTCCAAAACACATTTTAACTAAGTATGAACTTAGTCCAAGGCACAAACCACCATCGAACTGGAGACTGAGATGTTACCACAATCCGGATAATGAACTGCACAACACTGCTGCTGAAGATACTGTCAAAAATAGACTTACTAAAAATAGCCATTGCTAAAAATAGTAAAAATGCATCAGAACCACAGTAAACCAAGCTGAGCAAGAAACATTGGAAATCCTAATTTGCTTACTGAATAGCCTACAGATTTCCAGAAATAGGCTAACAGTTCATAACAAGGTCATCACTGAAAAGGGGACATTACAGGTATGTGTGTAGCATTAAGAGTGTATATTTGCTAAACAGACAATGCCTTTCTCAATACAGAATTCAGGATTGGTTGTTTCAAAGGTGCAGCGGTCTTAATGACACCACTATGCTTGGTTTTACCCAAGATTTGCATATTATGTTTTCAGATATATTAGGTTGAGACAAGAAATGAATTATACCTAGCACAAAGGTTATGAGGAACACTCTGTGGGACATCTAACAAGAAGATCTCAAATTACTACATTAGATATTAAAGAAATGTTAATTCTATTGCTCGAATATGCTAGATATTAGAGCTAAGTGAACACTTCATCTGATTTAGTGGTCTGGTCTCCCCCTGTAGATTCTATTGAACACTTATTTTCTATTCTCGTTTATTCATCCATTGAGGCTCTATCACCAATCTCTTATCAACTAAATGATATTTGACCGATATAAGTTAGAGATTCTGAATTAAGGTAAGAAATACTACTCAAATATCTCATTCGACCAATCTGGGTGTTTTAAGGCTCAGGGAAGAATATTAAGGTCAGATGTCTTGTTGATATCTATGGCCAACTATAATCTATTCATTTTATATTGCCTGGCCTCTATGAAGTGAGGCATCTCTTTGAATTGGGATAACTTTTTGAAAAGTCATCTCTTTTTATTATCTACCTCCAATGTCGTCCAGATCTCTTTAATTTTCCCTGACGGCCATTTTAAGGATCATTGTTTCTTTTTTACCATTATTTATTGATGAGAATAATCCACCATTTTAGGGGACTCCTTGGTCTTGGTGGCTATGAGCTTGGTCATCCCACTCGGCTATGTAATTGACTCCAAGACTTGGACGGCTCAGTTTTAGAGTGTATCGTGATCATTATGGTGACAGTGGTAAGCGTCGTGTATTTTAACGACGTTGCACTACAAGTTTGAGCTTATACAAGGCAGTCGGCATCCCTTGTCGATGTAAGTCGAATAGAGAGCATTGGAGCCACATCGATGCCATCCTCCTAGGACGACATTATATGAGTCACGACAGAGGTGTGTTGATCATCGCAATATGTCGACTAAAATCGCCACAGCGTAGAGACGAGTAATGTTCCCAACGAAATATTATGTGCCTCTACTTATAATGATGATCAATATTCACGATTTGTTTTAATATATTCTTTTGTTCTTATTGTTTATTTCCTACCAACGTTTCTTGATGGAGGTATTTATTTATTATTTAATGTTTCCTTTTAACTATTCTTATTTTTCATATGATTTTCTTTATTATTTTTATTATTATAATATTAGTTATTCTATATATATAATTATAATTATAATAATGAAATGGCATGATAATTAAAAATAACGCATCCTTACTTTGTATTGTCAATATATCTTATTTAGTTCATATTATTACAATGATTATAATAGTTAATATTTATATTTTGGGAGTTGTATAATTATATTTGATTTTGATAATATAATAATAATTATAATTATGATATTGTTTTTGACAATCATAGTTATAATGACATCGAATGTTTAATATTTTAAATATATATTTTGTTATTTTCTTCGTTACGATTTCATGGACATGACAGAATCCTCACTACATATGAGATGAGGACCAAAAAGGAAAAGACATCAAAACTGAGAGGCAGCCTTCAAAGCCTCAAAGAAATTGAAAAACAAAGAACCCATGCCAAGCAAAAGTCTCAATGATGAAACAGATGAAGAGGAAGCTCATTTCATGTGGAAACTTAAAAAAGGATCTGGAAAGTATAAAGGTAAGTTGTCATTTAAATGTTTCAATTGTGGAAAAGTAGGACACTTTGCTGTTAAATTTCTTTATGAAAGTAAAAGTAGTGATGATGAGGAAAAGCATAAGATGAAAAAAGATAGCAAACACAAAAAGGGCCACAAGCATGGAAAATTTGAGAAAAAGAAAAGTGTTTACAAAGCCAAGAAAATTTTTTATTCCGAGGAAAGCAGCTCATCTAAAGAAAGTTCATTCACTAGCGATAAAGAAGAGATCCTATTCATGGCTATAGAGACAAAAGATGGCATCTTGAAAAAGGATGAAAAGGTACAAAAGGAAATAGAAGGGGAAGAGAATGAACAAATAGATGCAGAAGTTGATTTGGAAGAACTTATTTGGGCCCTAGATGAAATCAAGAAACTCAAAAAGAACAACTTGAAGCAAAAGGTACAACTTCAAGAAGACAGCGAATTCAAAGCAAATTTATCACAAGGTCTTGAAGAATTTGACAGAATGATCATCAATCTAAAAGTTCAAATTGAAGAAGCTAAAAGGATTGAAAAGGAGGTTAGAATCCAAATGAAGGAAAAGGAAAAAAATTGTGAAAGGTTGGAGTTTGAAATTGTCTCTTTGAGAAAAGAGATAGAAAAGACAACTACTAAGTTGAATAGAAGCCTAAAGTTTGAAAAGAATACCGAGATCTTAAATGATATTATAAACGAGCAAAGGTCACCACTCATAAAGACAAGCCTTGGTTATGAAGCAAAGGAAGATCAAGCTCCCAAAGAGCCATCAAAGAAGACCAATGAAAAAAAGAAGTTATATTGATGCCCTTAAAAGTATTGAGCACATGGTGATATTGAGGGCGAGGGGGGGATGAATAAATATCTAACAATCTTTTACTTTTCAACACTTAACCAGTCACAATTAAAACCATTCAAGTAAGATCTAGCAATTAGTAACACAATGAGAACACACAATTTATGTGGAAACCCTTTCGGGAGAAAACCACGGCACAACATATATATTATAGTTTAATCTTCTTCTTCTTGTAGGCTCCAACCTACTATCAAAGTCTCAATTTTCTATACCAACTGAGCTCCAACTTAGAAAGAGGCTCCAACCTCTACTTGATAGGCTCCAACCCCCACACACAAACTGAGCTTCAACCCAACAAGAGGCTCCAACCTATTGATTCTTCTATGCCTGATATAAAATACTCCTCCACAAAAAATCTAGTTCAAACTAGAAATGTAATGTCCTCGTTTTGGAGGCATAGTAATTTAAT
Organism: Sequoiadendron giganteum; assembly: GCA_007115665.2. Taxonomy (NCBI): domain Eukaryota; kingdom Viridiplantae; phylum Streptophyta; class Pinopsida; order Cupressales; family Cupressaceae; genus Sequoiadendron; species Sequoiadendron giganteum. The sequence goes on from CM021105.1 coordinate 88,469,068, forward strand.
TAAATTAATAAGTTGTCCAAATTAATATTTTTTCTTGTGGATAGCTTAATTGATTATTTTAATTAAAAATATTAAGTTAAATTTTTATAAAGTTGTCAAATAAAATAAAAAATTAAAAAGGTGACTTTATATTTAATTAATTTAATAAAGTAACTTAAATTAATATTATATCATAAAAGTCACTTAAGGGAAATAATATTATTTTCTAGAAACTTCTTGAAGGGTTGGAGAAAAAGTATAAAAGAAGGTCAAGCTAAGCTTCTAAGCAGCCAGATTTGTTGTTGTTGATGTTTGATGATTTCAATTGTGAAGCCTAGGGTTTTTGCAGTTGTTTCAGTTAGCCATTGAGAACGAAAACTCTCAATTGGAAGGCAATTTTGAGGGTGAGAAATATCACTTGAATTATTGCAGTTGTGGGAGAGGATATTTCAGTCCTTTCACTTGTGCTTAATTTGTGGCTAAGGGCCAAGTTCATTTGCAGGTTTGGAGTTTTAGTTGGAGCTAAAAAAATTGGAGAAGAAATACAAAGAATACAAGGGTTTGATGCATATCTACCTGCAGATTACAAAGGCATTGAGGAATCATTTGGAATATATTTATTGCTGGTCGCTACAGTACCCGCTACAGTACTACGCTACAGTCTGATTTAATTACCAGTCATTTCCAGACTTTATCTACAACCCTCTTGGAGCCACGGTTTTGCTCATTGTGGCCACAATATCCATCGGTTTTGGTCTTGGGTTGGAGCGCTTGACTTCTAAGGAGTTGGAGATTATTATTGGAGCTTGAGGAGATCTTTAGAGGCTGTTTCATATTTATTTTCTGAGGACTGCTATAACAGGGGCGATTTGGACTTGCGGGCACAAATAAATTCATAGAAAATCACATACACATCTTTGGCTTATGGGTATTTGAGCAATCACTTTCTTGAGGCTTGGCAAAGATGATTGGTGATAAAAATTGAAGGATTGCAGCTGTTAGTTATTTGTTTTTTAAGTCTGAAAGTCACAGCAGGGGCGGCTAGGGTTGAGACAACTTCCCTTCCATATAAGGAGATCATTGCATTGATTTGTGCTTGCTTCTTCATCTCCAACACAAAGCAACTTCAAATACCAGGTTTCCATGTACATTATGATAGTTGCATTTATCATATGACATCATTAGTATTGCTGTTGCAGATGATCATTTGCTTCAGACTTTGTATTGTACTTGTTTCATGAACATAAGCAAGAGTCTTGGCACCTACATATGCTATTGTACTTAGAGATTGCATATAATAAAGGAGTAATAAGTTGCAGGTCTAATTATTTGAAGATATGTCCATGTTCATGATGATAGAAGTTTGCATACCAACTGTTTGTTAAAATACCAGTTGGTTGTAGGTGATCATTTCTCATGTTTAGATCATGTAAATGCATTGAAAATTGCCAAAATAGATGCACATTCATTCTAGGACATTGTTTAAACAATTTAGAGCCATTTGCAAGCATTCTTATTGTTGTTAAGTGGAGGAAAGAACCATTAAAGAAAACTGAAATGTTATATCAGTCATATATCCCTTGTATACAAAGTGTTTGACAATATGTCTACTAGCTGTACTTGTCAATTTCAGTCATGGCAATGTATGAGAAGGGTCAAGAACAGTCAGTTTATCACTTCTATTGCTTTGTAAATCAATCTTGCATCACTAGTAGCACTTTAAGCACTAATTGCATCACTTTGAAGTCATTTCCAAGCAACTAGATCAGACTGATAACTCAGACCAGCAAGCTGGAAGTTTGCATGTAAAGTGTTTGGCGATATTCCTTGAAGGTTAGAGCTGCAATTTTATATTAGAACTTGCAAGGGATATTACAATGGTATCAGAGCCACGATTCTGCCATCCTGTGATCATCAAAGTTCAGTTTTCAGATGGCTACAGAGAAGTCTATATCTGAGTTGTTACAGGAGTTGTCCATGCTTATGAGAGATCCTGACATTAAAGGGGCATACTCAATGATATTTACAAAATCTAAAGATTTGAATGGAAAAGCAGATCATGCCTAGGATGAAGTATCTAGAAATCATTATAATGAGTTTGCAGCAGTTGATGACCAGCATACAGCTGATCCTAGAGAGGACAAAAATCAGACCAGCATAGAGGAAGAAGTTGGGCACAAGACACTTTAGGAGGACTTCAAGGTTGAAGAAGAGCAAGACGTGTTTGAAGACAAATCAGTTGCTTTGGAGCAGCCACATGAGGATATGGGTTCTTGTGATGCTTCATTAGTTGAGTCTTGCATTGCTTCATCCTATCATGATGAAGAAAGGGATTGTGATTTGGAGACCCGAGATATTAAGGAGGATGTGGAATTTGATCCTCTACTTAGTGGAGCAGCCACTAGTGTTTTGTCTTCACATGATGAAGAAGGCATTCTACAATGGCATGATGTCATCACGGATTTGTTTGAGGATAGCAACATGGTGCATCATCATTATCATAAAAGGGAGGCTTGTGTTCATGTGCAAGCTAATGATATGATATCATCTCTTAGTGGACATGGAGATACCAAGTATAAGAGGACCGATTTTGTGTACTTTGGAATTGAAGAGATTAGAAGGTCTGAAATGCTGAATGAAGAGTAGTTGAAGAAGGCCAAGGAGGCTAGGTTAGTCGCTACAAATGTGAGACAACACCTTCAAGAAGTGAAAGTCAAAGTCAATCTCATCAATGTGGCAAGATACAAAGGGATAGATCACATTAGAAGACTCCTCATTCAAATGAAGGATAATTCTGCCCTATGTTCTAATGTTAGTAATGAAGATGATAAGTTTGGGCAATCGAAGGACGTAGTACAATTTGAGGTTTCTTCATGTGGTGGGGAGGTTGAACATTCTTTTGAGGAGGATGATGATGTTAGTGATGACACTCTTAGTGGATCAGCCACTCAAGAGTTGTCCTTGGAAGGTAATGAAGGCATCCTCAACTCATCTTTGGATTGGTTACCTATGTCATATGATAGGGCAACTATCTACTTGTTGGTTGGTGATGTAATCTCCTTTGATTCTTCATTGATCGATGACTGTCCTACTGGGGTTTCCTTTGCACATTCATATTTGGCATTATTTACATCAGCTATTGAGATGATTCAACAGGTTATGCTAATGCTACAGGAGTTGTTTGGTGATGTTTGGGACATTACACAGATCTTCCTTTGGGATCCAGGTGGGGAAAGAGTTTTCTTTGCAGCCGAGATTGCTTGGGCACAAGCAATTTTAAGAGGGGCGGATTGTAATGTCCCCGTTTTGGAGGCAGAGTAATTTAATTTAATTAATTAATTAAGTTATCCAAATTAATATTTTTTCTTGTGGATAGCTTAATTGATTATTTTAATTAAAAATATAAAGTTATCAAATAAAAAAAAATTAAAAAGGTGACTTTATATTTAATTAATTTAATAAAATAACTTAAATTAATATTATATCATAAAAGTCACTTAAGTGGAAAATAATTTTAATATTATTTCTAGAAGCTTCTTGAAGGGTTGGAGAAAAAGTATAAAAGAAGGTCAAGCTAAGCTTCTAAGCAGCCAGATTTTTTGTTGTTGATGTTTGATGATTTTAGTTGTGGAGCCTAGGGTTTCTACAGTTGTTTCAGTTAACCATTGAGAACGAAAACTCTCAATTGGAAGGCAATTTTGAGGGTGTGAAATATCACTTGAATTATTGCAGCTGTGGGAGAGGATATTTCAGTCCTTTCACTTGTGCTTAATTTGTGGCCAAGGGCCAAGTTCATTTGCAGGTTTGGAGTTTTAGTTGGAGCTAAAAAAAATTGGAGAAGAAATACAAAGAATACAAGGGTTTGATGCATATCTACCTGCAGATTACAAAGGCATTGAGGAGTCATTTGGAATATATTTATTGTTGTCGCTACAGTACCCACTACAATACTACGCTACAGTTTGATTTAATTACCAGTCATTTCCAAACTTTATCTACAACCCTCTTGGAGCCACGGTTTTGCTCATTGTGGCCACAATATCCATCGGTTTTGGTCTTGGGTTGGAGCGCTTGACTTCTAAGGAGTTGGAGATTATTATTGGAGCTTGAGGAGATCTTTAGAGGCTGTTTCATATTTATTTTCTGATGACTGCTATAACAGGGGCGATTTGGACTTGAGGTCACAAATAAATTCATAGAAAATCACATACACATCTTTGGCTTATGGGTATTTGAGCAATCACCTTTTTGAGGCTTGGCAAAGATGATTGGTGATAAAAATTGAAGGATTGCTGCTGTTAGTTATTTGTTTTTTAAGTCTGAAAGTCACAGCAGGGGCGGCTAGGGTTGAGACAACTTCCCTTCCATATAAGGAGATCATTGCATTGATTTGTGATGCTTCTTCAACTCCAACACAAAGCAACTTCAAATACCAGGTTTCCATGTACATTATGATAGTTGCATTTATCATATGACATCATTAGTATTGCTGTTGTAGATGATCATTTGCTTCAGACTTTGCATTGTACTTGTTTCATGAACATAAGCAAGAGTCTTGGCGTCTACATATGCTATTGTACTTAGAGATTGCATATAATAAAGGAGTAAAAAGTTGCAGGTCTAATTATTTGAAGATATGTCCATGTTCATGATGATAGAAGTTTGCATACCAACTGTTTGTTAAAATACCAATTGGCTGTAGGTGATCATTTCTTATGTTTAGATCATGTAAATGCATTGAAAATTGCCAAAATAGATGCACATTCATTCTAGGACATTGTTTAAACAATTTAGAGCCATTTGCAAGCATTCTTATTGTTGTTAAGTGGAGGAAAGAACCATTAAAGAAAACTGAAATGTTATATCAGTCATATATCCCTTGTATACAAAGTGTTTGACAATATGTCTACTAGCTGTACTTGTCAATTTCAGTCATGGCAATGTATGAGAAGTGTCAGGAACAGTCAGTTTATCACTTCTATTGCTTTGTAAATCAATCTTGCATCACTAGTAGCACATTAAGCACTAATTGCAGCACTTTGAAGTCATTTCCAAGCAACTAGATCAGACTGATAACTCAGACCAGCAAGCTGGAAGTTTGCATGTAAAGTGTTTGGCGATATTCCTTGAAGGTTAGAGCTGCAATTTTATATCAGAACTTGCAAGGGATATTACAAGAAATGCTTTTATTCAAATCTGAATACAACTCACACAATGTTCTTCTTCCTCAAATCTGATTTCATCTCACACAATATCTCTCTTTCCACATCTGATCACTACTTCTGATGTAAGTCATTCTTTTCAAATCTGAATATTTTTAATCTATTTCACTAGCATAAATTCTTTATTGTATTGCACAATTATCTTCAATACAAATCAGAATGACTTTTCATTTTTTTTGTTTATTCTCTTCCTTATATTCTGAAAATATTCATTTAATTGCTTGGTTTTTTGATTCCCTATTTTCCTTCTATTTATACCTCTCCATTTGCTAAGGGATATGTCCATTCATTAAATGGATGTGTCCCCAAAAGAGTCGCAGCTTTTAATTATTTAAACAACACCTTTACATATATTAAATTATGCCCTTTGTTATCATAACAAATCGCACCATATTGTGATGTGTAAATAAGACAAATTTGTCTTATATGCTTTTTGTCTTTATTCAAAGAAAAGAGATCGCAGCCTTCTTTTATTACCTCAAATAATCGCTGCACTTTAGAATGATATTAATTGTTGCTTTCATAAACTTTGTCTCTGTAATCGCTGCTTTTGGATATATATGAATCTGCTTTTTTAACTTTAATTATTGTCTTATATAACTGTTGCATTTGATATCTTCTTTAATATGTCTTATTTAATTTTTGTCTTTTTCTTAATTTGTTTTTTTCTTATTTTGTCTTGTTTTGACTTTTGTCTTTTTTCTTATGTTGTCTTTTTTAATATTAATGCTGGTCTTGGGTAATTAAATACAAAGTGGTATTTTATAATGATAGACTTCCTCATGAGGTCTGCTAAGTGAATATGCATCTTCAACCATTAAGAATAACGATTAGTGGCCTATGGCCATTTATTATTTACCATTTATTCTATTGACAAAATGTTTATTTTGCCAACAATCTCATTTATATGACTGTGACATCAATGGTAACTATTTCGTCCATTAAAAATCATCGATCTATGACCTCCTTGACATTAATGACAATCTCTAATAATCGATTTGATATCAATAATTCTAACAACTGGTTTGATATTAATGACAACAATCAATTCTTTCCTTTGACATCAATGACAACATTTCCAACAAAAAGTCCCATCAAAGGTGGAGGCAGCAAGAAGCAAGAGAATCATGCTCCACAGAAATTTGGCACTCCTCCAAAAGTTAATAGGGACAAATATTGAAAATCCTTTCCTCCAAAGCAAGCACACATTACCAGATTCCAACCCTCTTTCTTTGGTTATTGTTTCATGTGTAATCGATTTGGTCATATAGAAATTGATTGCAGGGTTCATGCGAGAAATATTGGGTGCAATCATAATTGAAGTTCAAATGGGTTCACAAATAGGAACTCGTTTTCCCCTCTAGTAGACTATAAGTTTATATGCTATAAGTGCAATAATTTTGGGCACACACCACAATTTTGTAGAAGTGGTCTTGTAGATTCTCCCAAATAGAACAAGAAGGAAAATATGGCAAAACACAAGGAAGAAAACACCAAAATATGGAAAGAAAAGAAGGATAGGCCCATGCTTGTTCAAACCACCTTACATGCACAAAATCAGAAAGACCAATGGTATATTGACAGTAGTTGCTTAAGCCACATGACTAGTGACAAATGTAAATTTCTCACTTTGAAGGAAGTGAATGGAGGAACAGTTAAATTTGGGGACAATGCTATCGCAAAGATAGCTGGAAAAGGTACTCTTGGCTTAGATAATGGAATTAAACAAACAGATAATGTTCTATATGTTGAAGGGTTGAAGCACAATCTCCTAAGTGTGAGTCAAATGTGTGACCAAGGGCACACTCACACACATTTCATGCCGAAGGATCTGAAATCAAGAAGAAAGGGAAATTGATAGCAGATGCAAGTAGAATAGCCAATAATCTCTACATCCTTGTTGAAATCAAAGGTGAAAAGTGTTATATGGGAAAAGAAGATGAGAGTTGGCAATGGCATAGAAAGATGGGACACATAAACTTTGACAATCTTGTCAAAATTAGCAACAAGCAGGCAGTGAGAGATATGCCAAAAATTTCAAAGCCATCAAATACCATTTGCAAGGAATGCCAATATTGGAAGAAAACAAGGGTAAGCTTCAAGACAAGGGAATATTCTATGTTTAAACCATTGGAACTTATCCATACCAATCTATGTAGGGCAACCAAAACAAAGAGCATGCAAGGTGAGAGTTACTTCATGTTGTTAATTGATGATTATTCCATAATGAATTGGATTACATTTTTAAAAGAGAAACCTGAAGCTTTTGAAAAGCTTAAGGCATTCTAAGCCTTAGTTGAGAATGAGACTAGTCCAAAAATCAAATGTTTGAGATCATATAGAGGAGATTTCAATTCAAACGAATTTGAAGAATTTTGTGAATATGGTATAAGAAGAAATCTTTCTACCGCAAGAACTCCACAACAAAATGGAGTAGTTGAAAGGAAAAACAAAATGGTCCAAGAAATGGCAAGGACCATGTTAAATGAGTCCAAGCTACCAGATACATTTTGGAGAGAAACAATTCATACAACGGTCTACATTCTAAACCGAGGACAAATTAGAGTAAACAATTCCAAAACACCATATGAACTAGGGAAAAGTAGGCCTGCTACAATGAAGTATTTCAAAGTATTTGGAAATAAATGTTACATTAGAAGAGATGAGGAAGACTTGGGAAAATGAAGGTATTTTCCTTGGATACTCTTCAAGGAGCAAAGCTTGCAGATGTTACAACAAAAGGTTGCACAAAAGTATTAAAAGTGCAAATGTTCGAGTAGATGATGAATGGCATCAAAAAAATTGACACTAGAAGTTGATTATCAAGAAGAAGAAAATTGCAAAGAAGAAGTGGAGGAAGAGGATAAACATGAGGAAGTTAAACAAAGAAACTCAAAGACACTAGCAAAGGCACCTAAGACACCATCTAGATTTGCTCAAACAAATCGTCCAGAAGACTTAATTATTGGGGACAAAGATACATAAATTCAAACAAGGAGAAGATTGGTCATTACATCAGAACATGCAAATTTGCCCTTGCTTTCTAAAATCGAACCCAAAAACTTTATGGACGCAAGTGAAGACAAACATTGGGTGAGTGTTATGGAAAAGGAATTGAATCAAATCAAAAATAATGAAACTTGGGAGCTTGTATCAAGACCTAAGGATAAAAATATAATTTTGGCAGTAAATGGGTTTTTAGAAACAAACTAATGAGGATGGTGAAGTTGTGAGGAACAAGGCAAGATTAGTATGCAAGGGATATGCTCAAGTCAAGGGTATTGATTTCAAACAAACATTTGCCCCTGTCACTCATCTTGAGGCTATAAGGATGTTCTTGGCATTTGCTAGTTTTAAGAACTTCAAATTCTACCAAATGGATGTCAAATCGGTGCTTTTGAATGGAAAATTAGAAGAGGTATACAGTGAACAGCCTGATGGATTCATCCTATTTGAAAATGAGGATGTATGCAGGTTAAAGAAAGGAACTTTATGGATTGAAACAAGCCCCCAAGGCTTGATACTTGTTGGCATAATAACTAACACCTCTGGAGTGTAAGTTAGAACGGACAGCTATGCACATTGTGTAATGAGTGCTCTTCAAATTAGGAAGGGAAGCTCCCTATTTTGCCGATATGCTTGAAAAAGTAAATTACTCTAAATCCTATCTTTTTATCTCAGTTGGAAGAGGCACAAGGTTAAGAAAACCTAGAACATTGCAGCTAAGGATTTTCTGGTTTCGCAGATTATTTAACTACAACTAAGCTAACTACTTTAAATCTATCCAGTTTCCTCAAGTAAACAGAGCATGAGGAAATGGAGCAGGAATGTGATTACACGATAAACTTCTGGTAAGATTCACAACATGAAGGCAAGGTGGCACGACTATTTGCTTGGCTAGGTAGAAGTTTATTGAAACAAACAAATATACGATAAACTAGGCACAGATTCACGACGTGAAGGCAAGATGGCACAACTATTCGCTTGGCTGAAGAAGTTTATTGACACACACATCAAATGATAAGCTTTAGGTACAAATTCTAAACTTGAAGGCAAGGCGGCATGTCTATCTCCTCAATCTGAATAGGCTTATTGAACACAAACAGAAGGTAAGCCACTGGGACAGTGTATTGCATAGACGAGACACGCATACAACAATGATCAAACCAACAACCCCATTCAACTAAGTTGAACATTCACCATGATAACTACATGAAACCCGAGTGGCATAACAATTCATCAACACAATAAACACTCTTGAACAGATACAAAATAGGCAATATTGAAGGCAAGATGGCATAGCATATATTGTTTATCAAGAAAAAGTTATTTACAAATGAGCTGAATGCTCTTATTTATAGACATCAAGGTGTAGGAAACCCTAAAATCACCTTGAGTCAACTACAGTCTTTCAGTGCATGCAAGATCTTATTTCTAAACCCTAATTATGGAAACTATACAGTTAACTGGCAAGCTACCATCAGTTAACTGAAACATCTAATCTAAGTGGACAATGTGCAAGCATGCACGTCCTTATTGAAAGCAAGTTAACTGGAATACTATCATCAGTTAACGTAAAAATCTAAAATAGAAACTCCAAGTGTAATGTAGATACTTCTAAGATAGACATGTGCGAGATGTGAAATAGCAAGTTAACTTGGAAAGAAGCATCAAGTTAACTGCCATGCATGAGGTCTATCCTGGAAGGTTGGAACTGAAGTCTACTAGCCCTGATCTCGAGCAATCAACCCATCTATGAGGTTACTGACTGCATCACCTTCTGGGGAACTCAAGCTCTGGCGATGAATCCCATGTCTATGCAACATGTCTTCTCCACTAGTTATCAGACACTGGAACTCCCTCTTACTCCTGATTGCCTCATCAAACAATGCTGACATGTCTGTAAGTTGATTCATCTTACAGCCAATGGTCTCACCACTGAAAATACTGTGAATAAGTGCTTGGAGCTCTAACTGAACATCAGCAAGCTTGACATAGTCACCACCCACGCGCTAATATATGCATGGTAATTGAGACACAAAGTTTCTCACATAACGGAGTACACTGGTAACATGCTCTCTGCTCTCAGCCAACTCAGATGCTATTGTTTCTTCTATCTTTGCTTTGAGGATCAACTGTGTTCTCCGAATGCAGACCTCTTCTCTATCTTCTGCATCTGTGACTGAGTCAAATGACAACCCTAGGTTAGCAATCAGAATTTCATCCTTGGGTCTACTAATAGCCAAGTCACGCTCCTCCTCCTGAAGTTCCAGACGATGTTCGCGTGCATTATACCACAACTGATACAATTATGAAAGTACAAGGTGGCCTCTAGCAACAAACTCCTCTTCCCATTCATCCAACCGCTTACCATATGTAACCAAGTGATCAATCTAACCCTGTTCTGCTGGTGGTTCTAACATATGTGGAAGCGCAGTAGTAGCATCCCCTGTCCTGTGTACAAGGCTAGAAATATACTGGCGAAGCTGTTGTGTTTCAGCCTTGAGGGCTGATTTATCTTCTCCATCCTTCACCATCCTATCCCTTGCACTATCAGTAGCAACCTATAGGAGGTCAATGTCCGTCTGACAAGTACTTTTACCGAAGTTGACTGTGATCACTTTGAAATCTTGAACTTCCATCTTGTTCAGACTTTTATCCTCTGGAGGCGCAACAGTCTCAACAATGATCTGCTTCCTTGCATTCCTCTCAATGTTGATCTGTTTCTTGATCCTCTTATCAGACACATCTTGATGGTCATGATCGAAATCTGAATGATCAAGTACATAAGATGGTTGTCTCCTTTTTCTTCCCAGTTGACTCTCAAGCCAAGACGAATCCCGACTAATCCCACTAGAATGATCTGTATTAGTCATAGGAGGATCTGATGATTGTGAATGTGTAGAAGGGTTACTGCAAGGTGGTGAGTCTATGTCCAAGTCAATGTGAATTGGAACTGGTGGCTGTACTGGTGTTGGTGATGGCATACGAGGCTGAACCTCAAGCTGTGGTGAAGTCTGAACAACTTCTCTAATAGGCTCCATATGTGAAACATCGACGGGTGCTTTTCCCTTTGAATTACCAGGCACCGGATTCTTCCTCGAAGGATTACTCCTCTTCTTCTGCATGGGTTTTGACGAGGAGGGTAGTACATGTCCTACTGGTGGCAGCTCTGCTCTAGGCATGGATGCTCTCCTGGTCCTTCTACTTTCTAGATAAAGCATACTATTCTGGATGACTTTGCTCAACCTCTCCTTTACCGATGAGAACTCTTTGGCATACCAGTTCACTAACAGCAATGGTTGTCCATCAATCTGCTCTTTGTAAAACTGAGGAAGTGCATCTCTCTCATCTTCTGACAAACCTTCCACTCCTTCTGCCAAGAAGACAAAAATCTACGGAAGAGAGAACCTGCTATAGTTGCGTCGGCGAACCTCGAAGTCATCCTCACAATTCACCCAGTAATCCTCCATCGCAAGTTTGTGATAAGAGTGATTACCAAGGCGTGCTACGTAATGACCCCTAGGATCATATGTGCGTGTATCAACCAGGTACTTGAGTTTGCAATTTTCTAACTCTTGACCTGCAACCTTAGCATCAACTGTTGTCTTACACCAATACATCCCAAACTGCAAAGGAAACTCGGCAGCTGATTTATGCTTGTTGCGCAAACGTTTGTGAACTTCATACAACTGCCTCAGGAACTCCATGAATATTGTCTTATCCGAAGGATAACGTGGTAACATAGCTGGCCTTCCTGTATATCCATAGACACGGATATAGGTGTAAATAGGGAACTGAATGTACCAGTCTACCCAATTCTCCATTGCTGCTCTGGCAATTGTCGAGATGCGAATGTGCAACTCCCGGTCCAAGTTTCTCATTGTATACGTTAAGAAAGCCTCCCGCACATGCTTGAAATGACTTTCAGCCTTTGTGAACTCAAGTTGGCCATAGTAATGATAGACTTTTTGTACACTAAGTATGCCCACCGTGTTCAACCCGTTAAACTGACCCTGATAAGCGATCAAGTACACCAGGTAGGAACACATATGAAATTGATGCGCAACTAGGAAACCGGTGATTTGTTCGTGAATAGCATCGCTGATGAAGGAGGCCCAGTCATAATGCTCTTGCCTAGAGATGATTCTACCAATGATATAATACATCCACGGGTGAAATTTGTTTGCATCTACATGACCTAAAACACGATTAAGCAATGTAATCAGAATACCATACTCATCCTTGCACTCGCCACAACCTAAGTTTTTTGGCAACCTGTTCTTCTTTTGTTTCAGCCACCTCTCCATCATCTTATTCTGACACTTATCCAATTCATTATTGAATGCCTGCTCGCTCTGATTCTTGGAAATGACCAACCCATCTGGATGTTGAGGAATATCCAGACTTCACTCGATATTAAGGGGTCTGAGACTAAATATGACACGCCCATCTACTGACTGTATCTCCCGTGTAGCAGAATTGTAATGCTTGATGCAAAATATTACAAACTCTACACAATGAACTGAGATAGGTATGGAAGCGGCGTCAAGTAACCCGGATTGCTGAATGTTCTTGATAACCAAATCTTTGATCTTGAGTGGATCCAAAACTACTTCTGGCAACACCTTATGTAGATTCGTATCAACTGTTCCGATGAAGTTATGGGCTAAGACCGACTTGGTCTTGAATTCGAGCTGAGTGAACTGCATTATGAAAAACTCGCCTGTTGACTGTGAACACGGCTATATTCTGACAACTTTTTTGGAAAGCCAAAAATAGCTTGTTGAGGCTAAAAATAGCTTGTCGGATGAGAATTTTTACCGAAAATTCTGAGATATGGGTTTTGTCCAGAAAGTGATTCTAAGACAACCCAAAACGTCAGAAATGTAAAAATTTGACTTTTACTCAGCCATGCAAAAGAATTTCGGTTGAGAAAATTCAAGCTTCGAGAACAAATTTTCCTGAAAAATTTTGGCACATGGGTTTTGCTGAGGAAGCTCTTCTGAATCATCCCAGATGATTTGTTTCGCCAAAATTTGCCAACACTTCGAACATGCGAGAGAATTTAAGACGAGGAAATGGAAGAAATCTAGAAGAGAAAAAGACGTTTTTTATTATTTTATTTATTTTTTGCCTTCTTTCAAAATCGCCACTTTGTCTTGAATCTGATGCTGAATCTAGACTTGTACCTGCAAAAAGAATATTTCTATCGCCTTCGAACTTGATCCTCTGATGAAAATTCGCCAATCTCTTTGAACAAATTTGAACTTTCAAAGCTATGTGAATGAGAAAAGACGACATACTTGTTTAAATAGATAAATTTGTACCATCATGCATGCATGCTGAAACCCTAATTTAGGAAGAAAGAATTCGATTGGCCTCTCACCAGCTGAACTAACACTATCTCTGAGTCTTAGATAAAAATAGTATTTTAATTTAAAAACATGCAAACTAGAAAGAGGCGTCATATTTATCTCTTGAAGAAATTCGCCATCTTTAGCTCTCTGCATGCAAAAATATTATTTTAATCATTTTGCCAAAAATAGCACTGGATGTGCTCAACAAACTTCACTGATTCTAAAAAGTCCAATCTTGACCCTTTAGGCATCCATTTGCAAGAACTATGAGATTTTTGAGTATCTCCTATTTTATAACTGTCTGCAAAGTTACATCTAACCATGTTCAGCTCTAATTTTTGGGTGACTGATTGATCCTGCGACTATGCTGAGATATTCACTGCGAAGCCTGCGTGACAAGGATGAAATGTCTACTGGGAGCTGCAACCACTAAAACCAACGTCTGACACCTTAGAAAATTAGGCGCCTTTGATTAAATTGATGCACTGATTCCAGACTTAAAGACATTTCTCTGTTTTGCCTTCTGATGCTTCAAACTGCTGCTGACGGTGAACGATGAACCTTGCTAACTGGATAATGGATTCATTGCGTGACTAGAAGTACTCTGCATCCAATGACTATATGTAAGGTATCAGAAGACTGAAACAGGAACCCCAAAAAGATGGGCGCCTCTGGCCAGTGAAGATGCAAATACCATTCTGACAAAAGTGTCACTTTCATCTGAACACCATACTTTGACCCTTGATACCGGGAGTTGGAATGCTCCGATTCATGTGCCGCCTATCTCTCTGTATAGTTTGGTCAACTTGCAAGAGATGCTCTTGGAGACAATGAAGCCAAAAAACTACTTCTAAAGCCTCTAAGAGAGGGGTGCCTTTTTCAAGGAAAATTCTAGTTTATACTTAGTCATTTTTTGAACTGTCTTCAATCACCTTCACTTTACAACATCGTCACCTTGACCTCGCACGTACGAGCGTTCGCCAAACCCCGGAGGCTGACGGCTGGACTCGTTGGATAGCTGGAGTAATTGCACACAAGTCTTGTGAAGACTGCAATTGCAAATAACCCCATCTAGCAAGCCTAAAGGTTGGGCGCCCCTAGCCTACAGATATGCAGTTGTGTAGCTACACTTCACCATCCTCTATTTTACGTGCTCGGTAGAACCTCTGTCACGGTTACTCAGAATGCCGGATCGTCTTGCGAACTGGTGCATTGCAAAGCTGGACTAGACTGGAAAAGATCTCAAGAAGACCCTATCTGCAATTTCATACATCTGGCAAGTCATATTCAAGGGCACCCCTGAGCTATAGGGGCGCTCAAACCATGAACTGGCAATCTCTGTTGACATATATCCTGCCTGCAGTTTCTACTTCTGACACTGATAACTGGAGTTCTGTACTAGGTACGCCTCCGCTTGATAGCTTGTTGAAAAGCCAGACTGATTTTGCAAAGACTAAATCCATTAGCAAACACATGCATCTAGATCTGGGCCTTCAAAAAGAAGGGCGCCCCTGGGCTACAGGGGCGCAGATCTGCATTTCTAGACTGTCTTCATGTCATGTGTAACTTCTTTGTAATCTCTGCTTCTGCCTTCGTTTTCCGGAGTTCTGCAACTCAGATGATCTTGCTCCATAGTTAGTCGGAAAGCTGACTGAAAACAAAAAACAATGAATGTATTCTTCATCCAAAGCAGATGAATCTTGACCTTCAAATGGAAGGGCGCCCCTAGGCTACAGGGGCGCAGATTTGCTCTAAATTCCATGTTTTCCACCATTTTGTGCTTTGCAAATGCTGCATCCGCTACTGAGATTGACCATGTCGAAAAGCTGTGACTGTCGAGGTGTATGTATGACTATACTTCATCATTTTCACATGTACAAACACTGTAAAGTTGATTTGCACGTTGATTGCGCAAGTATCTCCCACGTTACATAGTGAAAGTGTTTCCCAGACTTAGAATATTTTAGCACTTTTTGCCAATCTGAAAACCCCCTCCGTCAAGAAGCATATTCATGGCATTATATGGTTATGAAACTCCCAACTTAGTTGATTTACTTTTTGGAGATTGTAGAGTGCCTAGAGCCAGAGATCTTCTTCAGGAGAGTCAGGACATCATGAGGTCTCTGAGAGAGAATATACAGCATGTTCAGAATCAGCAAAAGCTAAATGTTGATCAACACCGCATTGAGCGTGCTTTTCAGGTTGGAGACATGGTTTACTTGCGGTTACAGCCCTACAAACAGTCCACTCTAAAGAAGAGTGGATCAGAAAAGCCTAAGCCTCGGTTTTATGGACCTTTCAAAGTTACCAGAAGGATCGGAGAGGTAGCCTATGAGCTGGAGCTACCCAAGGACAAGGTGTATAATGTCTTTCATGCCTCTCGCCTTAAGAAAGCACTTGGTCGCAATGTGGTTCCTTCTACAAAGTTGCCTCCTTTGGATGAGGAAGGCAAGTTGATTTTGATTCCTAAGGCTATATTGGAGGTCAGAGAGCATACACTGCGCAGAAGGGTGGTCAAGGAGTATTTGATTAAATGGAAGAATTTGCCAATGGAGGATGCTACTTGGGAGAGTGAGTAGATATTGCAGCATCCTAAGTTATGATTGCTTGAGGGCAAGCAATCTTGGGAAGGGCAGATTGTAATGTCCCCTTCTCGCTCTCGAGCAGTGCAATGATTCAATTAGCCTGTTCCCAAGTTCCCGTAGGCTAGTTGATGTGGTTAGGGGACTCAGTGCCCAGCTTTGGAGTTTAGTGTTGGGGTTTCCAGCGCATATTGTTTACTCGCTACAGGTACAATGACGTACAGAATAAACGAAAATATAAAATAACATTGACAGCATGTAATAATTACATGGCAATCGCACAAAACATAGATATATTTCTTTATTAAGTATTCGGCAATTAAATCATAATGTCTTTAGACAGAACATAGCATAGCATAATAGAACCATAATGTTTCCCGACTACATAACTCAAGTACATATAGTACATTGGCGGTGGTTGAGGTACCAACCGTCGCGTCCCTTCATTATAACTAATTGCTTCGTTAGGAACTTAATTCCCGAGACAACTAACCAACATGAAACGTACATAAGTACATGGATTATTAATATTAACTAATGTCTTAGTTACTTATGACTCACAGCCGACCAAGTACACTCTCGACCGACTACATTGACTCACGGCCGACTACATCATCCCCCCCACACAGTAGTCGTCTTCTAGACGACTGAAACCCAAGAATGCCAACTGATCCTTCTTTGCCAACTGATTGCCACTCTCACCCAATACTCCATCTCTCTTCGCCAACTTCTCCTTGAGAGCTGCAACTCTCATTTGCTCGGCAGCCAACTGCTCTTGTACTTTGATGGCTGGTGGCACTGCAATTTGACAATTCCAAAAAATATGATGGGGGTCTGGGGGCAATGCCCCCAACAGGGTCAAGGGGCAGTGCCCCTTGCAGAGGTCTGAGGATAGTGCCCCCAACGGGGTCGAGGGGCAACGCCCCTCATAGGGGTCTGGCGGCAGCACCCACAGCGGGATCAAGGGGCAACACCCCTCGCGAGGTCTGCCCCCGCCGCTAAGGCCAATTTAACACTTCTGAAACCACTCAAAATAGCATCACATGCCTCATTTTCATGATTTTTCCACATCTTCCGAATAGTGTTGATGAACCCAAAAAATATAGATTTTGCATTGTTTTTTTGAGACTTCACTTTCTTCAGGTCGATGCTTGGTATAGTTTCCCTATTGATGCATACGGCTAGAAGATTGATGGTACGACCTCAGACTTCTTTTGTTTCCGTCGTACGGCCTTTTTCACCTTCACTCATACGGATTTCTTTTGTTTTAGCCGTACAGTTCTTCCCATAGTCTCCCCTACGGATCTTCTATTTAGGCATACGGACCTTTGCCCAAAGAGTACGGAATGTTTGCTTTGTTGTACGGCCACATGCTCACCACTTCGTACTGAATTTTTGTTTTGTCGTACGGTTCCTTTTCTACAGCATACAAATCCTTCCTGGTTTAGCCATACGGCTAATTGCCTCCAACGTACGGGCTTCTAAGTTTGACGTACGGACTCCTGAGTTTGGCGTACGGATTTTTGAGTCCGACATACGATTTTTTGAGTCTAGCCTACGGTGATCTCCTCATTGTGGCGTACGGACCTCTGTCTTTGGCGTACAAATTTTCCTTCACTTTGGTCGTTGCTATAACTGCTAAACTATCGTACTATGTAAAAAAATTGAATATTTGGGACTTCAACTGCCAACTGTACCAATGTGTTCTGCCTAGGCTGGAGGCAGCATTCTGCCAACCGTACACCTAATGAAGGTCGTACAATTTGAAGGTCTATGGAAGGTTGTACGCCATGTGAGATGGGTGAATGTCGTACTATGATTCTTCTTGGCCGTACTACAACTCCCTTGCCAAGCTGTACAGAGTGTTTTCTCCTCTCAAGTAGTACGGTGTGTCTGTCTAGACTTCTGTCAGATCGTACGACGTGCTCTCTTGCCTTCTTGCCAGGTCGTACAGTGCCAGACCGTACGACATGCTCTCCTCCTATATGATGTCGTACGTGCTCACCTACTTCTTTGCCATGGCGTACGACATGCTCTCCATGGTTTTTGCCCAGCCATATGCGTTCTTCTCCTTCTCTGGTTCCCTCCTCAAGGTGTACAATGTACGGATTGGCTCTCACTCCCTCTTCCTCAGGCCGTACATTGTACGGTTCAAACTTCAACTTTCTCTGCTAAGGTTTCTCTATTTTCGCCAATCTTTCCCTCTGCTCTTTGTGTCGTATGGTCCTTCTGGCCCAACCTTTTATTTGAATTCTTTTAATTTCCCTTTCGCCTTATTTTTATTTTTCTCTCCTCTCTCTTCATTTTTTCCATCTTTTCTTATTTTCTTCTTCTTCTCCATCTCTTTTCTTCTCTCTGTCTCTTTTCTCTCTCCTGTCTCTTTTTTCTCTCTCTTCATTTTTAACATTTTTTGATCCCTTTACTTTATTTTTTCCAATTTTTGGCTCCAACACAATTTTTCCATCTCGTACCTAGTCAGATTTGTGGGTTGGCGTATCGTCCGATTCTAATATTCTTTCTTTGTACCCTTCGTACCCGTCCAAAAGTGTCTGGCTAAACATGTTCTCTTCTCCTTCCTGGATTTCTCCGATCTGTAGCATCTTACACTCTCATTGGAACACCTCATAATCTTCCATCTACCAAAGAAATAGGCCATTCAACGAACTTGTATCGTCTTCCGACCAACTCTCGATTTCAAGTATGCCCTCATCGTTCGGCTCCACTACTTTCCTTCCTTCGTCCATGTCTTGCTCTCCCCCATCGGATTTTGATTCAGAAGATGCCAGTTGTTCACTGACGACTTGATTCTTTAAGCCGATCACGTACTTCCTCCCTTTATTTTCTATGGACAGTGTATTTCTTTTCCAATTATGATTCGTCTTGGCTGCCACTAGCCACCCTCATCCAAGCAATGCATCGTACGCCTTCCTCTGCAATGGAATGACTACACCGTTCAACAGGAATAGTTGTGTTCCGATCACCAC
The DNA here is from genome assembly GCA_007115665.2 of Sequoiadendron giganteum. Lineage (NCBI taxonomy): Eukaryota > Viridiplantae > Streptophyta > Pinopsida > Cupressales > Cupressaceae > Sequoiadendron > Sequoiadendron giganteum. The sequence continues at coordinate 88,488,195 of CM021105.1, forward strand.
CTTTTGCGCCATCAACATTCCCAACGGTTTGATTCCATGTTGATCGGCACCGACGAGTTGGAATGTCGGTGGCCAGAGTGTAGGCTTCCTGAGGCTCTTCCATGTGTCTTCAGGCAGTACGTTGACTCCCAACCCTCCATCGACGATAGTATTTGTCAAGATATTCCCTCCGATCTCCATTTGCACAACCGCTGGCATCTTCCCGATGTTCCCCATGAGTAGTACGGGATCAATGGTTTGTTTACCATACGGTGGTGAATCTGGTACCAATTTTTGCCTTCGGTCCTCCACTTGCGATTGCTTGACATCCCCGAGGACATTTTTCATTGCCAATCCCAACTGCAGCAACGTCTGGAGAAGGTCAGTTACTTTGATTAGTATGGTGGTCTGCAGTATCTGCCGTACGATGTTGGTTTCCACCTCTGACCGCCGAGAGGTTTCTGGCTTTTCCAGAGATATTTTGTTCTCCTTCGCCATCGCCAATTCCACTTCATCTTTTGCTTCCTTCATCCTTTGTTTTTTCGTACATGGATCTGGGTAGGTTGCCTTCTTTGCTTGCGCTCTGGTGATCGCCAGTACCTCTTGTTCTTCTACTTCCAGCATATGGATACCCTTTTGCTTGCGGCATTCACTATCTTCATGGTTGCCTGGTCCACACCACTTACAATCTTCCTCCCGAACCTTGGTCGTTCTGGCAGTCCTTGGCAAAGTGACCCCATTCGTTGCACTTTTGGCATTGGATCATGGGCCATCCTTTACCAACGTACTGTATTATGTTCCTCGAACTGTTGCTCCGGTAACCTCCAAGGGATGCATTGCTATTGTACTGGGGCCTCGGTGGTGTGTTCGGCGATGTCGACAGTTCTCCTTGAGCGAAGAGTACTTGTGCACTTTTGGCTTTTAAATTGTATGGGCATTCCTTGACGGAATGTCCCATCACTTGGCAGATATCGCAGAATAACTTCTTCGGATAATTCGCCTTCGTGTGACCTTCCCCATTGCAGTCTGTACACCATAGTTCTCGTGCTTCCCTCGTACTCTCTTTGTTGGCCTCCAATTCTTTCATCATTCGCATCATATCTTTCCTGAGTGCTTGTACGGTCTTGGATTCACCATCGTTGTCGTCCGCACTCTCCTCGTCGTTCGTCTTCTTTTTCCCTCGAGAGCATGTTTTGTTTTTACTTTCTATATCCATCGCCCAATTGTATGCTTCAGCGTACGACAACGGAGGCACGACTTTCATCTTCTTCCTCAGCAACGGAAGCAAGCCTTCAATGAACCATCGCTTCTTTAGCCCATCAGCCGGTTGAACCTCCAATTTTCCCAACAAGTCTTTGAGTCGCCGATTGTATGTGTGCACATTCTCGTGTTTTCCTTGCTTTGTATTGTAGATTTCTGCTACAATCTGACTGTCATCCCTCAGGAGTTTGAATTCGTCCTGAAAGGCCTTCTTGAGTAATCCCCATGTAGCTTTATGTGCTTGGTCCAACTCTAAGTACCAATTGATGGCACTTTCTCTGAGTGTCACCAGAAAGGCTTTGAACCAATGATCCGGGTCATCTTCTCCACTTGCTATCTAGATTGTCTCGCATGTTTTGCAATGTCGAGCTAGATCCTTTGACCCATTCCCCGTAAACTTCAACAAATTCTGCCGCTCTGGAGTCACCATCCTTCCCCGCTGTCCTCCTTGTGTATTGGACCCGACTGGACCGGTTTCCCCGTTACGTTTTGGTGCGTCACTTGCACTCTCGGCCACGTACGAGTCACTCTCACGTCCTCTGTTAGCGTCCTCGACACCTTGAGTCTCGTGGGTCCCACTCCGGTGCTCCCTCTGCCAAGGGGTCTTGGGCTCAGATCTCCCAATCCTCAGCCCTTTGTCGTCATCCGATATGGACAACTCCCGAATGCGTTGGATGTTGTTCTCGAGTTCTCCACTCAATTCATCTTCATTTTCTTGGCTTTTCTTATTTTTCTACGTACGGGGTGATGAAGGGTTCCTCATCCCTCCCTTCCACAAAACTCTGATGTGCTCTACTGATAGATTGATCTATCTGCTCAAGATTTGCATTTGTTTTTTTTATACTCTGATTTATCTCAATTAAATCTTCATTCAACTCCTTATCCATTTGCCTTAATCTTCGTCGTCGATTTTCTTGCTCCCGTACTCTCAATGATCGCCGAACTCTTTCCTCCTCTGCTTCGTGCCCAAATGGTATTCGGTTTTTGTCTTTGTTCGGCCGTACGAGCATTACAGGTCTGTCACGCGATCATTGTGGGTTGCCAGGGGTACATCTCCGACTACTGTCTCGTTCCTCTTCTTCTCGTTTGGTTCGTTCTTCGTACTGCTACAAGATTTGTTGCCTTCGGCATTCTTGATCCTCCTCCACCCGAAGGTCTTGTAGGATGATTGAATGGCGGGCCAATAATCTTGGCAGTCTAGTAAGAAGATGGTTGACCTCTTTGTTGACATGCAGTCTATCCCAAATGACCGCCTGAGGGATCTCTCGCCTGAGAGTGTCCCTTCGTATGTGGTCCTTTAACGAGATTTCCCATAGACTGCAGAGGTCTTCCGTTAGAGCATCTTCACGATCCTAATTTGCTTGTATCGGCCCTTCGGTCGGCTGCCCCATCACAACACCATTCTCTTGTCTGGGTGGTTACCGGATTCGCTTAGGCAACGGTGGCAAATGTTTACTCGCTACGGGTAATTTGAAGTACAGAGTAAACGGAAATATAAAATAACATTGACAACATGTAATAATCACATGGCAATCACACAGAACATAGATATATTTCTTTATTAAGTATTCGGCAATTAAATCATAATGTCTCCAGACAGAACATAGCATAGCATAGTAGAACCATAATGTTTCCCGACTACATGACTCAAGTACATATAGTACGCTGGCAGTGGTTGAGGTACCAACCGTCACGTCCCTTCATTATAACTAATTGCTTCGTCAGGAACTTAATTCTCGAGACAACTAACCAACATGAAATGTGCATAAGTACATGGATTATTAATATTAACTAATGTCTTATTTACTTATGACTCACAGCCAACTAAGTACACTCTCGACCGACTACATCGACTCACGGCCGACTACACATATCAATATTTCCGGTGCATATCAGTGTTTCTTCAGTTTGAGCATTTGGAATGCTACTTACTATTTTTAGCAGTGCTATTCATAGTAAGTCATCTTTGGGGGAGTTGGTCCAGGCCAGTGTACACGCAGTAGTATTCTTTATCAATTGATGTTTGGAGGGTCTAAGGTTGTAGTGTTTAAATATTTGTTTAATTCGAACACTTAAGTTATTTCACAAAGTTATATTATAAACTTAACTTGAGGGGTAAAACTGGTCATTCGAAAAAGTGTACCTTGAGCCTAGTGAAATGACTTCAAGTTGTTTTTAAAAGCTTTAAAAATATTTTAGTTCCTCCATGTATTTGGACACTTAGAGAAGGGTGAGGTTATATTTTAAAATATTTAATATTTCAAATAGGAGAAGGGTGTTGGTTTTAGATGGAATTGAAGAAAAAGTTGCAGTCCATTGCCCTAATTGAATATAACTCCATTTTGGCTCTCATTTTTTATCTCTCTACTTTAACATAACGAAATTCTACTGGATTACTTCCAGGTTGCTTGGGCTGCGAACTGAGGATGAAAGCCCTCTTCGTATGGGCTGGTTTCAATGGTGAAATATCCACTCTAATCAAATATTGAGAGTTTCTACAGCTGGGATCACAAGAGTTTCATAGAGGTCGATTTTGGTGATGGAAAGAATGAAGATTTATCAATACTTATAAGAGTTTTGGTGTGCTTTCGATTGCTTTGAATTTTGGTGTGGTTTTTGAAGGTTTTGGAGTGATTTATTTTGGTTTTTGGGTGTTTTGAAATATGGACCTGAACCTGGTTTTTCACTCGTTGCTCTGAGGTGAATGGATAAACCAAAATGGGTATTGATTAAATGAAAGGGGAATCTCAAGGCGATTCCAAAGAGTGTTTAGTTGCAATTTTTGGTGGTGTCTATGAATTTTTAAGGCAGATCAAACCTTCTAAGGGGGACGCCCCTTGAAGCCAGAAAACCTTTTCTTTGGACCAGCACGTGTGGCCTTGAGTTGCTGGATTTTGGGGTTGAAAAAAGTGGACTTGGCGTTGGAGAATGTGGCGCTTGGGAGGTTAAGGCATTGAATGTTGTTTGCTGCAAAAATTAGAGGTTCATTGCTGTTGTACAAGCTTTACCAGGTTTGATAAATATAATGTAATGTTCTGATATAAAACAGAAAATGAATATTCATATTGTTTGTTTCAATCTATATTGAAAGGCTTTAGTTTATTGTATTTCTTGTTCATTGCAATATTCTCTTTATGTTATGTTCATCTAAAAACGTATTGAAAAGCAAACACAAACACATCATTGAACAAGCAACCAGCAAACAGGGGTTTCAAAAAAAAAATCAGGGGTGTACGTTACACCGACTCCCTTGTGATAGCGCTCATGGAGGAAAGATTAATAAAAAAAAATTATGTATTTTATGAGGCTGCCCCTCGGTATTTTGGCGCCCTCCTTTTGTGTCTTAAAAATTAAATTAAATACCATTCATTATATACTATCAATGCATTCTTGTTTCTTTCCAACCACGTGAAGAAGCCTTAGGAGGCTTGTCTCTATGAAAGGATTGTATGTGTCAACATCCTTTATCTACATGTTTTGGTTCTTGATGATCCTACGATTTCATTGTGTATATTGTATGGCAAGAACACCAAATCTAGATTCCAAGAACAATCTTGGGGACAATACACCTATAAGAGAGGGGGACCAACCACGTCAAGGCTCTAGGTCACGAAGAGCCGAGAGCGGAGGGCTGCCCTAACTTACCTCACTCTAAAGGGATGAGGATGGAGAATGAAGAGCACTATGAAGTACTTTTGTCACTCTACAGACCTGAAATTCTATTTGGGGCTAGACGAGCCGGTTTTTGGAGTACAAACTGTACTTCAGACAACTCTCTGTTCGAGGATGGCAACACAGGTCTGAGACGACAGCGCAGTGCGCTGGCATCTCTCTGGCACATTGGCGTCCATACGGCCAGAAAAACGTAATGTACAGTAGAAAAACTAGAAACCTACTTTACAGTCGAGCTAAATGATTTTAATGAAAAGGATAGAATAATAAAATATAGAAATTAAGTGTGGAAATAATGAAATAAGTAGATAAAAACTAAGGTGATGAAAACCAACTCACTAAAACGCCAGTTCGCCAACAAGCACCACATACACGTTTACCTACACACAAGCAAGAAGGGGAAAATTGTTGGGGTTGTATAGGGGTTTGCCTCAGTCAAACCCCCACTTTGGTGTTTCCACCTCCACGGACAACCAAAAAGCAATGGAGTAGAATATGCGATAAGGAAGATAAAAGAAGTGCAATGAACACTACAAAAGACTAAGCTACTCTATCAAATCACAAAGGAGAGGAGTGAAGCGTTACCACCTTCACCCAAAAGCTCTCGAGGCCAATGAAGGGAGAATGCAAGCAACAAACTTGGCAAAGTCATCACTGCCGCAACCGTGGTGAAGGGAGGTCTTGCAAGACTCCAAGCTCGCAACTTCTATGGTAGCCTCACACGTGCAATGTGGAGTTGATGAAGTGTCATGCTGCTGCAATGCTCAAATTGAGTGGTGAAAAATGGAATGCTAGAATGCTGAAGAATTTGAGAATGTCAAGAAGTTGTGAGAAGATGCCAAGAAGATGAAGTGATAGTGAGATGAATGGATTTGAAGGCCAAAGGGAGCTGTTTTTCGGGTCGGTTGGTCGCACAGAAGCATTACAATTCGACCCCAATCAGGTGTGTAATGTCCCTGAGGACTTTGGACACAGGAATCTGTCAAGGATGGCAGTGCGCCGCACAGACTTCCGTGCACCGCACTTGCATCCTTGACAAAAATTCCTCCACTGACACAAAACACGCACCAAGTGGATGCATTTTGGATGGGTGATGTGGAATTTCGCCTTCGGATTTGATTTTCTAAGGTGAGGGTATGTGAAAGGGGAATTTGCACAAGGGGTACAAATTCGCTCCTATACAACACCCAATCATGATAGTTCAATATATTTGGGTGAAAAAGGTTTGTGTTATTATGAATGACAACATGCACTATTGCATGAACTCTGGTAGCAAGGAAATTCAGGCTTAGGAATGAGGATCCCATAACCATATAGATATCTCATAGTGACTATTATTTAAATGCATTATAGCTACATCTTGGTCCATGTACTTCCATACCCTATTTCTAAATGGAGCCTCATCCCTATGCCCATATCTCTTCTCTAAGTGACTATACTGAGAAATAAATGAGTTATAGGCAGAAACGATTTGTATTATTAATCGTGAATAACAACCAAAGTGAATTGACAAAGATTGCAGGACATGTGGCCTGGGTTTGTGTTATTACTTACGAATAACAATCAGAGTGCAAGGGCTGACACCTGGATGTTCCATTGCTCACACCATGTGGCAGTAACTTGGATGTTGGTGGCGACCAACTAGGCAAATATGTGTAATACCAGCACTCAACCATAGTACTAATGGTTCCTCTTGGATCAGTAACTAATTCCATTATGTTCATTTTTTTATGAATTTGAGCAAAATATTCGTCAGGTCTTTGCATTAATCAGATTGAAGTTGAAAAAATTGTTGAAAGATCATACAAAATTGCTGAAATTTATAAGGGTTAGGAAAAGATGATGGTCCTTGATCTCAAGGTCATAGATTAAAGTGTCAGAACCAACTGGAGAGACAATGATCTCCCAATACATTTGATTATTTTGTAGATTGTTGTGTTGTAAAATGATTTGTCCCTAAGGCCAAAGCATCAAGCTTTAAAACAAGTAATTTTGCCAGAGTAATGACTAATAGGAGAGGCAATGGAGAGTGTCCTGCAGGAAATAGATTGGAAAGTTGCTTGTGGAGGAATAGACACAGCACAAAAGAAAATGCCAATGTTAGCAAGCTATAGAGAACCTCAATGATAGCATTGCATATGATAACAATAATTGAGAATTTATAATCATGAAAAGGTCTATGTATGCATCTTTTACCATTATTATGGCATTCATCAGAGTCTTTTAAGGTTTTAAATTTTCAATGACATAAATTAGATACACATTAGGGTTGTATCTTAGATTGTTTCAAAATTTTAGCTACCGAAACATAAAGATTTCAGAGCACTCCTAACGGAAAATAAGCCTATCAGAATACAATATCAATCATAGATGGTGAGCATAACCTGGAGCACTATTAAGATGGTGTTAAATCGATCCAGATAAGTTTGTTGGATATATCCTCCAAGCAATCAACTTTGGTCTCAAAATTTTCCCTCTAGCCCATGCAATTGCTAATGAAGATATGTCACAAAAGATGATAAACACAGCCCTCAGGAGGCCTGAAAAAAACCTTCAGATGCTCGAGACAGAACTCCTTGTGATCCTCCATACATGATATTGCATCCCTGCTATTGATCCTTAAATGTTGCATGTCTAGGAGAGGATTCTGCTGGAACTGATGGTGAAAATGCAAGAGGTTGTTGGTTATTTATAGTGAAAACTGCATAAATTTTCCCATAATACACCAGTCCCAGGAACACCTTCTCACTTTGAACTTGCAGCAACCTCATTGTTGAGGGTGGCATCCTTGTAAGATTGCGAGCATCCATGGACTCTCTCTCCATTTCAAAATGTTTCTCGGAGTAGTGTCAGTCAGCCTGTGGCTTCAGGTTGTTTGCTGCACTCAACTTTCTGTTTAACACAACCAATATATTTTACTAAAAATGTATGTTTCTGGATTTATTTCCTTGAAATTCATGCCTTCCAGAGTCTGATGAAACCATTCTGCTTCACATGTCACATCAATTTCATATCTGACTCAGGCTTCAGTGTTGATGATGCCACTATGAATTTTATTTAGTATCCATGAAACCACACGAGATTGATACCGAATAAGTCGTCTGAAATTAAAATGAAAGAGACAGCTAAAGTGGCAAAGAAGGAATTCAAGGATTGTAAGTTGAGGGAGTCACAAAAATATTAATAACCTAGCATTAAGTGCCAAGTGCCAGTTAATATCATATGATAGTAAGTTTTGACCATTTGTTAACGAATCAGCTTACAAACATTAAAATAAATTAAATAATAAAAAGGTCGTTAGTATCTATGCTCTTTCTTTCTCTTGTGTATGTTATTGCTCAAATGCTACCAGAAAATTGCCATGCCAATCCTGTACAGAGTCTCAGGAATTCTTACCTACAACTTGGAGAATTATATGACATGCTGCAGATACAGCCAATTTCATCTGCACCAATCAATATTTATCAATTTATCAAACCATTATCATATGGCCTCCTTCCTGAAAAGATGAAACCTAATGAGCAGAAGTTATGTAAATATATAACCAATCTATAGGTAGCATGTGCATTACAAAAGTATCTAGATCTTTGTAAAATTATAAAAAAAAAATTAAAAATCATCTTCAAAAATCAGGCAGCAATTTAGGATAGATTCCAAGAACTATCACTCAAATCATTATGTTTTTGAACCTTAGAAAAGCTTTCATGTTTACAACAACATTGCACATGGAGCCATCATTAAAATGCCAAACAATTTGTAACTACAAAAAGGAATGTGTTTAGAGATGAAAAATCAACTCTCACAACTAAAAGTAAAATAGGAGATAGACTGTGACAAATGACTTCTAGCATATTCCTATGCAAATTAAAAATAAAATACATTAATTCAATACTCCTGATCAATAATGTTATGTGTTGGTGCTCAGACGTTTTGGTTCCCAAATCCCTAACGATAAGCCTCTTCTTGAGTGTTTGTGCTGTTGATATTATAGCGGTGGGAGATATCTTTCTCTCAAAATTAAATGATAAATAATTAATAAGGCAAGTCGGCCTTAATTACAAATTATGTGTTATATTTTTTTATTTCTTAAAGGAGGCCGACCTATATGAAGAGACACCTTGATTTATATATATACAGAGTGAAGTTGTTTCATCAAATTATCAAGTTCAATTCATTCCAGTTTGTGATTCTTCAGCAGTTCGCTTCCCCTTGCAGCAGATCCCTTCTCAAATATAAGTGTTACCATTCATGGAGGAGTGTCTCCATTCATTGTATATACTCAGCCCTGTGCAAGGCCTGATTGTAAGCAGTATTCTGCACTTTTATATGATATATATATGAGAGATTATTTGCTGGGTTTTTTCTCCCTCGAGTAGGAGGGTTTTCCCAAGGTGTCTGCTGTGTTTATTGTTCTATATGGTGTTGCAATTTCTGCTTTATGTAAAATCTGATCCTAAAAATCTAACATGGTATCAAAGCGGGTTTAGAAGAGATTTGATCAGATTTGTTTAAGCAATTTGAAGGGCGTTTTGGATTTTTAATCATTGGGAAACAAGTATTTGAGCGCTTTCTGAAGTAGGATGATATTTGAGGTCGCTGGTAAGAGACGACAATTTATTCTTCATAGCCATCGCAGCTAGAGAGAAGTCGAGACTTAAAAAGACCCGATAATTATTACCGTGAATTCCCAAGTCTAGAGTATCATCGACTCAGTTTACAAACTGAAGGAGACTTTCTTTGTGCCGCCACATCAATAGTGTTGAATTGTCGGTTGAATATGATATCAAGAAGAAGTCAATGAAATATAAGAAAGACTTAAAATGGAAGTCAAACTTCATTGGTGTCAATTATCGATTAAAGGGGAAAGCATTTTATTAGCCAGTCGCTCCAAACAAACCAGCCGCATCAAAATGTTATCATCGCAACATTAAAACCAACATGGTGCATGAAGGGGTCGAAGTTTATTGAAAAGTTGGCTCAAATATTATTAAGGAATCGGACCTTTGTATATTGAAGCCTGTCACACATACCATAGGAGAAGCGATAAAGACAAAGTTTAAGAAGTCGGGTCTGACAATATAAAGACAAACACTGGCCGATTCATTATGCCATGATTTCTCCAAGGAGATTCATATCTAATCAAAGTCAAAAGGGAAGAGTAGCGTCAGGTGGATGACACAAGAGAAGTCTACATGGAGGTAGAGAAGTGATTCAAAAATATAATTGAGGATTTTCATATGCAAACAAAGTTACCAGTTTATTTCTATTGGGATCGATATCATAGACTAGCGTTGAAGCATTGGGAGTATTCATTGGAGTGTCGGGAGTTTTTTCAAGTTCGAGTATTTGCCAGTATTGAAGATTCATAAATTTTCGCCATTCATCCGGAGATCATTCCATTGCTATGAAATTCCAAGGAGGACAAATTACATTATCGATTCTTTGAACAAGTGGATCACATTGTTTATTTCATTGAATATTTACATAGTTACGAGAGCATACATGAATACTGGAAATTAGAGTTCGCACCGATAAACATATAAGTTGAAGGCATCTACCAACATTAGCGCTGAATACAAGAAGCGTTGCCAAGTCGGGAGTATTTAATTATTCCTTGGGAGAATCGTCGCACCATATTGAGGTACCCATAATATTTAAGGCATGGTCAAAGGTCGCAGGAATAACCAAGGAAGGGTTGGCATCTAATTTGAGAAGACATAACGGTTCCAAGCTTTGTCGTCTAGCTTCTAAGGTCGCCGTACTATCCTTTATAATTGTCACGAATTCACATTTGGGGGTTGTGCAACATGCCAATTACTAAGGGTTTGAGCTGCTAAGTGGATGAATTTGAAGCCTTCAGGGGAATATTTCTGGCATTTAGTACATGTCGGTGTTTCGATGGGCATTGTGTCGAGTTATTCCGATCTTATATTTTCATTCTTTGTATTATTGCTTCTTGCCTATTGGGTGATGGAGTATACGAGGGTGATGTGGAGAGGATTTGGAGTCCATTGATGACAAGGGAGATCTTAAGAGGAACCATGGACAAAGGTAAGTGATAGTAATTACGTGATTACAAAAGTCAACTCACATTCACCATAGTCGGGGACATGGCTCATACTATATCGAGCATTTCAATTCATCTCTGGTGAGGGTTCGCTGGGTCCGATGCAGACTTGAAAAGCGTTTAAGTGCAACACTTAAGGAGATTATGATTTCAACAAGATAAGTATTTCATGTTTGAATAATGTTCATGAATTTTTATGTAGTTATTAATTCATGCTATAACATTGGAATAGTGAATCATGTATGCTTCTAGCATTGGTATTTCTCTTCGAGATAGTTGAGTTCTATGAACTATTATTAAACTCTCTAAAATGCTTTCAGGACGGACCGAGAAGCATAAGAGATTGCATTCAAGAGAAGAAGAGCTTGATGCATCCTGTGAGGAAGTCACGTAGGCTGAAGAATGGAGACATAGCTTGCAGCCATGGGACTGAGTTGGTGGCTAGAGACATCTCTCGAAGAGGAAGAACCCATACAAATTGTCATTGTGATCAGCTTCTTCGAAGAGGAGGAATTAACATTCAGAGGAAGTTGGACAAACCAACAGAGGCAACCTTGGACGAGGAGGTAAGGAGGTTGATGCAAGTACTTGGAACTTCAGAGGGAGTCACATCATCATGAAGATTTGTTGCAATGTATATTTCTTTGTGACGGAGAAGTATGAGGTGAAAGCCCTTGTGGTGTATATTTCTCTGTGATGAAGAAGTATGAGGTGAAAGCCATTGTAGTGTATATTTCTCTATGACAGAGAAGTATGAGGTGAAAGCCCTTATAGTGTATATTTCTCTGAGACGGAGAAATATGAGGTGTGAGCCCTTGTCCATCTCTAGAACGAAGATGTGGTTCTTTCCACACATGGGAGTAGCCATGGTGGATGTCATGTTGAGAGACTCCATGACGAGATCGCGTTGAGAGACCCCGTGATGACCCCTTTGTACTTGTGTTTTTTCCACACATGGGAGTAGCCATGGTGGACGTCATGTTGAGAGACTCCATGATAACATTACATTGAGAGACTCTGTGATGGGCACTTGTGCACATGTTTCTTTCCACACATGGAAGTAGCTATGGTGGACGTCATGTTGAGAGACTCCATGACGACATCACGTTGAGAGACTCCATGATGAACTTTTTTCCACAAATGGGTATAGCCATTGTGGGTGTCATATTAAGAGACTCCATGACATGGATATCTGGAAAGATACCTCCCTAGCTAAGAGGGAGTGTTGATGTTATAGCGGTGGGAGATATCTTTCTCTCAAAATTAAATGATAAATAATTAATAAGGCAAGTTGGCCTTAATTACAAATTATGTGTTATATTTTTTTATTTCTTAAAGGAGGTCGGCCTATATGAAGAGACACCTTGTTTTGTATATATACAAGGTGAAGTTGTTTCATCAAATTATCAAGTTCAATTCATTCCAGTTTGTCATTCTTCAGCAGTTCGCTTCCCCTTGCAGTAGATCCCTTCTCAAAGAGAAGTGTTACCATTCATGGAGTGTCTCCATTCATTGTATATACTCAGCCTTGTGCAAGGCCTGATTGTGAGCAATATTTTGCACTTTTATATGATATATATGAGAGATTATTTGTTGGGTTTTTTCTCCCTCAAGTAGGAGGGTTTTCCCAAGGTATCTATTGTGATCATTGTTCTGTGTGGTGTTGCAATTTCTGCTTTATGTTAAATCTGATCCTAAAAATCTAACATGGGGTGTGAAACTCAAGGAAAAGCCTTTAACCTTATGATCAGGCAAGGCAACTTTGCACCAATTTGGTAAAGTGGATAAGGCCTTCGACTTTGGGCTTAGCTAGTCCCAAGGAGCCTTCCCTAGAGCTATCCTAAATAAGATTAAACACAACTAAAAATAGCCAAATGGATAAACGATTGCAGTAATACGTGGTCTATCCCTAACCCCAAAAGTTGTCACTAGGCCAAGGACAAACTTACTATTATAACCTCTATTAAGGCAATAAAAAAATCATTGCGTAATGTTGTGACCTATTTCACACATCACCCCATTGCAACTGGGGACCCCTAGTAGTTTGCTTTTTAGGTTTTTGTCTTAGTGTTGTTATTTCATAGGTTTGTTTCTTTGAGAGTTTGGAGTTAGGGTTTTGAGAAATCATCTGAGTCAAGTAGGGAATTCGGGCTCAGAACAATGTCAGGGCATTGTCAAAGTGCTCAGAAGGCCTGGAAGATGCAAAACGCCATTGCTTTGGGTCAATTCTGACACCTTCCTATTTTGTTGGGATTCTGCTTTTTTGCTTTTTGCTTTTTGCTTTTTTTAGCTTTTTTGAAAGTTGACCTAGGATTGGGTCCCTCAAGACATGGCAACAACGTTCCTATCTTTGAAATCAAAAATTTGTATCTCAAAGTGTAAAAAGCAAGAGAAAATCTCCAGGCGAGGTTTTGTTCCAGATGTTCCAAATAAAAGTCAGGTGTCGAGCAAGAAATTCATCCAAGTGTTAGGCCAGGCAATATCTAGGCCATCCCTAAGTTCGCCATGGTTTGAAGAAAATGGCACAAGAATCATTAAATCCGCCTGGATATGGAAGAATGGCTAGACAACCATGAAGTCCGCCCAAGAGGAAAGGTGAAGATGTCCAAACAAAGGTCAAGTCCGCCTAGAGGAAAGTTAAGTGGGCTAGACAAAGGCAAAGTCTGCCCAACATGAAAATGTCCAAGGCAAGGCAAAGTCCGCCCAAGGTTGGTTGGCAGAGCTCAAAGTCCGCCCAAGCATGGCAAGATAGCTCCAAAATCCGCCCTTGAATATGAAGACGTCCACACAAAGATCAAAGTCCACCCTAGCATAATGTCTAAGCAACAGCAAAGTCTGCCCAGCTAGGAAGAGAGAGAAAATGGCATGAAGAATAATAAGTTTTCCATGGATAAAATGAAATTCCGCCATAATTAAGGGATGATTAAGCTTGAAAAGGTTGGAAAGATAAAATTCAACACTTAGAATATTTTTATATTTTTTACAACACTTAGAAGAAATTTTTGAAATATCAAACACTTAGGAAAATTGTCAAGGTCAAGAAAAATCTGGAAGATTTTGGCTTAAGGTGGCACCATGGTAAAAATTATAAACTTTCTATTGAAGATTTTCGATGAAGATTAAATTGCCATTTTGGAGGAAATAAAACAAGTCCAGGTTCGACGAATCTAAGGAAAAAGCATGAAGTTACTAAAATCATCGAACTCTTTAGCTCTATATTAAGTTTAACTTGTCACTTTCAATTCATTCTCTCCAAAGTTCGATGGTGAAAAGGTTTTGGCTCTCAGGGTTGCGAAAGATCATTTTTTTGAAGCAAGACTTCTGAAGATAAAATTAATTTTCAAAGTAGAGGACTTTTGAAGAATGAAGTAAAATTTTTGAGTTGAAGGGCGTAATTTCTAGAAAATAAAGTGTTTTTTCTGAGTTAAAGACAGAATTTTCAGAATTAAAGGCGGATTTACAATCAAAATATAGTTTTGAAGGTTCAAGATCCGAGTTTGACTGATTTCTTTCATCCTTCTTCTGTCTTATTCACTTATTCTGGCGAAATTTGCTAAGCGCTTAACCAAATTCTCCCATTTTAAGTCTGGTTTTTCACAAAATTTAACTTTTTTGATAGGCTGAAAGTGAAATTTTTGAGGAAAAGGTCCAAGAAAATCAGAAGTAGGATCTTAAAAGTAATGTCAATTTTCTTCATGTTTGTTGTAGGTTGATGACCACCAAAGGAGGACCTTCAAGAAAAGCTCAGATGAAGTTTGCCAATAAAGGATTGCAGTCGGAGTCAAAGATAAATTCCAAGTGGAAAAATGTCACAAACACCAACCTCGGGCACGTGGATTTCAAAGATTTCAAAAGGAGAATGTATGGGCAAGATGGATTCTTGCCAACATCTATTGCTCGCCGGATGATGAGAAATGGCATTGTCCAAGTGGTTGGATTTCCACCCACTATGGAGTGCGTTGATTTGATGATTGAGTGTGCCATACATTACAATGCCTAAGAAAGACAAATTATTGCGTCAGATGGGAGAATATTGGCTCACCTTGGAGAGTTAGCCATTTAGGAAGCATTTGGGATACCAAATTGCAACCATACTTCCTATAAAACTAAAGAAGACACCGGAAAACTTTATGAGGACTAGCTTGAGCTCTGTGCAACAAATGTCAATAAGTTGTGGTTAGAAAAGCCAAGGCCTTCCCTCAAGAAAGTGCCAAAGAAGTTGTTTCGTATTGACTTCAAGGAGGAATATGGTGATATCATTTTGTTATTGAACAGAGTAATGGGCAGCCCTCAAGGTGTGCCATTTGAAACCTGGATGTACTATTTTATTGATGAGATCACCTCAACTGTTAAAATGTTCAATTGCTCTCAGATAATCAGTGATAATCTTGTTGAGCAGCTAAAATTTTTGGAAAGGATGAAGTCCTTTTACATGAGCTCCTACATTGTCTACTTGTTGGCAAGAAATTGCAGATACACATCATTGATTTGCAGAGGCGTGGTAGGTAATGGTGAAAATGAGTTTAAGTCCTATGACTGTTACCCACAGCTACAGCTTAGCGAGAAGACCCACTTTAGAAGGGCGAATGATGCCTTCTTGATGTACATAACCAGGATATTGCAGGGAGGAACTCACCAGAGGCTCTCTCAGGAGGCCAAGAGCTTGATAAGCAAGTATGGATCCTGGTTTATCCAATATCCAAGATTCACATATATAAGAGTTTAAGGATTTACCGGATGTCCTTACCGACTTCCAATTTACCCTACCAACAAAATGGTGGTACTCACACTAGTGGGTTGATCAACAAGTCCAAGGGCTAAGACGAAGAAATTTGACCCTCACTTATAACCTAATGGGCGAAATAGAATCATATTCTTCGAATGCAAGAGAGCCCCAAAGCGTCAGACTAATTGAAAACACTAATTCCAGGAAAAGGAAGGAAGCAGTTACTCCACAAGGTTGAAGGAGAAGAAGGTTGCAAACGAGGAACCTGTCCAGAAGAAGCAGAGATTAGGGCCATCCCATTCTGCCACATCCGGGAATGTGAACAAGGTATTAACTATTGAGGATGAGTCATTGGCTGAAATAAGGATTCCTTCTCCAATCCATGAGGAAAACATTGAATCAACCCAGCAGGATGATGATGAACCCCCATCTCCTATAGGCACGGAAATACTTGAATCGGAAAATGAGATGGATATTCTTGATGAGGAATTTCAAGAGGGAATGATTTTTGCTCTTAAAGGAATTCAAGTTATTCCATGTGAAGAAATTAATCAGGAAGAGGAAGGCATTGAGAAGCCTACGATTCCTGATTGATTGAAAGAAAGGTTGAAAATAAAAGCACCTATGGAAATTCAAGAAGAAGATGATATGGCCGATTTCTTGGCCAGATTAGAGAAGGTTACTGCAAAGAAGCCAACCAAGAAGTTTTCCACAATCCAGAGAGATGAAGCCGACTGTCGTTTAGTGCAAATTGTTGTACCAACAGTGGGCAAGGCAAGGGAAGATATTACTCCTCAGGAGTATGCAAACACTACTATCGACTTGGGATCAACTACAAAAACTCAAGAGGTTGAGGACTTAGACAATTCAGTCGCTTCCGTGAAGGCAAGATTGGAAAAGGAGGTAGGAAAGAAAAGAAAATATAAAAAGGAAATTGAGCACCTGAAAGAATATATTCAGCACTTGACCAAACCTCTTAATCAAGGCGATTGAGTGGCTCCTCCACTTTTGAATTCTTCGCAAGAAGCAATCAAAGATATTGAAGAAGAAATGCTAACAGCCAAAGAAACCAAGGAGTGGATTGCGAGAAAAATTGAAGCACCCACATTTGTGGAAAGACTAATATTGGCCTATGGACAAACTTCTTCTTTGCTTTCCAGAATTGCAGTCATGGCAGAAGCATGGGATAACCTTCAAGATGTTCAGGATAGGATTATCCTGTGCCTTAGAGTGCTGAAAAGAATCCCAAAGCAGGAATTGATTGATGGAAAAGTAATTGCAGCAAGGGCTGCATATGATTTCAGCACTTGGTACTGGGCATTGGTTGCCAAAAGTGAAGTCTTGGAAAAAGTGAAGGCCGATGGGATCAGAGTTGAGGAACAGATAAGGGATATTCAGAATAAGATTTTCCTTGTAGCTGCGGATGTACTTGAGAAGGAGATCATCTAAGACAATGATATGCAGATGGAATGTCTAAAGCTCATAACTCAAGAAATTTTCTTCGCCATTACTGGACTAGTCCTGAAGCAAAATTTGACTAATGCATTGAATTTCTTGTCCATCCAAGATGCCTTCCAAAGACAGGAATTGGAATGGGGGATTGCTTTTGCCGCGTGTGTAGATGACTTGGACATATTGGAATTCAAGGTGAATATGTTGCCACATGTCATGATGGAGGAGGTCAACCCGATGGTGTCCAAATTCATTGAACATACTGGCACTCAAGAGGATAAGGATGCGCCTCCTAGAAGATAGCTCCTCGTGCCACTTGTCTTCCATGCACTCGCTATTGATGTTATTTTGGGAAACCCTAATTAGGGTTGTTGTGTCTTAATCTCAGCCGTTGATCTTAGAATGATCTCGACCTTTCATCTATTTTTCAATACTCTACATAAACTCCTATTCTCTCATTTTCATAGTGTGAAGAGAGTTTTATGGAATTGTTGCTTAGAGCTACTTGGATAATAAAAGTTCATTTTGCAAGATTGCTTTGAATCCTTCTTATTATCATTTGGTTGCATGGTTGCATATCTCCTTCAACATAGAATAAATTTAGAATAGAATTTGATTTGCACACTTGTTAGATGAATGAAAGATTTGATAGTATAGATTGGTAAAACTCTTGCTCATACTTTCTTTGAATGAATGATTTTTGTTCAATGCGTAAAGTTAGCCTAAGCCTATATTGTGGATGCTTAATCTTCTACTTTGAGTAAAATATTGTTCCATTGATGGTATTATTCATTGTATGAAAATATTGAGCACAACCCTAGAAGATTGCACTTTGTGTAGTTGTCATTTATGTGGCAAAGCAAAGTATTGTTACTGGTTTCACCTAGTCTTTACCGTCTCTTGAGTTCTTAGAAGTAGCATAAAATTTCTAAACCCTTATCCCTTTGTTCTGTTTTTTAGAAATTCCAAAACTGAAAATCCAAAGAAAAAAGAAAAGAGCATTTACCATCAAACTCGTCTTAGTCCTAACTTGTGAATGATTTTTAAGCATAAGTCCCCCTTGTATTTCAGCATACGTAACCAAGGAAGCTATCCCACATAAAGTCACCCGTTCACACATATAAACCTTGGAGTTGTCGTGCGGTCTTTCTTGCAATCTTGGCACACGTAGTGATTTTGCTCAAGAGAGGGTGGAGTGTCCTTGACATTTTATTCTAATGTTTGGTGAATGATAAAACATATACTAACACGTAACAACAAGATGTGGGTATGCACAACATGACTCACTATGATAATAATAATTTAAGGATCGCTAAGGATGTTTTCCCTAGTTATAGTGCCCAATCATGAGGTGCATACAAACTACTTCCTACTCCTAATCTACCAGTGAATGACATTTACAATTTGAGCACATGGTGGATCATAACTTCTAGGGCTGGTGCCTATTCATTGGGTTGCAAAATCACAACATACCAACAGAAATGTAATGTCCCCTTGTCAAGCTTAGTCAGCTGGTAGACAGTTAGCCTATTTTCCGAGTTCTTGTGAGGCTAATTAGTAAGAAAAACGGGACTCAAAAGTTCTTGGAGAGCACGGGTTTAATATTTCAGGGTTGCTATTTTTGGTAATGAGCTCAATTGCCAGTATGGATATTTATGACACTTTCAAAAGTGATTTCTGACCTTTGATATGTTCTCCAAACTTCTTGAAGTAGTCTATCTTTAGTATGTCACCTAATTGGCTCTGATCATCATTCCAAATCTTCAATATCATGTTAGTGTTATCAAAGTTTGATTGTGATGCCATTTCAGTGCTTTCCATAACTCGGGTAAAATAATTTAAATATTCACTTAAGTTTTTAATGTTATAATATTAAAATGATAACTTAAGTGTAATATTTTTTTTAAAATATAAAGTAAGCTTAAAATTGGACGCCTAGGACATGGGGGGCCTTTTGCACATTAAAATATTATAATGATTCTCGAAAGGTCATTTTGGAGAAAAAAAAGAAATGTTATATTTTGAAATTAGACATTTCCCACTATAAACTGTATAAGGAGGTTATGGGCTCATTTGAGAGGTTAAACTTGAGAATGATATTGTTATGCTGCTGGAGTGAACTTGAGTTCTTCCAAAGAACTCAAGTTAAAATACTATAATCATTCTTGAAAGGTCATTTTGGAGAAAAAAGAGAAATATTATAATTTTAAACCAGATATTTCCCTCTAAAAACTATATAAGGATGTTATGGGTTCATTTGAGAGGTTAAACTTGAGAATGATATTGTTATGCTGCTGGAATGAACTTGAGTTCTTCCAAAGCTTCTTGAGGATGAAAACCCTCTCAATGTAACTAGTTTCAAGGATGAAATCCCCCTTAGCTAATTTAGGTGGTTTCAGAAAGAGGCCACATCTACACTTGCAAGTGAAGTATTTTTTCCAATTCCTTTCATAATGAAGATTTTTGTAGTGTTCTGATTTGCATGTTTTTGGCGTGATTTAGCATAATATTTCAGAAGTTTTTGGAGTATTTTAAGGTGATATCCAATGGGTTTCTTAGCTGGCCGTATAGCTCTCCTGTAGCAGGTTGTACCACCCTTTTTCTTATTGATAAACTCCATTATCAGCATTTGATATCAGTTTGGGCAAGTGTATTGTTGTATCTTGCCAAGCCATACCTTTTAAAGGAGGATTCAATGCTGTTTTCAAACTTTACTTCATCAAAGTTGGGCCATACCATATGTTAGTGTGCCTAAAAGCATGGTGTGTGAGTTATTTCATCCAAGTGCTGCCATTTTAGAGTGATTTCCTTACTGGTTGGGAATGCCAGGACCTTTGGAAGTTAGTTGCATCTGATTTTAACTGAACTTTTGATGTTAGCTTGCCCTTAAGGGGAACATACAGCTTTCTAGATTGTCTGTACCTGCTGATTTAGGGACTTGACAGTCCTGCATATGTCTGATATCCATTTTTAGGATTGATGTTTCATACTAATAGTGAAATATGGTGTGGGTAGGGGCTGTTTCGAATTGTTGATCTAGCTTGTATTCATGTTTGGTGAGTTGAGAGTGATTTGACGAAGATTTTTGAGTGCTAGTTTGCTGTCCAAACTTGTTGCAGTGCGTTACTAGTGCATTATCAGACCTGTACCAGCATTTTCCTTATCAATCATCAAGGTATATTGTTGTTATTACAAGTTGGGTGGGTTTATGCATGATTTTGGATACTGATTGGGGTGTTACAGAAGTTTTCTTTACATCAGGTCTTTATATCAGCATTTTGTAACAGCAGTTATAACTCTATTTTGGGATGATATGATGTGAGCTAACATTGTACCATTGGATGGTAGTACCGCCAGTGAGTTGCTTTTGTTTTATGCTGTTACTTACCCGACTTAACAAGTGGTAATATTGTAATAGTTCACAACTATATAAGTGGAAGAAGTTGAGTTTCATTTTTCAGTATTGTATAAGCTTTCCCACTGAATACATGAAAGTGCAGTTATTTCATTGTTCTAAACACTCCATTGAATAAGCATGAAGTGTATTTCTTTCCATGTACTACACATGAATCCCACTGAATAAGTGGTATTGGCCGGCTTGCCACTTGATACTTTCCTTTAGTTGTTGTTTTCACTTCAATCGTAATCCTAAACATTGTATGCTCTTACCTTGCTGTAATTGTCACCCCTAATTTTTTTTTTTTTTTTTTTAAGTTCACTGTTTGCTGTTATCAAATGTTTTGCTGATGGTTTTGAGGTTTGTTCCATGAATCATTCATGGCTTCCATTGCATGCATGATATTGATAACATAAAGAAGGAAAACTGGAAAGGAACTTTGCATTTCAAATAGGAAATCACTTCATACAATAAATTACTTGATAACTACTCAAAATCAGACCTTTTACAAAATATATCAGACCTGATAAAGGCTTCATACAGCAGCATAGTCACTCAAATCTTGCATCATTTGACACCCGCAAGACAGCCAATGAACCCCTTGAAAAGCTAATGCCAATAACCAGCTTCTCAAGCTCCAATGAAGGCAGAACAAGGTCTATACAAAAGCAGGCCTAGAAACCAATCAAACACCCAAAACAGGGCGGCCTCCCAGGAGGGGCGATCTGCCCTAGAAATTCAGATTTCTCCCAATAAAATTAAACCACCACTTGAAATGGGATGCCTTGATGTGAGGGTTCGAATGAAGCAACACCCATAACGAGACCTCAAGCCAAAACGGAGTTATGAGAAGATGCGTCCTTCAGCACTAGTAAAATCAGAGTTTCCAAAACTTCTAATAATGTATATCAGACCTCAGAAATCATTCCAAAACACCAACTAATCAACACCAAAATGAACCACACTCCAAACCAAACTCACACCAACAAACCCACATCAAAAGACTACAAAAATCTTCATCTTTCACCACCCAAAACTTTGAAAATCAAACCTTTGTTGAAGCACAGTGTGATCTCTGGATAGAATCACTCAAATTTGGCTAGGGTGGGTCTTTCACCACCGAAACCAGCTCAACACGGCAAGGGTTTTCATCTTCAACATGCAGCCAAAGCACTCAAGATTCATTCCAACAACATCCTGTTAAGTTGCCAGTTCAACGATGAGCAAATGAGAGCCAAAATGAAGCTTTATAGAAAGTGAGAAGGAAATTAGGGCAACTTTAGGTATGAAACACTTTTCCCTTCAAAATCCAACACCCTCTTCATGAGCCTTTAATTTTAATTATTTAAAAAACACCTTATACCTCCCTTGGGCATCCATGCTCATAAGGAAACTATTTTGCCTTTGTTGCCTTTTAAAATATCGTTAAGTCATTACATTAGGCTCCAAGGTACTTTTTGCATGACCCCCAAACCCCTTCACTTAAATTAAAGTAACTTTATTAAAATAACTTAAGTGAGAAATATAAATAATAATTAAATCAAACCTTTCCCATGCCAATGCCCAAACTGGAAACAGACACTACTAAAGTAGCCTTGGCTACAACCAGTTAGAGAAAATAGACTTACTATTTATAGCACTGCTAAAAATAGTAAATATTCCAAATCACCCAACTAGCAAAAAACATTTGAACTCACCTGACAACTGTCACACACTGCCCAAACAAGAAACTCTACACTACACTTTCGCTAGGACCATTTACTAAAAATAGCACTTACTAAAAATAGTAAGTGGGTCAAATCTCCAACTAGCTAAAAAAGAAAACACCGAAAAAAGGGGACATTATAGTCCTCCCTTCCCAAAGATTGTTTGTCCTCAAGCAATGCCATCGAAATTCCAAAAATAGCAAAGTGATCCACAATGAAACCAAATAAGATCTCAGGGTCCCAAGTCAACCTAGGCGATTTGTAGCACCATCTCCTCAAAACACTATCCTGTGAGGTACCAATACAAGAGACCTGAAAACCTCTTGTAAGAAGAGTAATCAAATACTGCATAAACTCGATCATCCCCTCAAAGAAATGCTCTTCGAGAGAATCAAACTGATGTGCCATAGGAGTAGACTCCAAAAAGTTAACACTGGCTCTCTCGTCCCAAACGGTTGATGAAATACAAAACAATATGATCCTAGGGTTCCAAGTTAGACTCGGAAAGAAACCAGCATGTTGATTTTGCGCCACTCTGATCATAACTATCAAACCATCGTGCCCAAACTGCACTCCCCTATCCTGGAACCCCAAAGAGTAAACATCATCAAAGCCCATAGTAAAATACCTGAAAAGATTGAAATCAATGCCATGAAATATATCCTGCCAAGGTAACTCAAAGAGGACCACATCAACAAACTCAATGCCAATCACGATCCAGGGCAGCATAAAAATCACCCTGCTCAACCATAAAAATTAAACCTCGGCATCACACCTCATGATGCCCCATATATGAAGCAAGTCAATCACCGCCACATCTTTGAACTCTGCCAACCAGGAAATGCCTCTACTATCACAAACTAAAATCATAACATCCACACTTAACCTCCAATTGTCAAAAGAAAGGTTCCAAACACACCAACACACCCAAACCACTGCAATCATTAAGACATCATCTGAAATAATGCATATCATCTCCATGGAGTAACTGTAGTGAGCGTCACTAACCAAAGTGGAAGCAATAAATGAATGAACTGTGTTTGGAAAAACACTCACAGCTAGCTACCCAAAAGCCTACCAAAACTCAAAATTTGTCTGCTCATCACAAGATATCACCATCACCAATGAAAGAATGTAAGGGCAGCAATAATCAAATTGAATTCCTACTGAAAACATAAGAGAGATGAGTATGGAAGTTACAACAAAATCATCTCATATGATCAAATCACCTACCATCCAGCCTCAACCATAGACTACTCAACTATTGGACTGAAGAAACCATCCAACTCATCTACAGATCCGAATCTGAAGTTATGTACAAGCTGATCAAAAAGTTGGCAGACGTACCAATATTGGAAATTGACTCACTACTCCAATCCTGAGAAAACACCTCATGGTTGGAAACTGCACCTAGGTCCCAAATCTTGTAATCAAATCCACTCTCATCACTAAAATTGGTTAGGTCTCCATCATCCAACTCGAAAAGTGGATTATCATGAGTCAAATCAGTATCCCACTCAAATAAAGGATTATCAACAAATCGAAGATTATCCTCAACTCCAAAAACAGACCAATCCTCCTACTGATCCAAACTCCTATTTTCTAAATTTTTAGGACAATGTACAAGATCATATTCCTCTTGAATGCAATCAAGCTCCTCTATTACCTATTTGATCTCCTTTTCCCTTTCTCTGCTCTCTTTCTCCCTGAACCTTTGAATCTCATAGAGCTGCTCATTTGCTTCAAGAAGTGCCTCTTGGACACTTTCCAAAGCAAGCTTGGTGGAATTAAGCTCAATGGTAAGCTTACCAACCTCTTCCCTTAACTGATTAGTTATGGGCAACGTTTCATCTGCAAACTTGGAGGCAACATGTTGGAACGTATTGTCATTGATGTCAAAGAGTATTTTAAAAGGAATGGAAATCGTCCAAACTTGATAAAGTTTGGCACCCATATTGGTGCATTGAAAGTGTTATGGTAAAATTCAAGCTATGTTCAAATTGATTTATGGGCTGCCCCTCCTTTGAAATCGCCATCCAAGTTGAAGATAAAATTAAATAAAGTTATTTATTTCTAAGGGCTGACCCTTAGCTCTTTGCACCCCTATTTGATGGTTTAAAAAATGCAATTAATTAATTTGTTTGGATGAGGCCAACCCCCATGTAGAAGCACCCCATTTGGGAATTAAAAAATAATAAATTTGTATTTTCTTAAAAGGGGCCGACCCCTCATGGTGAGCGCCTACATTTGAAAAGGTGTATACAAATTAAAAGTTGCATCCCTTTGTCAATACATGTATCCGTTCATGAAGTCGCCTCTTTTGCCAAACAATACATCCCTCCTCATAGAGAAGCCTCCCTTGAGTTGATATAAAGAGTGGAAGATATGTGGATTTAGAAGCAACAAATCAATGATATATTTCTGAATATAAGGAAGACAAAGAGCAGAAAAATGAAGAATAAATCTGACTTATTTTGAGAATATATGTGTAATAAAGAGCAGATTTGAAAGGGAAGTATGAAGAATGTTTCAGACTGGTATTAAAGAATATATACAGCCCATCTATGCAGATGAATGCAGATATGATGAATTTGTGTGAAAATTATGTAATGTCCCCCATTTAGCCAGTCATGGATATATGTGTCGTTAGCCTATTTTGACATGGTCCCGAAGGCTAACAAGGACATCAGAGGGATCCTGAGATGTTTTGGCCTAGGCAATTTCAATTTTAGGCCAAACGGAGTTCATTTGATGGAGTTTTTGGAGGACTTACTATCTATAGTAAGTCAACAGTGCATCAGTGGTTTTACATTTTCAGTGATGGGACTTGGAGCGTTCTGTTGAGAGCTTTTTGGCAAGCTATTATTTGTGGTATTTCGAGGCCAGCTTGTTAATTATTTTAATGCCTGAAGATAATAAATTATTTATAAAGTGAATATTCAATTAGAAGGCAAATTTTGTCACTTTATAAATATAAAGTGTTTTTTAAAAGGTGGGCTCTCCTAGGGTGGACACCTCATGTGATTATATGGGCCTTTTTAAGTGATAATAATGATTCATAAAATCACATCACTCTTTTATCCCACATGGCTTGTGAAGAGGAGATTGACCTCTTGAGGATTGTTTTATTGCCAAGGCTGGGGACGCACTTGGTATGAAGGAAAGAAGAAAGAAAATAATATTCAGTCTTGGTGAGTTCGATTGGTAAGCTGGGATGTCATCCCTTCTTGCAGCACCTTAGACGTGAAATAGAAGATCTTTGGGGTTTGAAAGTTCTGATCTGATTTTGTTAAGAGCTGGTGTTTATGTTGGGCGCTTCAAGAGAAGTGCGATTTTGCCAAAAGCTGAAAGATAAAATCAGGGAAAAATATATAAGCTTTGTTTTGCCTCTAGGAGACTTGCCGCTGCTTCTTTGAGGCCTTTGAAACACTCAGCAGGAGGAATCGAATAATTCTGCGCTGACTGCAATTCGTATCAGGTTCCTTTCAGATTCTCTTGTATTGCTGTAGCTGTACTTATTTGTAGAGGGTGGTCATATATTGAAAGGCTAGAGATTTGGCATTCATATTTTCATTGTAATCAATGGCATTATATCAGAAATAATATAGTTGCAGATATAACAATAAAATAACATTTGGAGATATAAGGGTTTCATCAGAGTATTGTTTTCAGTAGTAGTGTATTCCTTTGGTAGGAGTCATCTATTGCATAAAAAATACAAAAAAAAAATCTGCATTTCATGGTAATTTATTAATGCATTATTTAGTCATCTTTCACAATCCATAACATATCAAAAATCATCAAAAAAACAAGAGCAAAAAATTCAGTTCAGATTGAGGGGTGCTACTACAAATTAAGAGCAGATTTGTGAGGATAAAAATTGATATATTAGTGATCAAATTGAAGGGAGACAATGAAAAAGTTGGATCAGATTTGTGATCAGATCTGGAAGGAAGATTGTGCATGACTATAATCAGATTTGTGAGAGAATGTTATTGTGTGGATTGTGATCAGATTTGGAAGAAGGATATCGTGTGATTTGTAATCAGATTTGTGAGAAGAAGGTATTGGGAAGAAGCATACTATATCAGTCATTGAAGGATTAATAGGTTGGAGCCTATCAAATAGAGGTTGGACCCTCTTGCTGGGTTGGAGCTCAGTTTGTGTGGGGGTTCAAGCCTCCCATAGGTTGGTGCCTAAAATTCTGTCAAGTGAAGATTGGTGTCTCCTATGAGTTGGTGCTCACTATTTATATGTGAAGGAGGTTGGAGCCTAGAAAGAGAAGAAGATCAATAAGATCTATATAAGCAATATTTTTCTGTGGTTTTCTCTTGCAAGAGTTTCCACATAAAATCGTGTGTTGTCTCTGTGCTCTAAATTGCTAGATCTTACTTCAATGTTTTATTGTGATTGGTTAAGTTTTGAAAAGTAAAAGATTGTTAAATACTGATTCACCCTGCCCGTCCCCCCTGCCCTCCCCCCAAGTATCTCGATGTGCTCATTAATTGTTATTAGAGTGGGTTCCTTTGAAGTTAGCCTAACAACTAGAAGGTAGAATTGAGGAGAGCACTAATGGCCAAACAAGAAATTCACGGATTCTCATGAAACAGGGCACCATTGTTTGATGGAACTAATTATGCTTTTTGAAGCTTAAAAATGAAGACATATCTTAGTGCTTTGGGATATGACATCTAGCAATCTGTGGAAGATGGATATACTATACCTACAACTCATCTTATAGACAAAAATGCTAAAAGAGGAAGTGAAAACAATTCAAAAGCTATGAATGTCATATTATGTGGATTGGCAGAATCTGAATTCATAAAGGTGATGCATTGCAAAACTGCAAAAGAAATATGGGATAAGCTAAATAGCATTTATGAAGGGGATGCAAAAGTGAAAAACGCTAAGCTTCAAACCCTGTAATATCCACTCCAGTTTTTTCAAATTTTGCACTTGTTAGCGTTAGCAAAATAACAATGACAATCAACTGAAATAAACTACCTTCCACTTTCTAATCACCCAGATCCCAATGTGAGCAAGGTGAGAGCATACGGTTGTAAGGCTTTCATTGCAAGCTACTGAAATGAACCACTTGTTCAATGGGATGATTAATATTCCTTCCACTTATGCAGTGGGTACAAACTGAAAGAACAACTCTTCTACTTATTCAACAATGAGTACAAACCACTTATTCAATGGGGCCAGTACAAAGCGGTCACTTATTCAGTGGATAAAAACATCACCACTTATTTAGTGGGAAAGAACAACACCACTTCTTCAGTGGGGGGAAATGAAATACCGCTTATTCAGTGGGGTTAGCATCAAAACCAAATAAGATCTAAATCACTGAATGGTACTACCAAATCAGCATTACAATGAAAGCTCAATACAAATGATACTAATAATTACAATCCAGCTACTCATGAGATAGAAATATGAAATAACACCCCAATACAATCAACCCAACTGAAATGAGATTCCCAAGTGAAACCCAACAACATGAATAAGTTACTCCTTGCAAGAAATGAACAAGTGTACCTCAATAGAAGCACCCAAGGGTCTGAAATAGGTCTGAAATGCAATTATATCAGGTCTGATATGCGAGTTGCAGCACTGTCAAGCTACAGCCAGCCAATCAAATCACCCAAAAGCATACCATACATGACAAGGGTCCCCTCAAATGCTAAATCTCTAATGTGTACCTCTCCAATAACTTTACAACTCACCTAGATGAACTGAAAGGACAGTTTGCAGGTCTAAAACTAACACTTGTTGCGGATAACAGGGTCTAAACACATCTCAAACTAGGATGTAGGGATAATTGCAGGCTGTGGCAGCATTGACAATCTTCAAACTCATCATTCCACAACATATAGCTGTCTCCCAGCTATAGCAAATGGCGTAGTAATCATCCACAATCACCCAACATTGAATAAATGCCAAGGAATCAACTGCTACAGGTTTGTCATGGTATTTCAGTGCTTACCCAGGATTGTATGGTTCATTTCATGCACACAAATTTATCAAATCCACTCCAAACATGTGCAACTAGCATACAATTCTTTCAATGCCACCCTGTAGCTATGGAAACCAAAAGAAAAGGTACTCCAAACTCACCCAGCACTACACAGGTGAACTCCTGCAAGGTACTACCAACATTTCAGTGATGTATGGCCCCTCTAAACTCCTTTAACCTCCAAATATCACAAGCCTAAAACACTTGTAATGCTTCCGAAAGTCATGGATGCCCAATGTCAAAGAGATAACCACTCACAAATGACAGTGATTCACCCTTTAGACTCACGCCCAGGTTGGCATGTGTACGGCTTGCCCTAGGAATTGCTCCAGCCACATAACTCATGGATGGTATGACCAGCAGGGAAATGGCTATCAAATAACTCCAGGAAACTTCACAAACAAAGCTCTGAAAACTGAAAACAACACAACAAAATGATCAACCAAAAACTGAATACTCTGCTTGTAAGCTCAGTGGTGATTACTAAATGCAATCACACCCAACCAGCTAGGGATTATCTTCCAAATCTGAAACCAGCAATTTAGAGAGGGTTTTCATCCTCTGAAGATTTAGGAAAGAACTCTCACATTCCAATCCAACAGCATAACATTATCATATTTCAGCATGACTAAATGAGTTACCCCATGCCTCCTTTTATAGCTTTTTACTTGCTTTTTCGAAAAAAGCGCTTTACGCTTTTTTTCCCCGCTTTTTCAAAAAAGCAAGTTTTTGCTTTTTTGTGCTTTTTGAAAAAGCACTTTATGCTTTTTCCCACTTTAAAAATGTTTTTGCTTTTTCAAGAAAGCTCTATGATTTTTCTCTTTCCAAAAACACTTTTGCTTTTTCATTGCTTTTTCGAAAAAGCATTTTTGCTTTTCCTTTTTTTTTTAAAAAAAATTTAATAACCTTTTCATTTTATAATATTTAACACTAAAGTAATATTAAAACATTACTTTATAACTTAAGTGTAAATATTAAAATAATTCCAATCATTTTACAAAAAGCACCAGGAGATATCTAAAACGGAAACTAATCACACCAAGAAGCTAATGATGACAAGGAAAGATGCTAGATGCCAAAACAGGCACTTACTAAAAATAGTAGTGGTCTCCAAGAAATGTGGAGAACAACCTAGATGCCAAAAATGCAATGAAGATCATCACCACCTTCCCAAGGACCAACAAAATGCCCACAGATCATTGGATGTTGAGGAAAGCCATCACTGAGCTCTCCAAGAATCTTGGAACTCACCCAACTCACCTAGGACCTTTAGAAAACCCACAAGGCAAGATTTAAAGCCTCAGAATGAAAGAAGAAGAGAACATGGTTGAATATTTTCTTCGCGTTGACGAAATTGTTAACACCATGGTCGAACTTGGTGAGAAGATCAATGAAGCAACTATTGTATAGAAGATATTAAGATCTCTGCCTATGAGGTTTGATTCTAAAATCTCTACAATCAAAGAAATGAGAGAATTGGATAGATTGACCAAGGATGATTTGCACAAAACCCTAACTACCTATGAAATGAGGATTGAAGATACAACATCGAAGAGAGAGGCAACGTTCAAGGTAGCTCAAAGAGGAAAGTACAAGGTACATGAACCTCATGATGAATTTGGCAAGATAGACGAAGAAGCTCACTTCATGAGGAGGTTGAAGAAGGGCACAGGTAAGTATCTAAATAAGTCTTCTATTGTATATTATAATTGTGGTAGACTGGGACATTCTGCTTCTAAGTGTTCGCGGGGAAGATGGAGATCAACAACAATGAAGAAAATTACAATATGACCAAAGGAAGAGGATATCAACAACCAAGGAAGAGCTATAATCAAAACCAATTCGAGAGAAACAATTTCTTCTAGAGGCAAAAGAAGAGTCTTTACTCCAATGAATATGATGATGGATTCAAAGAGAGCGATGATGAATTTTACACTGATCAAGAAGAGATTCATGGCGATAGAGATTAAGGATGACATTGAGAATCAAAAGGAAGAAAAAAGGGATGTGGAAGATAAGAAGAATGAGGAAGAAATTTATGTTGCATATGGTGAAATTAATTCACTTAGCAGAAGAAAAACATGTCTAAAATCAAAAATTCAAGAAGAATGTGAATACAAAGTGAAGATATCACAAGCCCTTGAAGAAGCCGAGAAGACAATCATGGACATAAAAGTACAATATGAAGCAAGCAAAAAGGAATGACGAAGAAGAGAAGAAAATAATCCTAGATCTCAAAGTTGAGTGTGAAGGGCAAAAAAGATTGAGGAAGGAATGAAAAGCCAATTAAAGGAAATGGAAGAAATTTGTGAAAAGTTAGAATCCGAGATTGTACCACTAAGGAAGCAGTTGAAAAAGACTGTGGTACAATTAAATCGAGAATGGAAGAATGTGAGAAGTTCAGAAATTCTAGATAAAATCATAAATGCCCAAAATCCCACACACAACAAGAGTGGGGTTGGATTTGAAGAAAGGCAATGTTCAAAATTGGATCAACCACCTAAAGAAGCAAATAAAGAAAATCAAAAAACCTACTCACAAACAGCTCAAGACTCCGTCAAAGGTGAAAGTAACAAAAGAGAGGAGAATAAATTGAAAACCATGAAAGGATCATTCAAAATATCTCTCCCATGGAGGCAGGTACATACAAACAGGTTTTATTCTTTCCTTGGTTATTGTTTCGTATGCAATCAATTTGGGCATAAGGCAAGAAATTGTAGATTGAATGCTAGAAATAAGTATAGACATAGAACTAAGAATTATGGAGCACATGCCAGAGCTAACTTTGCAGGAAACAAGATTCCAAGATTTGGGATGACGAACAAAAATATCAACTCATTCACTCTGCTCGTGAATCCTAATATAATATGCCACAAGTGCAATAATCTTGGACATTCGGCGAAACTTCCTAAGCAAAACAAGGAGGTAGAATAGGGAAAAATTTCTATAAGTTATATTTTACTTGTATGGTAGTCAGCATGATTAGTTTTTTCCTTATTGGATCTAAGCAATTGCTCTCCGTAGTTGCCCACGATTGGTGGAAGTCCTCATCAACCGTCGGCTAATTTATATACTCCTATTGTACTTGAGAAAGGGGACTGTATGTTGTGAGATTTCCCTGAACTATTTTGTATAAGCGTATGAGTGAATACAATGAGGTATCTTTATGCAATTACTAGCATGGATTCTTTGTAGTTTCTACTATTCAGTTATTTTGTTTACTCAATTATATTCAACAATGTAGAATTAGGGAGTAAACAGTTACAACACTTTGCTACAATGGCTATCCCAAACTAAAACACACATGCTTACATCCTTGATACTAAAGTGTCATGCAAACGCAATATCCTCAATATAGATTACCATTAATCCTTGAATGTGTTTTTTTGTGTGATATTGCTCCTTCTATTTAACAGTTTTCTTCCTTCAACACAAGATCTACAAGGGTTTCATCCATTAATCTCCATAGACCCTGGGGTTTCCATCCTTGGATTTAGATACCTGAACAACAAATGTTCTCTATGATTTATTGTTGGCGGTGTTTGTTGGTTTGTTCATGATGCTCTCTCAATCTCATATGTACAATCTTAAGATACTCGAGAAAAGTGTCAAAAACTACATAGTGGTCTTTGTAATGTCCCCGTGCACGGCTAGGTGCATCCCAGTGGCCACGTGTCCGGCAGGCTTCTGTAAGACCCAAGATTCTCTAGTGGTGGCTTCGGTGGTGGAAGATTCCTCCCTAGTCGTCACCCTCAACACCCTAGGTAGCCACCCTCTCTACTAGGTCGGTTGTTTTGTGTAGTGGTTGGGCAACTGAGGTATCAAAGTCGAGGTCTCGAGGTCGAGACCCGCAAAGCATGGTGGGTTGTAATGTCCCCATGCGCGGTCGGGCTTGCATAAGACCCCAGATTCTCTGGTGGTAGCTTCGATGGTGTAAGATTCCTCTCTGCTTAGAGGCCCAAACACTACACCAAAAGAACGGCCTAGTAGTGAGGGCAGCTACCCAGGTTGTTAACGGTGACGACTAGGGAGGAATCTTCCACCACCAAAGCCACCACCGAAGAATCAAGGGTCTCAGAGGCCCAACCACTACACCAAAAGACTGGCCTAGTAGTGAGGGTGGCTACCCAGAGTGTTAAGGGTGATGACTAGGGAGGAATCTTCCACCACCAAAGCCACCATCGGAGGATCTGGAGTCTTACACAAGCCCGTCAAACACGTGGCCACTGGGATGCACCCAACAACGCACGAGGACATTATGGTCTTTCTCCTAGGTCTATTACTCATAAATGACTTGTCATACCTATTGAGCATTGTTTCCATTCGCATCAACCCAAAAATGATGTCCTCTTATGCCAAAACAAGTTTGGTGTTTACTCATAGAATGAAGTCCAACGTATGCAATGAGTAAACAAGAATAATGGACAGAACATAACAACGTACTAGAATGTAAAGCATAAACCCATCACTGTTGTCTTTATTTATTCAACATATGCTAGTACAAGTATCTCATGACAATCATAATAACAACAGTAACATGTCTATTAACTACATGACTCCTATACATATAGCGCACAGAGGTGGTTGAGTACCAACCGTCGCGTCATTACATTACATCAATTATTCTCTCGAGAACTAATTCCCAAACTACCAACTAACAAGACAAAACACTTACATTAATTGCCAACTAACTAAGTCTTATTCTTTTTACTCCCGGCCAGCTAATTACATTTAGGCCAACTACATCATCCCCCCCAACAAGTAGTCGTCTTCCAGACGACTTAAAATGAAAACTTGAACAGAACTGAATTAAGATGAGGGAGTAAGAGTGTGTGCCCCTAGGTGCACGGATGAAAAGGGAGTGGTCGTGGATTGCTGCTAGAGGCGCTCGAGCTTTTGATTGGCCGCCTTTTGTCGCTCTCGAGCTAGCTTCACTATTTTGACTGCTTTGGCAGGTTTGGCTTGGGTTGCTGCCAACTCCTCTTTTGTACCCGCCAAGTCCTTGTCCTTCTTTGCCAGTTGAGTAGCCCTTTGTGCCAACTACATGTCCTTCTTTGTCAACTGGTTATCCCTCTCTACCAATTGCCTCTCCTTTTCAACCAACTCTTCCTCCTTCACTGCCAAGGCTCGTGCCCGCTCAGCGGTCACTTGAGCCAACTGCTCTTGTGACTTGCGGATGTGCTCCACTAGCTCTGTACGGCACTCAGCCACTTGCCCCAAGGCCTTGTCTCATTCACCTTCAGTCACACCAATAAGGAGTGACTACTGGTGCAACCGCTAGTAGGCATCTCTGTAGCATCGCTCCATGCCATGGAGCGTCGTGAGAACTCTGCCATGTCTTCATGTCGTTGTCGATCGGCTTGGCTGCCACGCAACAGTCATCTCCTCTAGCATTTCTTTTGTCGACACATTCGGCCAACCTTGTGTTGTGAAACACTGGAAGAATTCCTTCTCGCATCCCTTCTGCGTGAAAGCCAAAATGTGCTCTGCCTCCTGTGCTACCAGGGGATCAAGTCCTCTGATGAACTGTTGACTTACTTCACCGATCTACTGCATGTGCCGACCCATGGCACTCAACTCCTGTATCTGCCTACCCATGGCACTCAATTCTCTGATGTACCTATGCAAGGTGCCCATATGGTCCTGAAGATCTGTCGGCGTCATCCCTGTCATCTGTATTCGTCCTGCCGATTCATCCCCACTCGATGTTGCCTCTCCAGGCTGCCCCTTGTCTCCGTCGCCTCGGTCGTGCGGGCAAAGTAGCTGCACGACTTGATGGAGGAGTGGTCTGTACTACTATTGGCGGTGCCTGTGAGGCGACTACCACTACTTGGCCAAATAAGTTGCCTTTGCCTGGCTGCATGCTCAATGTAGTGCTTCCAAGTTGTTGTGCATCTAGAGTGCTCAGGGGTGGCTGTGCGCCTGGCAACTCCATACTCTCCTATGTGCTCGCTGGCTAGGTGGTTGGCTGGACGTTGGGCTCTCTCTGGGCACTCTCTTGAGTGCTTGGCTACATGGTGTCCAATATAGAAATGTGAGTTGGCTCCTTGGCCACACCTAGCAATGGTGGAGGGGTCTATACCTGTTCACCCATCACATCAAACCATGCATCCATAGCTTCGTCACCTTCCTCCTTTCCTTCCTCACGAGTGGCCACTACTACTGGCGTCCCTTGAACTATTGTCGGCGGGGAAACTATCGGAATGGCCTGCTGGGGTATGTCGGCAATGATTACCTCCTCTACCTCCTGAGACCCAACCTCCCCAGCTACAGAGATTGCATTTGTGTTCATCTCCTTGTCCTCGTCCAAGGACACATCAATGGTTGCATCCTCTGTGGTGTCGCCCTCTCCTATGTGTTCTTCCTCCTGCTCGTCCTCCTCTCCGCTCAATCTAGCCATATGTCGTCTCGTTTTTGCCAAGGTTGCCACCTACTATGCCTCATCTCTCGTACTCTGTATGCCCAGATCGGCCCAGTAGAATACCGTAGGCCACCCGTCGTCAATCACTGCCAACGGCTATAGTGTACCCCAATGGCTAGTCGGCACCTGCCAACAAATTGCATCTAGTAGTAGCCCTATAGTAACATGCTTTGTGTCAAAGGCTCATAAAGTCTCTCATCTGCTCAAAAAGCCCACTCGCCCAATTGTACACATTGCCAGTCACCAGTCCAATCATCCACACAGCAATATCCGACGCCCTACTTGCTCCTGTAAGCCTGCTTTTGATCAGGTCAAGTACATAGTTCCATTCGACATTGCCGAGGAAGTTCTTCCTCAATCCTCTGTTACCAACACCCTAGATGGTATCTTTTTCTTCCTACGTCAAATTGGACCTACAAACCTTGGCAATGAGGGCCTCCTTTTTCTACTTCGACATCTTGCCTGGCAGTTTTGTCGACGCTAGCCCTCGAGAAGGGATTCTAATAGCCCTTGTAAATTCAGGAGCGCCATACCACATTGCCACCTCATAACCCCTGAAATTGATTATGGATCGGTGGCTATGTTTGTCATAGCCAGCTACCAACTAGCGCAGGTAGGGCTCAAAGTCTCTGGTGTTAAAGAATGGCACCTGTGCTACTTTATCCACTTGTGTTTTTTCCAATGCTTTCTTCAATATGTGCGAGTCAGGCGTTGAAGACCACCATGACCGGCATTCTGCACCACTAAGACTTTCCCAAGTGATTGTCTCCGGAGTGACTGCATCGTCGCTACCTCTAGCCATTGTTATGCTTCTTGTAACCTTTGGCCGAACAATACTCAATTTCTTGGCTTTGCTAGAACTGGCTACCATTTTTCTTTCTCTGTGATATTTGTTTTCCAGATAACACCAATGTGCTCCTATTTTGTCACACCTGTTTGCTAGATTTAAATTGCTTGAATTAACTATCAGATTTGAATCGCTTGATTTAATTGGCAGTTGCCAACGGTTAAGATAATTGTCATTCTCCACCGCAATCTTTCTCGTGCTGATTGGTACGGCCCTTTCTATTTTGGCAATTTATGTCAACTTCAATTTAAAAAATTGTACAATATGCTTTAATTTAACTTTTTGTACGGCAAACCTAAATTCGGTGTTTTTAACGACAAGCTCTAAATAGAAATCCCGTACAGCCTCACAATCTCCTCCAATCTGTACGGCTTGTCTTGCTATGAGGCTTTGTATGACTTCGGCTCATACATCCTTCAGATTGCTTGTTTGAGCACCAAACTTCCATTCCTTAAAATTTTCGGCATGCTTCAATTTCACATTCCGTACGGCCTCCTCTTTTGGCAGATTTTTCACGGCTTTGTCTTCTTGGAATCGTACAAACTTATGTGCTTTAAGAATTCTTACAGGTTTGCAAATTTTGAAACTTCCTCTAACAAACTTTGATTCTATCCTTGGCGCGCCAGATCTTACCTTGAAATTTCATAGGGCCTCTCCTTGGGAACTTCGTACAATGCTTCTATTCTATTTCCCTTGCGCGGCTATCTTCTCCTTCTCAATTTCTCGTATGGTGGTTCCTCCTTCCAATCTTACGGCTTCTTCTTTGCTTCGTAAGGCATCGTATCTTCCTCGTACGGTCTTTTGAACCCTTCCTTGTTTGGCATCTTTGGTTGGAGTCTCCTAATCGCACGAATCCTATCAACTTCTCTCTTTTTTTCGTATGGCACAATGAATTGCCTTGCCAATTTTCTTTTGGCGTGCTTTTATTTCCTCCAAGTTGCGTCCCTTCTATTTGTATAGCCGTAAGATTTCTCTTTTTAATTTTATTCTTCTTACTTTGATTTTTTCAATCCCTTTTTCCTTTAATTTTGTATTCTTCTCTTTTGTCTTCCTTTTCTCTTTCTCTCTCCTCCGTCTTTTTTCTCACCGTTGTCATTTTTTTCGTCTTTATTTTCTCTCTCCTCCGTCTCTTTTTCTCCTTTGTCTTTATTTTTTCTCTCTCCTCTATCACTTTTCTCTTCGTCTTGATTTTCTCTCCTTCGTCTTGTCTTTATTTTCTCTCTCCTCTGTCACTTTTCTTTTCTTCATCTTTATTTTCTCTCCTTCATCTCTTTTCTCTCTCTATCTTTTTTCTCTTTAATTTTATTTTCTATTTTGTTTTTTTCCTCTCCTATTTTTTGATTTTTTCTATTATTTCTTCCTTCTTGATTATTTTTTCTTTTCATACCTCTCTCTTCACCGCCTTCTCGAACCTTCAACTCCGAAGCGTAGTGCCATTTGCAGGTGTGTGGAGGCCTCCTCTAGCGTTCTTCTTCGCAAAAGGTACCCATGAACTTGACATCGGACCATTTGTCCACCAATGGGGTTGGACCTATGCCTTTGAAACTGCCATCCACGTACCGGTCGCCATATTGTTGGTACCAAGTTACGTCCTCTCCGTCTACTTTTGGTGGTTCGGCTGGGTTGGGTATCACTCTCCAAAGTCCATCCTTTGTGGCTATCCTTCTCACCCTCGGCACCTTCCTTTTGTTCGCTGTCATGTGTTTCAACAAGTCTTCTGTGTATCCATCCACGTGAGATACGAACATGTCCTCGGTCATTATTATTGTCTTCAAACAAGGAGTTGTCTTCTCAAAGTAAGCCTCCCATTGTTCATCGTCTCATTCATCCTCTTCTTCGTCAATATCCCTAGGTTGGCGCTCACTTCTTTCTTTGGCTGCTTGTTCTTCCTTTTCCTTCTGAGCCTCCTTGTCCAACTCTTTTGCTAGGTACCCCCTCTTTATACCTTCATACGGGGCGACGTAACTCCAGTGTCCACCCATTCGCCGCCAGATCGCGGGTGTCCCGAACACTGCATTAGTCAAGTGCTTGTGCACTCAAGGCATTGCAATCCCTTCTACTTTCTTCTCTACCAATCTGTCTCTGATAATCTGGTCTCTGCTTGATTCCGCCCAGACTCCCTCTAGTGCATACCCGAGGCCTCCCAAGCCCCAATCTTGCTCTCTCGTGGCCTCCTCCTGCAGAGGCCAGTCCTCTTTAGTAGTGTAGCCAAGAATACTGATGGCTATTGTGTCTTTCTTCTCCTTCCTTTCCTGGTATAATTTCAACTTCAATCCGTTGATTGCTTCTGATAGCAGCGACCCATCCAAGTTTTCAAGCTTTATACAACCATTGTCACATACCTCTTGGATTGTAAACGGTCCTAGCCAATGAACTTTGAACTTCCCCGACTTGATTTCGTTACGCCCATTATATTTTAAAACTAACTGCCCTGGCCGAAAGTTCATTCGCCGGAGATGTTTGTCATGCCAGTATTTTCTTGTTCGTTACCCATTGTGCCATTATTCTTAGTTTGTCCAGTTTGTTAAGTTGGTACAACTATTCCTTCAGGCTTTCCGTATTGCCCAACCAACTCTCCACAGCTATCCTTAGGCTGGGTACCATGTATTCCATGGGTACCACTGCTTCATGACCGTACATTAATTGGAAAGGCGTGTACCCCGTTGTCACCTTGTACGTCGTACGGTACGGCCACAATACGGCTGGTAGTTGCTCCTCCCAATCAGCTTCCTCCATGCTACATGACTTACGAATAATTGATACTAACACCTTATTTGTGGACTCTACTTCGTCGTTGGCTCGTGGGTAGTACGGACTTGATAAGTTGTGGAAGATCTGGAACTTTGTCGTCATCAATTGGATGACGTGGTTGACAAAGTGTCCCCCACGATCACTTGTAATCTGGATCAGAATCTCGTATCGCGTCACTATATGCTCATAAATGAATCTTGTCGTACTCTGTGTCGTGTTATTTGGCAATGCTCGTGCCTCGACCCACTTTGTGAGATATTCTGTAGCAACCACAATGTATCAGCACCAATGTAATTGACTCACCTTCAATGGCCCAATAAAATCCAATCCCCATCATTCAAACGACTCCTACGGTTGGGATGGATACAATGGCATAAAGTCCCGCTTCAACGATTTCCCTACCCTCTGGCAGGTGTCGCAGCCTAACACCCACTCCCGAGTGTCTATGTGCATCATCAGCCACCATAGGCCCGCAAAGAGGATTTTTCTGGCCATACCATCCGGGCCCATATTACCGCCAGCCAGACCCTCATGTGCTTCTTTCAATACACTTGGTATCTCCTCTTCTATGATACATCTTCGAAGGATCTGGTCGGACCCCATCTTGTACAACAAGCCATTAATCAATTGAAATGTCTTACTCTTCAATACGAGCTTCCTTCTCTCTGAAGGTGGCATTTCCTTTGAGAATATAGATGTACACAAGTATTCTCCAATCTTTTCATACGACGAAGGGAGTATTGCAATCTAAAACAAGTGTGCATCTGGAAAGTCTTCGTTCACTCCCCCTTTCGCAGGTTCGCCCAATCGGATCCTTGACAACTGGTCAGCGATCACATGGCTCTTCCCCGGTCGTATGATAATAGTAAATGTGAACTCTTGGAGCAATAGTAGCCACCTGCTCACTCTCCCTTGAATTATCGACTTATTCACCAAATACATTAGGGCTTGGTGATCCAGATAAAAGGTGAACAGCGTGGCTAGCAAATAATGCTTGAATTTATGTACGGAGTACACCATCCCCAGCGCTTCGTGTTTGGTCATACTATAGTTTCTCTTTGCTCTTGAAAGTAGCCAACTCACAAAAAATACTGGGTGGTCCAACCCGTGTGCTCCCACTTGTGCCAATGTTGCTCCAATGGCGAAATTGGAGGCATCCACATGTACGTGGAACTCCTTGTTCCAGTATGGGTGAATTGATCAACCGATCCTTTAGTTCATTGAATGCTTTATGTTGTTCTTTCACCCATATGAAGGGTTGTCCCTTCCTTGTGAGTAGGTCGAGTGGGTAAAATACTTGTGCAAAATTTTTGATAAACCTTCGGTAGTACCCTACGTGCTTGAGAAAGGACTTTACACCAGTGACATTCTCTAGAGCGGGCTGCTCTACACCTCTCCATGCACTCTCTGAGGGCCTTCAAATGTTTCTCCTTGTCACTATAGATCGACTAGTCGTCAAGGAACGCTTTGAAGTTGCCCACTGACATTTTGTCAAAGATGTGCAATATTATTCTCTAGAATGTGTCTGGTGTGCTACACAACCCGAATGGCATTCGGTTGTACGCATATACCCCATCCTCAACCACAAAAGGAGTTTTCAACTTATCTTCCTCCGCAATATAGATTTGGTTGTATCCAAAGAACCCGTCCAAGAACGAGTACATCTCATTCCCGACAACCTCTTCAAGAATTGTGTCGGTGAAGGGGATTGGAAACAGGTATTTTATGGTCACCGCATTCAAACTCTGGAAGTCGTCACATATCCTGATCTGCTCTGATTCTTTCTTCAAGGAGATGACAATTGGTGACACCCACTTGCTAACTTCCACTACGAAAATGATGCCCGCTTCCAACATCTTCTCAATTTCCTCTTGCACCTTGGTGGCATAATTTTTATTCATCCTATAGGGTCTCTTTCGTAGGGGTTGGGCACCCGATACGAGAGGAATCCTATGTACGCATAGCTCCAATGGTATGCCATTCAAGTCCTTGTACGTCTAAGCGAAGGCATCTTTATATTCCATGAAGATTTTAAATGCCGCCGCCTTTAGTACAGGGTACCAATCATCACCGACGAGAATCTCCTTAGGATTTTCTTGTTCACCAAGGTTCACCTTCTTCAGTGTCGATTCCTTGTACTTGATGACTTTGTCTCGTTCAAACTTATGAGCTGGCGTATTGTCTAGTTCTGCCACACCTTCCTTGTACTCGTTGTACTCTGGCGGAAATGTCTGACTGGTCGAGTCCTTATCTTCTTCCTCTCCCCCTTCTCTGATTTGTAACATGTTGCAATCGGGGTGAAAAACTTCATAATCTTCCATCTGCCAGTGAAATAACCATTTCAGTGAACTGGTCTCGTCCTCCAAGCAACTTCCAATTTCCAATACACCTTCCTTGTTTAGCTCCATTATCTTCCTTTCTTCATCAACATCCGATCCTCCATCCGATTCTGATCCCAAAGACGCCAGTTCTTCACTGACCGCCTGGTTCTTCAAATCAATAGTGTACTTCTTCCCGTGGCTCTCGATCGAGAGTGTGTTTCTCTTCCAATTATAGTTCGTGTAATATCCCTTGCTAAAATAGGCTTCAAATTGCTGATTCAAACCTCAAGGAATATTGTCATACACTTCACATGCAAACTCCCAGCTTGCTGGTCTGAGTTATAAATCTGATTATATGTTTGATAAGTGATAAAGGAAGACTTCAAATGATTACAATTCAACACTACAATGTTTATATTATCATCTAGAGGCATGTATGACTTTCTTTAATCATCTACAATGCATATATATGGTTCCTAAATGAAAAACATGCACCTACAGCCAAGTGACATTTTGTCATACAATTGGCATGCATACAATTAGGAACTATGAATATAAGGATAATACATCAATATTTGGCATGCAACTTGAGCTCTTTGATTGAAATGTAATTCCCTTACAATGCTGATAAAATTTGCCAAGACTCTTGGCCCTTCAATATATGTAACTTACAATGGCAAAATCTGAGTACAATGGCAGTCCATAAGTACATGCATCTAAGACATGAAACTAATCACTAACAATGCAAAAAGAACCTGGAAGAAAGCGCCCTTGAGCAGAAATGAAGGAGCAGGCAAAATCCACTTCAAGTGAGTCTACACTCAGCCAATTCAATTATTCCTTCCAAATCGCCCCTGTTCTGATCAGCATGCAATAAATAAATTATAGATCACTCCTTGTGCTCCCTCTATCCAATAGAAACCGTTGCCAAGCTTCAAGGAAGTGAGCGCCCCCATAAGCAAAAGAAATCAATGGAGATTATGGCCTATATGAGTGAAATCGATATTCTTCCATGGCTGCTCTATGACTGTGATTTTATAACAGTCCTCAGAATATATGCAAATCAGACCTTTAGCCCTCCAAAAAAATGCCTCCACATGCAGCTACCAATACAACTATAACTCTATCAATGACCTCCCCACAAATATGCAAAAAGTCTTCAACCACTTTGGCTAATGGCCACCATTAAAGCTCAAGTGAAATGACTGAAATGCCTCCTCCAACAATCCTTCAAATCAAACCATACAAAAATTTGGCCAAAGGCCACAAAGTTTTTCCAATGAAGCACAAATAGAAAGTTTGAAGTGACTTCCTCCAGCTGCAATAATTCAAGGGATATTTCACACCCTCAAAATTGCTATCAATGGGAGTTATCGTTCCCAAAGACAAATTGTTTTACAACAAAAACCCTAGGCTCCACAAGCACACCACAACAAAGACAACAACAAATCTAGAAGATGAGACAAAGGCTGGCCTCTCCTATTTATTCTTTTTCACCCAAGAGGTCAGCCTCAAATAGAAACATCTAGAAAAATATAATATTATTTCACTTAAGTGACTTTATGATTTAATATTTATTTTAAGTCACTTTAATTAAATTAATTAAATATAAAGTTACCTTTTAATTTTTTTTTATTTGATAACTTTATAAATAATTATCTTAATACTTTTAATTAAAATAATCAACTAAGTTATCCACAAGAAAAAATATTAATTTGGACAACTTAATTAATTAAATCATTTCTACCTCCAAAACGGGGACATTACAGTTCGCCTTGGTGGCAATCAGCCATCCTCGTCCGATATGGACAACTCCCGAATGCGTTGGATGCTGCTATCAAGTTCTTCAGTTAATTCATTTCCATTTTTGCTGATTTTGTATATTTCTACGTACGAGGTGATGAAGGGTCCTTCATCCCTCCGCTCCAGAAAATTTTGATGTGATCTACTGATGGATTGGTCTATTTCCTCAAGATTAGCATTTGCTCTTTTTATACTTTGGTTTATTTCAATTAGATCTTCATTCAATTCTTTATCAACTTGCCTTGGTCTTCGTTGCCGATTTTCTTGCTCCTGTAGTCTCAGTGATCACCGAACCCTTTCCTCCTCAGCTTCATGCCCAATTGGTACTTGGTTCTTGTCTTTGTTTGGTCGTACAGGCATCACAGGTCGTTCACGCGATCATTGTTGGTTGCCAGGAGTACGTCCCCGACTAGTGTCTTGTTCCTCCTCTTCCTATTTGCCTCATTCTTCGTACTGCTGCAATATTCGTTGCCTTCGACGTTCCTGATCCTCCTCTGCCCGAAGGTCCTATAGGATGATGAAGTGGTGGGCCCAGTCTTGGCAGACGGTTGAGAAAGTGATCAGCCTCGTCGTTCACTTCCAGTCTATCCCAGAGAACTGCCTTTGGGATTTCTCGCCTTAGGGCTTCCCTTCGTACATGATCTCTTAGTGATATATTCCACAAATTTACCAAATTTTGTGTCAACTCGTCCTCTCTTGCTTCATTAGTTTCCACAAGCTCCTCCGTCGGTCAACCCATTATGCTGCCATCATAATGACGAGTGATTCCCTAGTCCGCTTAGGCAACGGTGCCAAATGTTTACTCATGGAATGAACTCCAACGTATGCAATGAGTAAATGAGAATAATGGACAAAACATAACAACGTACTAGAATGTAAAGCATAAACCCATCACTGTTGTCTTTATTTATTCAACATATGCCAGTACAA
The DNA here is from genome assembly GCA_007115665.2 of Sequoiadendron giganteum. Taxonomy (NCBI): domain Eukaryota; kingdom Viridiplantae; phylum Streptophyta; class Pinopsida; order Cupressales; family Cupressaceae; genus Sequoiadendron; species Sequoiadendron giganteum. Next base: position 88,531,546 of record CM021105.1, read on the forward strand.
GTATCTCACTACAATCATAATAACAGCAGTAACATGTCTATTCACTGTAAGTGGTCAACTATCTTTAGTGTAGTCGGCCGTAGTCGGCCAAGTTGTTATATTTCAATAAACTATAGTCTTAGTGGGAATAATTATTGGCATGTACATTCGGGTAATTAAGTCCCGATTAGTTGTAGCGGGTTGTTATGGAACGTCACGACGGTTGGTTGGTCAACCACCGCCGAACGTTATATGTACTCAGTTTTGTAGTCGGGAGGGGGGACTATGATTCCATGATTGATAGTACGGGAATACTTTGTGATTGTACATGGTGATATTTACTTGAAACGAATACAAGCATCTCATGATTCTAGCATATTGTATTGTTCTATTCTATGTATTGCATATAGTTCAGTTTACTTCCTATGTACGTAGCACGTTGATATAAACACCCAGTGAGGTAAACATTTGGCGCAATTGCCTAAGCGGACCAGGGAAGCACTCGTTACAATGGCAGTGTAATGGGCCGACCGATGGACGAACCCATAGTAACGAATGAAGAAAGAGAGGACGACTTGACACGGGATTTGACGAATCTCTGGAACATATGCGTACGAGATCACGTACGGAGGCAAGCCCTCAGGCGAGAAATCCATGATGCAGTTGTTTGGAATTGACTTGAAGTGAACGACGAGGTTGATCACCTTCTCCAATTCATGCCGAGATTGTTGGCCCGCCATTCAATCATCCTACAAGACCTTCGGGCGGAGGAGGAACAGGAACGGTGAAGGCAGCAAATCTTGCAGTGGTATGAGGAACGAACCAAACGGGAAGAAGAGGAACGAGACACTAGCCGGAGACGTACCCCTGGCAACAAACAATGATCGCGTGAAAGACCGGTAATGCCCGTACGGCCGAACAAAGACAAGAACCGGATACCATTCGGGCACGCAGCGGAGGAGGAAAGAGTTCGGCGATCATTGAGAGTGCAAGAGCAAGAAAACCGGCGGCGAAAATTAAGACAAGTAGATAAGGAGTTGAATGAAGATTTAATTGAGATAAATCAGAGTATAAAAAGAACAAATGCAAATCTTGAGCAGATAGATCAATCTATCAGTAGAGCACATCAGAGTTTTGTGGAAGGAAGGGATGAGGAACCCTTCGTCACCCCGTACATAGAAAAATATAAAAGCCGAGAAAATGAAGATGAATTGAGTGGTGAACTTGAGAATAGTATCCAACACATTCGGGAGTTGTCCATATTGGATGACGATGACGGGTCGAGGACAGGGAGACCTGAGCCCAAGACCCCTTGGCAGAGGGAGCACCGGAGTAGAACCCACGAAACTCAAGGTGTAGAGGATGCTGATGGAGGATGGAAGAGTGACTCATACGTGGCCGAGAGTGCAAGTGATGCACTGGAACGTAACGGGGAAACCGGTCCAGTTGGGTCCAATACACAAGGAGGACAGTGGGGAAGGATGGTGACTCTAGAGTGACAGAAGCTGTCGAAGTTTACAAGGAATGGGTCAGAGGATCCAGTAAGACACTGCAAGACGTGTGAGACAATTTGGATAGTGAGTGGAGAAGATGACCCGGATAACTGGCTGAAGGCGTTTCTGGAGACACTCAGAGATAGTGCCATCAACTGGTACTCGGAGTTGGACCAGACACAGAGAACTTCGTGGAGGTTACTGAAGCAGGCATTTCAAGAAGAATTCAAACTTCTGAGGGACGATAGCGAAATTGTGGCCGAGATTTATAACACCAAGCAAGGGAAGCACGAGAGTGTGCGGACCTACAACAGGAAATTGAAGGACCTGTTGGGAAAACTTGAGTCGCAGCCAACGGATAGTTTAAAGAAAACATGGTTTATTGAAGGTTTACTCCCCTCGCTACATAAGAAAATGAAGATAGTACCTCCATCATCGTACACTAAAGCATATAACTGTGCGATGGATATTGAGAGCAAGAACAAAACATCCTCCAGAGGGAAGAAGCATGATGACGAAGAAAGCGTCGAGGAGAGCGAGGATGAATCAAAAACCGTACAAGCGCTCCGTCGTGACATGCTGAGAATGATGAAGGAACTAAAAGCGGACAAGGAAGGATCCAAGGAGGTAACCGAACTATGGTGTACGGAATGTAAAATAGAAGGCCATACGACGGTGAACTATCCGAAGAAAATGTTCTGTGACATCTACCAAGTGATGGGACACTCCGTGAAGGAGTGCCCATACAACTTGAAAACAAGAAGTTCGCAAGTGTTCTTCACACAAGGGGAACAATCAACCCCTCCGACCACACCACCTAAACCACAAAACAACAACGCATCCCCTGGCGGCTATCATAATAACCAGAGAAATAATATGCCACGAAGCAAAATTCAGTACGACGGCAAGGGTAGGCCAATGATTCAGTGTCGGAGATGTAACGAATGGGGTCACTTTGCCAGGGAATGCTAGAACGGCCAAGGTACCGGGGGCAAACTATGCAAGTGGTGTGGTCCGGGCGATCACGAGGACACTGACTACCCGAAGCAAAAAGGCGTCAACATGCTGGAAGTAGCCAACGAAGAGGTTATGGCACTTACAAGGGCATAGACAAAGAAGGCTAATTATTCGGACCCTCGTACAGAGAAAGAAAGACTCTGAGAAGCCAGGGCAAAAGTGGAAGAAGCAATGGCAAACGAACAGAGAACTACCAAGGTCGCTAGTACGATGTTGCAGTCAGAGTTAGAAAAGAACATAGTACGGCAGGTGCTTCACATGACTATACCAATCAAGGTAACCGACCTTCTACAAACCATGCCTCGACTAAGAGTAGCACTCACAAATGTCATGGCAGACAATACTCAGATGGACCCGAATGAAGACTCCAGGGAGCCGATAGGAGAGACCACAGATCCAACACTGTTGGCAATAAGTGTCGGGAGGAAACCGGTTGTCGTACAGATGGAAATCCTAGGGATGAAGCTCACCAATATGATCGTCGACGGAAGATCGAGAGTTAACATACTACCTGAAGATACATGGAAGGACCTCGGGAAGCCCACACTTTGGTCGCCGACATTTCAACTAGTTGGTGCCAATCAACATAGCATCAAACCGATTGGTACCTTAATGGCACAAAAGGTGTTGATAGGTACACAACTGTTCTTATTGAATTTTGTTGTCATCCCTCTAGAGAGAAAAGCGTATGATGCACTACTGGGACAGGGATGGCTAATTGCCGCCAAGGCAAATCATAACTGGAAGAGGAATACACTCTCGATCGAGAGCCATGGGAAGAAGTATATTATTGATTTGAAGAATCAGGCGGTTAGTGAAGACTTGGCGTCGTTAGAATTTGAGTCTGGCGGAGGATCGAATGTTGATGACGAAGGGAAGATAATGGAGCCAAATGAGGAAGGTGTACTGGAAATCGGGAGCTGTTCGAAAGATGAAACCAGTTCACTAAACGGGTTATTCCACTGGCAAATGGAGGATTACGAAATTTTCCACCCAGACTGCAACATGCTATAGATCAAAGAAGGAGAAGAAGGCGAAAATAAGGGCTTGGCTAGTGAAGCATTCCCACCAAAGTACGGGGAATATAAGGAAGGTACGGCAGCATTGGACGAGACGCCAACTCATAAGTTTGAACAAGACAAACCTATCAAGTACGAGGAACCAACTCTAAAAAGGGTGAATCTTGGGGAACAAGAGAAGTCGAGGGAGATTCTTGTTGGTGATGATTGGGACCCCGTACTGAAGGCAGCAGCATTCAAAATATTCATGGAGTACAAGGACACCTTCGCCTGGACGTAAAAGGATTTGAAAGGCATTCCACCGGATTTGTGCGCACATAAGATTCCTCTCGTACCAGGCGCCCAATCCGTACGAAAGAGACCCTACAAAATGAACAAGAACTATGTCGCAAAGGTACAAGAGGAGATTGAGAAGATGTTGGAGGCAGGCATCATTTTCAAAGTGGAGGTCAGTGAGTGGGTGTCACCGATTATCATTTCCTTGAAGAAAGAATCAAGGCAGATTCGGATATGTGTCGACTTCAGATATTTAAACGCAGTAACTGTCAAGGACCCATTTCCAATTCCTTCACCGACACCATCCTGGAAGAGGTCGTTGGGCATGAAATGTACTCGTTCTTGGACGGGTTCTCGGGATATAACCAAATTTGTATTGTTGAAGAAGACAAGTTGAAGACAACTTTTGTGGTCGAGGATGGGGTGTACGCATACAACCGGATGCCATTTGGGTTGTGTAATGCACCGGCCACATTTCAGAGAATAATTTTGCACATATTTGACAAGATGTCAGTAGGAAATTTCAAGGCATTCCTAGATGATTGGTCCATTTTCAATGACAAAGAAAAACTTCTCAAGGCTCTGGGAGAATGCATGGAGAGGTGTAGAGTAGCACGCCTCGCGCTGAACCCAAAGAAATGCAGATTCATGGTGCCACAGGGAAAGTTATTGGGGCATATCATGTGCAAAGCCAAGTCAAAAACTGATCCTGACAAAATAAGAGTCATTGTACAGATGGAGGCTCCGGAAAATATTTCAGGTGTGAAGTCCTTCCTCGGCCATGTCGGGTACTATTGGAGGTTCATCAAGAATTTTGCACAAGTATTGTACCCTCTCGACTTATTGACAAGGAAGGGAAAACCTTTCATATGGATGGAAGAACAAGAAAAAGCATTCAAGGAACTGAAGGATCAGCTAATCAGCTCACCCATCTTGGCGTACCCGGATTGGGACAAGGAATTCCACATACATGTGGATGCCTCAAACTTTGCCATTGGAGCAACACTTACACAAGTTGGAGCACATAGGCTGGACCACCCAGTATTCTTTGCCAATCGGCTACTCTTGAAGGCGGAGAAGAACTATAGTACGACTAAGCACAAAGCATTGGGGATGGTGTACTCCGTACAGAAATTCAGACATTATTTGTTGGCTATGTCATTCACCTTCTATGTGGACCATCAAGCCCTAATGTATTTGGTGAACAAGCCTATAATGCAAGGAAGAGTGAGTAGGTGGTTGTTATTGCTTCAGGAGTTCACATTCACTATCATAGTACGGTCGGGGAAGAGCCACATGATCGCCGACCAATTGTCAAGGATACGGTCGGGCGAACCTGCAGAAGGAGTGAATGAAGATTTTCCCGGTGCGCACCTATTTCAGATTGCAGTACTCCCTTCATGGTATGAAAAGATCGGAGAATACTTGTCCACATCCATATTTCCAAAGGAAATGGCACCGGCGGAGAGGAGGAAGCTCGTATTGAAGAGTAAGATGCTCCAGCTAATTAATGGCTTACTGTACAAGATGGGCTCCGACCAGATCCTCTGAAGATGTCTGGCGAACACATAGGACCGGATGCTATGGCGAGAAAAACTTTCCTGGCAGGACTATGGTGGCTGACAATGCACACAAACGCAAGGGAGTGGGTGTTAGGATGTGATGCCTGCCAAAGGGTAGGGAAACCTCTGAAGCGAGATTTTATGCCGCTCTATCCATCCCAGCCGCAGGAGTTGTTTGAACGATGGGGATTGGATTTTATTGGACCACTAAAGGTGAGTCACCTACACCGGTGCCGATACATTGTGGTAGCAACAGAATATCTCATGAAGTGGGCCGAAGCACGAGCATTGCCAGACAACCTAGCCCAAAGCACAGCCAGATTCATTTATGAACAGATAGTGACACAGTACAGGATTCCAATCCAAGTTACGAGTGATCGGGGAGGACACTTTGTGAACCACGTCATCCAACTGATGACGACGGAGTTCCAAATATTTCACAACCTATCAAGCCCATACTACCCACAAGCCAATGGTCAAGCAGAGTCGACGAATAAGGTGCTAGTTTCAATCATTCACAAGTCATGTGGTGTAGAGGAAGCTGATTGGGAAGAGCGGCAACCAGCCGTCCTGTGGGCATACCGTATGACGTATAAAGTGACAATAGGACACACACCTTTCCAGTTGATGTACGGCCAGGAAGCAGTGGTACCAATGGAATACATGGTTCCTAGCCTGAGGATAGCCGTGGAGAACCGATTAGGGGATATGGAGAGTTTGAAGGAACGGTTGTACGAACTTAACAAATTGGATGAGCAAAGAGTAATGGCACAGTGGGTCATGGAGAATATGCAACGGAGGAGGAAGCACTGGCACGAAAAACACCTTCGGCAAATGAATTTCCAACCAGGACAATTAGTTTTGAAATATAATGGTCATAACGAGATTAAGCCAGGGAAGTTCAAAGTACGATGGTTAGGACCATTCAAGATCAAAGAAGTATGCGAAAATGGCTCTATAAAACTGGAGAACTTGGATGGATCATTCCTACCTAATGCAATCAACGGATCAAAGTTGAAAGTATAGCAGGAGAGAAAGGAGAAGAAACACACGATCTCCATCAACATGCTAGGCTACGCCACCAAGGAAGACTAGCTTGTGCAGAAAGAGACACCAAGGAAGCAGGAATGGGGCTTGGGAGGCCCTGGGTATGCAACCGACGGAGTCTGGGCAAAATCAGGCCAGAAACAGATCATGGAAGAGAGACTGGTAGAAAAGAAAGTGGAAGGAATTGCAGTGCCATGGATACACAAACACCTGACCAATGCAGTGTTCGGGACACCGGCGCTCTGGTGACGAATGGGTGGACACTGCAGTTATGTCGCGCCATACGAAGGCACACGGAAGGGGTATCTGGCAAAAGAAATGGATGAAGAGGCACAAAAAGAGAAGGAAGAACAAGCGGCAAGAGAACCCCAACCGGAAGATAATGACAAAGAAAAGGGTGAATGGGACAATGAACAATGGGAAGCATACTTCAAAAAGACGACCCCTTGTTTAAAAACAGTGATCATGACAGAGGATAAATTCATATCACATGTTGACGAGTACACGGAAGAAATACTTAAACGAATGAGAAGAGAGAGAAGGAAGGTGTCGAGGGTAAGGAAAATAGCAACGAAGGATAGACTCTGGAAAGTAATACACAACCCAACCGAACCCCCGACAGTAGAAGGCGAAGATGTTACGTGGTACCAGCAATACAAAGGAAGGTATGTCAACAGCAGCTATAAAGGTACTGGTCCCGCTCCTTTGCTTGATAAATGGTTTGACGTAAAATACATAGGGACTTGTTGTGAAGAAGAATGTTATAAAAGATTTCCGCACACATGTAAATGGTAGTATGCATCTGAATTAAAGATGAAGCTAGGTGACGAAATAGGGACAACGAAGAGAAAAAGAGAAGATGAAGAGAGAGGAGAAAGAAAAGAGGAAAGAGAAGGTGAGAAGGTGAGAAGAAAAAGAAATTAAAAGAATTAAAAGAAATTGAAGAGAAAAAATAAAACGAAGGGAAAATAAAAGAATTAAGATAGAATTGTGGCATGGAATTAGAAAAAATAAAAAAATTAAATTAAAACCAACTAAGGGGAGGAAAATTAAAATTAAAATAAAAGTTGTGGCCAAAGAGGAGGTCGTACGACCATTAGGGCAGAAGAATAAAGAGAATCAACAAAGGGAAAGATGACACCAAACAAAAAGCACAATGACCTACAGCATTGTTCTCAATTCAATCGTACGGCAATCACACAGGAGTATTGATCAATTTTCAGAGCAAAGGCTTCAAATCGTACGACATTCCAGTATCTTCAAGCCGTACGGCAATTAGAGTGCATTCACACCGTACGGCATTTACAGAGTCTTCCAATTGTACGGTGTTCACAGTATATTCACATCGTATAGATTGTTGGAGACATAGAAGTTCACATCGTACGGATTGCTGGAGATAGGAGTTTACATCGTACGGCATTCACATTATATCCACATCATATGGCATTCTTCTGAGTGTCTTCAAATCGTACGGCCGAGTAAAGACAGAGAGATACAATTGCATCGTACGGCCGGGTAGTGCCACAAAGGAGAATATCGTACGGCCACCAAATAGTAATACAACACAAAGGTGCATCGTACAGTCTGGCAGGTGGATAAGCAAAGTCATACGACTTGGCAGAGGCTTCATCGTATAGCCTGGCAGAGGCACAGGAAACCAGCTCGTATGGCCTGGCAATAATACTAAAGATTGCGTCGTACGGCCTGACAACAACACAGAGTACTACATCGTACGGCCTAGCAGGAGGACAAGAGAATTCGTACGACCAGGTAGTGAAACAGGCAATTCCAGCATACGACCTGGCAAAGGTTGCATAGTACGGCCAGACAGAAGCATAGAAAATCACATCGTACGGATTGGCAGGAGACTTGTAGCACGGCCAAGAAGAAGCATTGTACGGCCAGGACAAAATCTCCTAAAATCGTCACCAAGGCAAACCGTACCACTTAGCTCCATTCCAAAGTCTGTACAACCAATGGCAAACCTTCAAATCGTATGGCTGGCAAGTGGTTGTGTTCAAATCAGCAAGGTACGAGGTTGTTTAAATATTCAATTTTTTTTAATACAAGAGTTGCCTCAGTTCGGCAGTTGTCGTAACAGTCAAGTAGACAGTAATAAAACTGGCAGTGATTGTCGAGATGACACCAAAATGGACAAGGGAAAGAAAATTGTGCAACACAAGCCAAAGGTGGCGTCGACAGTAGGAAAGAAGAGAATAGACACTGACATGGATGCCATGACCTAGGAGAGCTTGACTGGCAATGAGTGCAAGAAATGGTGGAGGAGTACAGCCGACAACCATATGTTGAAGACTGCATTGAGACATGCTCGCGTAGACAAGGCAGTGTCGGCTGCAACCCCTCAAACATTTGGATTCAGGGTTGCCAACAATATTCTACTAGACAGTACTAGAGCTCAAGCAGGTTGGCGAAGGCTCTACGGTAGGGAAAAAAAGGAAATATCGAGAAGCATCTGTAGACGAAGAAGCATCGGCACAGAGTGGGGAAGAAGGAGAAGGGGAGCACATTGAGTTATCTTCCTCGACATCAACTGGGAGTTGGTCAGAGGACGAGGAAGTGTCTGTGGTTGTAGCTGCGCAAACCAGAATTGAAGTGGAAGAAGCAATAATACCACCTTTTCAGCCAGCAGGATTCACCTTGCCAGCACCACCAGCGGGTCAGGAGAGTTTGTCGACTATCACTTTCACCCTGCTAGCATCATCCATCGACGACGGACGAACATTGATAGTGGCAGCCTTAGTACCTGGCGCATTGCCAGGATGGGCACCACTAGCAGAAGTGACCACCATATCCTCGAGTTCGGCAGCCTTAGGCGACACAGTACCACCGCCAGGCTTCATAGCTACTCCGCCAGAGTCGGCAGCTACACGGCCAAGGTCGGCAACTACACCACCAAGGTCGGCAGCCACATGGCCAGGGTCGACAGTTTCAGTAGAGATAGTGCCAGGATTGACAATGGAGGGTCTGCGAGGGACATCACTTGTGCTTCCCACTGAGCCGCCAAAGGTCTCAGGGACCTGGGGAACCATCACACCTCATGAGCAAGTTCCCTCTGTTACACCGCCAGGAGCGCCAGGAGTGGCCCAAATTGATAATTGGTTAGGGGCATACGGCCTGAGAGTGGAGGTGACCAAGACACCTGATGAGACTTCGCCATAAAGGTTGGTTGGTGATACGGATGTTGCAGTCTCAGCCATTCAAACCCAGGAGCGTGATACGGCGAAGATGACAGAGGGGATGGACGTAGCAGGAGAGCCAGTGGAGGAGCAGTCAATGGCAAAGGAGGTGTACCACCAGCCGCCAGTGGCCACAGAGGGGATGGATGTAGCAGGAGAGCCTGTGGAGGAGCAGACAGTGGCGGAGAACCCTGCACCAGACGAGGAGGATGCACCTAATAGGGAGGATGATGAGGATAGTGAGTCTGGCGGGTATGTGGTAGAAATATCACAACCGGATCCATCAGATCCTTTGGGGACAGTGCAGAGACATGTGGAGGAGCTCCAACACATGGGGCGAGTAATGATGCAGGAGGGGCACATTTTGAAGGACCTAAAAATCGATCAGTCCCCACTAGTAGGCCAAGAGGTGCAGCGGATCAGAGGGTTTGTACAGATGGGGTGTGAGGCAGAGTTCGCTCGCATTTTCACTAACCAAGGTTGGTCGGCAAGCGAAACCTCAACAATGCTCAGAGCCTGGCGAGGTAAGCCACCAAGGATGGCAAGAAGGGATGTTGGAGTCATAGAAAGCCTCTACCACATTGAGCTCGCATTTCGGGATGTCTTCTACAATGTGAAGAGGCAGATATTGTCTGTCGAGTTGGCAGTAGCAAGAAGGTGGAGGCCTATCGAATGTTGCAGAAGGTGAAAGAGGAGTCCACCATAACCATGAAGAATCTGCAAACCCAGCTAGCAGAACAGGCACAGATAACAGGTTCACAGGCAAACTAGATAGCCACCTTAGAGGCCAAGGTGACTGGTTTGAAGGAAGAGAATCGCCAGAAGGAGGAGATTAGGAAGGAGGAAGAAACTCAGCAGCGAGAGCAGATGTGAGGCGAGAAAATCAAAAAATTGGAGGAACAGTTGGTGACCAAAAGCTTGGAGACGGACAAAGCCAAGAGCTAGCTGATGGAGGCAGCCCACATGGTGAAAGCTGCCAGAAAACGAGAGATTTTTGCCGATCGCCAGCTTCATGTACGCACGGAGGAAGTGAAGCGATTGAAGGACCAACACTCTTCTGTTGCTACTTCGATGTCATCCGTACATCCAGGGACGTCCTCATTTCCCCCTTCCTCTTAGTAGATTTTTGTACAGCATCATTTCCTGTTTTTGTTGTCTTGTCGCCTAGAAGGCGACTTATTTTGTGGGGGGGGATGATGTAAGTGGTCAAATATCTTTAGTGTAGTCGGTTGTAGTCAGCCAAGTTGTTATACTTTAATAAACTATAGTCTTAGTGGGAATAATTATTGGCATGTACATTCGAGTAATTAAGTCTCGATTAGTTGTAGTGGGTTGTTATGGAACGTCACGACGATTGATTGCTGAACCACCACCGAACGTTATATGTACTCAGTTTTGTAGTCGGAAGGAGGGACTATGATTCCATGATTGATACTACGAGAATACTTTGTGATTGTACATGGTGATATTTACTAGAAATGAATACAAGCATCTCATGATTCTAGCATATTGTATTGTTTTGTTCTATGTATTGCATATAGTTCAGTTTACTTCCTGTGTAAGTAGCACGTTGATATAAACACCCAACGAGGTAAACATTAACTACATGACTCCTATACATATACCACATGGAGGTGGTTGAGTACCAACCGTCGAGTCGTTACATTACATTAATTATTCTCTCGGGAACTAATTCCCGAACTACCAACTAACAAGACAAAACACTTATATTAATTGCCAACTAACTAACAAAACACTTACTTTATTTGGAAGGTGTGGACAAGGGTACCCTAGGACCTGTAACTATCCTTAGCAAGTATGACGAGGAGCCCCTTTGCATTTGAAACCTTAACTACTACATTAATGGCTGATAGATTCATCCTCTTTATATGCATCATTGGAGGTACACATGGATCCACATCCTCATTATTACATAATGTTTTTGTGTCATGGGAAATCCTTCTACAAGACATGTCATCGCTTTAAGCATTAATGGCACTTTGAAATTATAGGGAGGTAGGTTGAGGTGAATGGTGGAAATAGGCAAGAGTCAAAGTTCGGGTAATGGGGTTTGAAGAAGAGGCATGCCAATGTGGAGAAGTCAAACTTCACGAAAAAGGTTTGTGAAGGAGCAGAGTTTTGGTGAAGAGGTAAGGTAGTATGCAAAACTCTGAAGCCTCGATGGAAGAGAGAATGAAGGAGGGGAACAAGTAAGTTTCATTTAAGAGAGCATTTCTTTCAATAATGTGTTCTTTGTATCCATTTCATTATAGGTAAGTTCTAACCTAATGCAGAACTACATAAGATCCTAATTGTTGTAAAAATAGTGGAAATAGCCTAGAATATTCTAACCTGACATGAGAAGCACGTATTATATAGAGAACATATTATAACTGACTCCCTTTTCCTCTTGCTACATGTTTTATGTTTCTTAGATTTATTGCCATTGTTAACTCTGGTGAATTCAGTCATTACATTAAAATGCATACCTGTGCAAGTAGCTTTATTTGGACAAGTACCACAAATAATATTCACCTGCACATAAGAGATTTTCTCATAAATTAATCAATGAAATTGCAATTGACAATTATATATCTACATAACAATAAAGTATAAAATCATCTATCCCTAGAAATAAAGCACAAACTTAACATCCCAAACCTGCGCAGTACGACCCAACTTATTGCCATAATGCTCACAATGCTGCAAATCGCCAAAGTAATATTCCTGACACATATAAGAAAATCAAACTTACATTCAAAGCTTCTGGGTTTACACGAATAGAAACCAATGACAGCCAAACACATAAAATTTGCTATATTAAATGAGACAAACACAAGCTTACAAGAAAAGAACTAACATTATGGCTAAAGAAAATTTAATCTAGGCCAATGCCAATAAATTGCCACACAATTCAAGTTCAATTATTCAATATCAATGGAATATGGTCACGTGAAATAAACGGTTGAGATAGATATTGCCTCTAATTCTGTCACAAATTGCCACAGAAATATGTTCCCTTCCCAAGTGGGATTTAATTTTTTTTTTATAAAGAAAATAGTGTATTAATATTTTAAAATAGGAACAATGAAGGGACTTGTAGACAAAGTCAGATCAGCTTCGAAGAGGCAAAGATCAGCAGAAACAAATGTTATCAAATGAGAAACACTGCTGAGAAGTTCACAACGAAAGGGAGCCAACCATTATATGCAAAAAGGCATCTATAAGATATATATATGTTGTACCCAAACCGAAATTTTTGCTTCATTAAAGCATTTTGCTTAAAATGGTCTAAACCTTGTAAAAGTGGGGTCAAAACTCAATTTTCGGGCAAATAAAGTATGGGCTTTTAGTCAGTGTGATGCCAGGAAGATACTGGCAAAATTTGAAAATTTTGAAAATTAGGGTTTTTGAAATCTATTTTTAGCCCGAAACCCTAAAAAATAGGAACTTGTCAGAATTGGATGAAATTAATTTTGATTGGCTTATTTCACATCACAATCACAGTGGTGAAGTCAGTTTCAGTTAAAAGTCAGTTTAAGGCTGGTGGGTAGTTTTCACTTTTTTAGGAGAAAAGTTAGGATCTTCGGGGTCATCAATGGCAGTTGGCCAGTACCAGGTGTCAATATCTAAGCCTGAAACTCAAAGAGGAACGCTCTACGATAAAAGATGTTGGAAATAATGCTTTTTGATGGAGGGGATTTTCAGATTGGCAAAAAGTGCTAAAATATTCTAAGTCTGGGAACTTTTCACTATGTAACGTAGTAGACACTTGCGCAATCAACGTGCAAATCAACTTTATAGTGTCCGTACATGTGAAAATGATGAAGTATAGTCATCCACACACCTCAGCAGTCACAACGCTTCGACATGGTCAACAGCAGGGATGGATACAGCGTTTGCAAAGCATAAAATGGTGAAAATCAATGAATTCAAAACAAATCCGCTCCCCTGTAGCCTAGGGGCGCCCTTCCTTTTGAAGGTCAAGATTGGAGGGTTTTGGATTAAGAACACATTCATTATGTTCAGTTTTCAGTCGGCTTTCCGATTAGCCATGAAGCAAGATTATCCGAGTTACAGAACTCCGGCAAACGAAGACAGAAGCAGAGGTTACGAAGAGTGTTTTCATCAAGGAGGCAGTCTAGAGATGCAAATCCGCTCCCTTCTAGCCCAAGGGCGATTTTCTTTTTGAAGGCCCAGATCTAGATGCATGTGTGTTTTGATGGTTTCAGCCTTTGCAGAATTAGTTTAGCTTTTCAACGAGCTATCAAGCGAAAGCGTATCCAGTACAAAAATCCGGTTATCGGCGGTGGAACTGGAAATTGCAAGCAAGATACATGTCAGATGAAGTTTTGTAGAATGCAAATCCGCTCCCCTGTAGCCCAGGGGCGATCCTGAATAAGACCTGTTTGATGGATGAATTTGCAATTGAGGTCTTCCTGAGATCTCTTCCAGCTCAGTCCAGCTTTGCAGTGTATCCGTTCACAAGACGATCCGATATTCTGAGTAACTGTGACAGAGGTCCTACCGAGCATGTAAAACAGAGGATGGTGAAGCGTAGCTACACAAAGCTGCACAGCTGTAGGCTAGGGGCGATTCTCCTTTAGGCCTGCCAGACGGGGTTATTTGCAATTACAGTCTTCACAAGACTTGTGTGCAATTACTCAAGCTATCCAACGAGTCTAGCCGACAGCCTCCGGGATTTGGCGAATGCTCGTACGTGCGAGGTCAAGATGATAATGCTGTGAAGAAGAGCTGATTGAAGGCAGTTCAAAGAACGACTAAGTGTAAGAATGTTATTTTCTTTGAAAAAGGCGATTTTCTTTTAGAGGCCTTAAAAGCAATTTTCTGGCTTCGTCGTCTCCAAGAACATCTCTTGCAAGTTGACCAAACTATACAGCAAGACAGACGGCACGCGTATCGGAACATTCCAGTTCCCGGTATCAAGGGTCAAAGTATGGTGTTCAGTTGAAAATCACACTTTTGTCAAAATGGTGTTTGAGCTATCACAGAATAGGGGCGCTCATGCTTTTGGGGTTCTTAATACAATTTTCAGATCCCTCACATACAGTCATTGGATGCAGGATACTTCTAGTCATGCAATGAATCCATTATTCAGTCAGTGGAGTTCATTATTCATTGTCAGCGGCAGTTTGAAACATCAGAAGGCAAAACTAAGAAATGGCTAAGTCTGGAGTCAAAACATCAATTTAATCAGAGGCGCCTTATTTTCTAAGGTATCAGATGAGCTCCATAGCAGTTGTTGCTCCCAGCAGACATTTCATCCTTGTCATACAAGCTTCGCGGTGGATATCTCAGCACAGTCGCAGGCTCAGTCAGTCAGCCAGAAATCAGAGCTGAACATGGTCAGTTGTAACTTTGCAGTCAGCTACAAAATAGGAGATTCTTAAAAATCTCATAACTCTTGCAAATGGAAGCCTAAAAGATCAAAATTTGACTTTTTGGAATCAGGGAAGTGTGTTGAACACAGCAAGATGCTATTTTTGGCAAAAAATGAAAAAAAATATTTTTGCATGCAGAGCATTGAAAAGTGACGAATTTCTTCAAAGACAGATATTGGCGCCATTTTTAGTTTTTTGCATGTGTTAAAAATTAAGATATTATTTTTAGTCTGAAGACTCAGAGACAGTGGCAGTTCAACTGGAGAGAAGCCAATCGATTTTCCTTTTTCTAAATTAGGGTTACATTATGCATGCATGATGGTACGAATTGTTTATTTAAACAAGCATGGCGCCTTTCATCATTCACACAGCTTTGAAAGTTCGAATTTCTTCGAAGAGATTGGCGAATTTTCATCAAAGGATCAAGTTCGAAGGTGGTAAAATATTCTTTTGCAGGTACAAGTTCAGATTCAGCATCAGATTCAAGGCAGAGTGGCGATTTTGACAGAAGAAGATAATAATTAAATAAAAAAATTTAAAAAAAAAATATATCTTTCTTCTTCTCTATATTTCTTCCATCTTCTCGTCTTAAATTCTCTTGCATGTTCGAAGTGTTGGCAGATTTTGGCAAAACAAAATATCTGGGTTGATTCAGAAGAGCTTTCTCAGCAAAACCCATGTGCCAGAATTTTTCAGGAAAATTTGTTCCAGAACATCTGTTCTTGAAGCTTTAATTTTCTCAACCGAAATTCTTTTGCATGGCTGAGTAAAGGGTAAATTTTTGCATTTTTGACGTTCTGGGTTGTCTTAGAATCATTTTCTGGACAAAACCCATATCTCAGATTTTTTCGTAAAAAATTCTCATCCGACAAGCTATTTTTAGCCTCAGCAGGGTATTTTTGGCTTTCCAAAAAAGTTGTCAGAATATAGCCGTGTGCACAGTCAACAGGCAAGTTTTTCAGAATGCAGTTCACTCAGCTCGAATTCAAGACCAAATCGGTCTTAACCCATGACTTCATCGGAACAGTTGATACAGATCTACATAAGGTGTTGCCGGAGGTGGTTTTGGATCCACTCAAAATCAGGGATTCAGTTATCAAGAATATTCAGCAATCCGGGTTGCTTGAGGCCGCTTCCATACCTATTTCGGTGCATTGCGTGGAGTTTGTAATATCTTGCATCAAGCATTACAATTCCGCTACACGAGAGATACGGTCAATAGATGGACGTGTTATATGCAGTCTCAAACCTCTTGATATCGAGCGAAGTCTAGATATTCCTCAACATTCGGATGGGATGGTTATTTCCATGAGTCAAAGCGAGCAGGCATTCAATGCTGGACTGGATAAGTGTCAAAACAAGATGATAGAGAGATGGCTGAAACAAAAGAAGAGCAAGTTGCCAAACAACTTGGGTCGTGGCGAGTGTAAGGATGAATACAATATTTTGATTACACTGCTTAATCGTGTCTCAGGTCATGCAGATGCGAACAAATTTCACCCGTGGATGTATTATATCATTGGTAGAATCATCTCGGGGCAAGAGCATTATGACTGGGCATCCTTCATCAGCGATGTTATTCACGAGCAAATCACCGGTTTCCTAGCTGCGCATCAATTTCATATGTGTTCTTACCTGGTGTACTTGATTGCTTATCAGAATCAGTTTAATGGTTTGAATACGGTGGGCATACTCAGTGTACAGAAAGTCTATCGTTACTATGACCAGCTTGAGTTCACAAAGGCTGAAAGTCATTTTAAACGTGTACAAGAGGCTTTCTTAACTTATACAGTGAGAAACTTGGACCGGGAGTTGCATATTCGCATCTCGACAGTTGCCAGAGCAGCAATGAAGAATTGGGCAGATTGGTACATTCAGTTCCCTACATACACCTATATCCGTGTCTATGGATACACAGGAAAACCAGCTATGTTACCACGTTATCCTTCGGATAAAACAATATTCATGGAGTTCCTGAGGCAGCTATATGAAGTTCACAAACGTTTGCGCATCAAGCGTAAACCAGCTGCCGAGTTTCCTTTGCAATTCGGGATGTATTGGTGTAGGACGGCAGTTGATGCTAAGACCGCAGGTCAAGAGTTAGAAAATTGCAAACTCAAGTACCTGGTGGATACACGCACATATGATCCTTGGGGTCATTACGCAGCTCGCCTGGGTAATCTCTCTTATCACAAACCTACGATGGAAGATTATTGGGTGAATTGTGAGGATGATTTCGAAGTTCGCAGACGTAGCTATAGCAGGTTCTCTCTTCCACAAGTTTCTGTTTTCTTGGCAGAAGATGTGGAAGGATTGACAGAGGATGAGGGAGATACACTTCCTCAATTTTACAGAGAGCAGGTTGATGGACAACCACTGCCGTTAGTAAACTGGTATGCCAAAGAGTTCGCATCAGTAAAGGAGAGATCGAGCAGGGTCATCCAAAATAGTATGCTTTATTTAGAAAGCAGAAGGTTGAGAAAGGCATCTATGCCTAGAGCAGAGCCGCCAACAGAAGGACTTGTATTGCCTTCTTCTTCAAAACCTAAGCAGAAGAAGAGGAGCAATCCTCCTAAAAAGAATCCAGCGCCTAGTAATTCAAAGGGAAAAGCATCTGTTGCGATTCCACATGTAGAGCCAGTCAGAGAAGTTATTCAGACTTCTCCGCAGCTTGAGGTTCAGCCCCGTATGCCGTCACCGACACCATTAGAGCAGCCTCCCATTCCAATTCACATTGATTTGGACGTAGATTCACCTCCTCGCAGCGATTCTTTTATACATTCACATTCATCAGATCCTCCTACGACTAGTACAGGTCTTTCCAGTGGGATTAGTCGGGATTCATCTTGGCTTGAGAGTCAGCTGGGAAGAAAAAGGAGGCAACCATCTTACATACTTGATCATTCAGATTTTGATCATGACCATCAAGATGTGCCTGAAAAGAGGATCAAGAAGCAGATACATATTGGGAGAAGTGCAGATAAGGAATTCATTGTTGAGACTGCTGTACCTCCAGAAGATAAGAGTCTAGACGAGATGGAAGCTCAAGACTTCGAGGTTATCACAGTTCATTTCGGTAAGAGTACTCGTCAGACAGATATTGATCTCCTACAGGTTGCTACAGATAGCGTCAAAGATAGGATGGTGAAAGATGGTGAAGATAAATCAGCTCTCAAGGCTGAAATACAGCAGCTTCGCCAGTACATTTCTAGCCTTGTACACAGGACAGGGGATGTTGTCACCGCGCTTCCACATATGTTAGAACCACCAGCAGAGCAGGGTCAGATTGATCTCTTGGTTGCATATGGTAAGCGATTGGAGGAATGGGAAGAGGAGTTTGTTGCTAGAGGTCGCCTTATACTTACAGAATTGTATCAATTGCGGTATAATGCACGTGAGCTTCGTTTACGACTTCAAGATGAGGAACGTGATTTGGCTATTAGTAAACCCAGGGATGAGATTCTGATTGCCAACTTGGGAATGTCATTTGATTCAGTCACAGAGGCAGAGGATAAAGAAGAGGTCTACATTTGGAGAACACAGTTGATCTTCAAGGCAGAGATAGAAGGAAAGATCGTATCTGAGGTGGCTGAGAGCAGAGAGCATGTTACTAGTGCACTCCGCTATATAAGAGACTTTGTGTCTCAATTACCATGTGTATATCAGCGTGTGGGTGGTGACTATGTTGAGCTTGCTGACATCCAGTTAGAGCTCCAAGCACTTATTCACGGTATTTTCAGTGGTGAGACCATTGGCTGTAAGATGAATCAGCTTACAGCCATGTCAACATTGTTTGATGAGGCAATCAGGAGAAAGGGTGAGTTCCAGTGTCAGATGACTAATGGAGAAGACATGCTGCACAGACATAGGATTCTTCGCCAAAGCTTCAGTTCCCCAGATGGAGATGCAGTCAACGACCTCGTAGATGGGTTAATTTCTCAAGATCAGGGTCAGTAGACTTCAGTTAAAGGCGTCCCACCTTTTTCCAAGATAGACATTAGACACAGGAGTTAAACTCGAGGCTTCTTTCCGAGTTAACTGGTTGTTACACATTGCATGTCTTGTCTGTCTTGGAAATATCTACAAACACTTGGAGTTTAGATTAGATCTTTCAGTCAACTGATGATAGCATTCCAGTTGATTTGCTTTCAATAAGGACGTGCATGTTGCACCTTGTCCATTTAGATTAGATGTTTCAGTTAACTGATGATAGTTTCCCAGTTAACTGTATAGTTTCATTCAATTAGGGTTTAGGAATAAGATCTTGCATGCATTGCAAGACTTTAGTTGACTCAAGGTGATTTTAGGGTTGCCTACACCTTGAAGTCTATAAATAAGAGCTTTAAGCTCATTTGTAATTTAACTTTTGCTTGATAGCATACATGCTGCGCCTACCTTGCCTGTAGTATTGCTATTATTGTATCTGTTCAAAGAGTAATTGCTGTTATAATAAATTGTTGCGCCTACCTTGCCTTCATGTTATTGTCATAGTGTTTATTCGATTTTAGTTAAATGGGGTTGCTGGTTTGATCGTTATTGCATGCGTGTTGCGTCTATACAATCTACTGTCCCAGTTGCTTACCTTTTTGTTTTGTTTATTATAAGCCTATTCAGAAGAGCAAATAGTTGCGCCTACCTTGCCTTCATGTTGCGAAACTGTACTTAAAGCTTATCGTTTGATGTGTGTGATAGTAGACTCATTCAGCCAAGCAAATAGTTGCGCCTACCTTGCCTTCATGTTGTGAAGCTGTACCAGGTTTACCGTTCATTTGTTTGTTTTAATAAACTTCTTCCCGGATTAGCAAATAGTTGCGCCTACCTTGCCTTCATGTTGTGAGCCCGCACCTGGAGTTTATCGTACAATACATTCCTGCTCCATTTCCTCATGCTCTGTTTCTTGAGGAAATTGGATAGATATTAAAGAAGTTAGCTTAGTTGTAGTTACATGATCTGCGAAACCAGAAAATACTTAGCTGCAACGTTCTAGGTTTTCTTAACCTTATGCCTCTACCAGCTGAGAACAAAAAGATAGGACACTAGTTTAGTTTTCTATTTCATGCATTCCAGCACAACGAGGGAGCTTCCCCTCCTAATTTGAAGAGCACTCATTACGTAGTGTGCATAGCTGTCCGTACGAACTCACACTCCAGAGGTGTTAGTTCTTACGCCAACAATATATATTCAGAGATATAGAGTAGAAAGCATTGAAACAACAAACTGTGATCAACCAAGAAATTATTTACAAAGTGTTCCTGGTCACAAGTTGGAAGAGCATTCAGATCTTCCAGGAAAAATGATAGGCATGGATGGCTTTCCTCATTCAAAGTTGTGAGCTACCAAGGGTTGAGAGTCCCTGACAAGAACCTTGTAATGTCCCCATTTTCACGAGAATCAATTTTTTGAGGTTTAGCCTATTCCTGTCTCTCGTAGGCTAGCACAGATGGTTAAAGGGTCCCTTTTGGCAGTGATCAGTGTGTTTTCTCCTTCAGAGCTCAGTGTGGGTTCAGGCTTGGCCTTTGTTAGACTCAATTCTTCATACTTACTATTTATAGTAAGTCACCATTTCTAGGGAATCAGGGTTACTATCTTTAGTAAGGCACTTGGACAGGTCTCAGATGCAGTGTTGACCTCTTAATCAGATGGATGGGCAAAATATTAAATGTTTAATGAGTAATTATCATTAAAGGTACTTTAATAATAATTAAATAATATAAAGTTAAATTATAAAGTCAAAAAGTGTACTTTATTTCCGATGAGGCCATGACCCTCAATTAAAATCACTTAAAGTACATTTATTATATCATGGATTTGAGCGCCCAAGTTTGGAGATATATTATAAAGTTTTTATTAAAACCTAAAAGTGGATTTGAAAGCATATTAAATGCCATTAAGGGGTCGACCTCCTTTGAGAGGTTATAAAAAGGCATCAAAAGGAATTCATTTTCATTATGTTTGATTATTATAAACTTGTGTCTTTGGAGTTCGTGCTTGGAGAAGAAGCCAGCTAGGGTTTCTGCCATTTTCAGCATTGGAGAACAAAAACTCTTCAGTGTTTATGCAATTTTGAGGCTATGAAACTATCAGCTGAATTATTGCTTGACTATGGGTTTCATATAGGGGTCTAGTTTGTGCATATTTGTGAAGAAACATTCAAGGGTTTGATGCAGATTGGAGAGATAAAGTCAGGAAGACAAAAGGCTGCAATCATTAATTAATAGCACACATTTCCATGCCATACAGCTGCTGCTTTTGATAGGCCGTACTATTCCAGCCCTAGGCAAGTGAAGCTAAGGCCAAAGTGCTTAGGATCTTGTGCATAAACCTCCTTCATTGTGGGCGCCAACATAAAGTAAGGCATTATGGATAGGTTTGGAGGTGGAGAAGTCACTCTTGGAGGCAGGCTGTACATTTTATGAGGATATCAGGTTGCTGCAATTAATTTCCAGAAATTCAATATTGCTGCTATAAACTTCAGATTTGAGAAATTCATTTTCCTTCATACTCCGGGTATGATATTGATTATAAAGTTTGTAATAAATCATTTTGAAGAAATATATGTTATTGCAGCAGTAAGGTTTCATTAGTATTTGTACATGCATCTTGTTATTCTTTCTTGCCTGGCATTATTTCGTATAAATACAAAAAATCATATATTATTTTAAAAACACAAAAAAATTGCAAAACAAATCAAAAACCAAAACAAAATTACATCATTAGCAAAGCTTATGTGATTGGAGAACCAGAGGGGTTCTTACAAACCTGATGCCAATTGCCTTTGTGCATAGTTGAGTTTTTTGGAGCTTTCTCCTTGGAATGCTTATACTTTGGAGGGGAGATAGCTAAGCTTGTTATTGGATGATTTCCACAATCCTTCTGTTAACATTCTCAGACACTGGCAATAATTTGACAGCCTGCAGAGTGTGTTCATGATTTCTACAAATTCATCATTGCAGGTAGCATGGTCTCACTGCACTTTTAGTTTGCTCATTACATATAAAAGCCTCAAGAGACTTGTTTCCATGAAAGGATTATGGTTTCAGGCATCCTTTAGATGCCTAGTTTTAACTGGATGACTTCAAAGATTTCTTTAAGGATGGCAAGCAGATTTGGATTTGTTTTTCAATGTTCTCGAGTAGTGTCAATTCCAAGTTCAGATGGGTAAAACCACCAATGCCGAGTGTGAGTAGTAGAGAGAGCTGAGAACTGAGGAGCAGTGTGCGGGGTGAGGAAGGAGCGGGAAAACTTTGAGGGATATAGGTCAAATCTCATAAAGGTGAGGACATAATGTTTTCTTTTCCCAAAATCAACGAGATCAACTTTCTAAGATTTCTTTAGGACATTAAAACTTAAAAGGCATAATGTTTGCTTTTCCTAAAATGAATTTTAACCCATGCATATAATGGAATCCTAAAAATATCAAGTTGTCAATGAAGGTTCATACCCATGTGACATTGTAGTAATGTCATTAGCAAAAGGAATACTGACATCCCAACTCCAAAAAGTTAGAAGTATGCAGGCACCATTCAAGCTCAGATATCAGACAAGTTCTGTAAATTATACATGTAAAGACCAAGTACTTTGAGTGAGCGTAGGTATCACTGGTTGAACATAACAAAATACTACATCATCTGCATTTGAGGTCTAGACCTTTCCAAGTACTATGGTTTAAATTCATCACCCTGGTTACAATCTAATGTGTAACTTTATATGCCATTTTAATCTTAATATGTGCAAATCTTGACTTACTACTCCACAAAAAGAAGTTGTTGGCATTAGCAGATCATCTGCATGGAAGAGCAAGATCAGTTCTAAAACTTGATTAGCCAACAAAAATTTCAAGGTGGATTGCAACAATAAACAGTTTGAAAATCAGGAAATTTTGCAAAATTCATCACAAGGCTGCCATAAAATTCTATATTCAGTTCAACTTCAATCCACTTTAGTTAAACAAAACATTTGCAGTTTCTTGACGTTTGTTGTCCAAGATTTTGGTTTTGAAGATTTTTGTAATGTCCCCATTTTCGTGAGCATCATAGTTCGAAGGATTAGCCTATCATTTGACCCTCGTAGACTAGTGTGGTGGATTTGAGGGTCCAGTTTGGGCGTTATGGAGCTCTTCAGGTGGCAATTGTAAGTGTTTATCTCTCCAGATCCTTCATATGTTCTGAGGCATTGATATTCAAAGGTTTCCAGCTCCGTTTTGAGGGACTTACTATCTATAGTAAGTCAGTGGATGTTAAAGAGGGACTCTTACTATTTTTAGTAAGGCAGATGGTTGCACAGTGGATACAATGGTTAACTCCTAGGTTCAGACGAAATTGAATTATATGCATTATTGTGGAAGTTATGGCATTTTTATTATTATTAAAGTTATACTTTAATAATAATAATTAATTAATTAAAAAGTACACATCATTTAAATATTTAATTGACTTTATCATGAGAGGGTTATTTAATGAATTATGAAGTCAATTATTTAAAGTGCATTAAGTTATATTTGGGGGCCCACTTTAAGAGATGATATGTTAAATAAAGCATATTTTATTATAAGTGATAAAGTGTTATTTAAAAGGGAGATATAAGTGTTTAATAAAATATACTTCATATTGTGCACCAAATGGAGAGAAAAGTAAATGAAATTAAATGAGATGAAGCCAAATGCAAATTAAATATTATATAAAGGCTTTTGAAAAGGGATTTCATTGATTCTTGAATCATTCAACACTTGTCTTTTCTTAAGAAGCTTTGGCTTTGAGGAAGAAACCTAGGGTTTCACTGTAATTTCAATCTTGGAGAACGTAGCCTCTCTTAGATTGTGCAAATACTGGTGGCTTTATTCAGAGGTCACGTTTGTGCTTAAAAGTAGAGATTTATATCAGATTTTACAAGGGTTTATTTGTTGATCAGAAGTTATTGAAAACAAATATTATTAAATATCTTTATTGCTGGTGTGTGACATCTTCATTGGCACGTGGGAATCATTAGGTGTAGATTGAAAGTGATAATCTACAGAAAATTCAAGGGTTTTGGCAATTTAATTGTATGCAGCTTTGCACTAGGCGTGGGAATTGGTGATAGTGTTCGTTGTTGGAGTTTATTATCATTGTTGCTGTTGTTATACTGTTGCAAACTTAATACTTCATTCCGGCATCCATTTTCAGAGGGTTCAAGGCATATCTTACCTGTGAGTTCATGATTTGTAACCCCTAAATTTTCAGGGTATTGTTGTTTTAGATAATAGGGGATATTTTATGAACTGGGTTGTCGATATTTTGTGAAAATACCAAGTATCTAAGCTGATATAAAAATCTGGAATTTTCAACTGTGTATTCCCTATGTAATGTTCAGTTTTTGAGTTGAAATTATTATTGCAATATCTTCTATTTTGCTGCATTATATTGTTGTATCAAACATTGCCAATATATCACAAACATTTATCAAAACAAACCAAACAAGGCAGAAAATTTGTGTTAGCAAGTGTCCACCTGGGATGGGACATTACACTTTCATGGACAAACACAGAGCTCATATCATGTACACTGACCCAGAAGATAAAGTGGCCCAGAAAAAATTAATGATTGATAATAACACTGGTACATTCCACATGGACAGTTTATCAAGGCAGTGACACAGATATGTACCAAAAAACTCTATCTGCAAGGCTAAGTTGAACCATCCTCTACTAATACCTATTTTTCACAAACATAACATAAGAATCATCTGGTGAGTTTGGTTGAGACTTATAATACATGGAAGTTAATCATGCAAATTGATGGACAAATAGTGATTTTGATAAGCTAAAAGATATTTGAAGAGTGATAGGATTGATTATGGTAGGTCAACATATTGAGCGATGCAACATGTAGATTATGAGCTCATTCCCATTACCTGTGATTGGTAGACAGAGGGGAACAATAGCCCAAACACAGTCAGAAACTCCTGCACAGTCCCATGAAAACAAGCAGAGTGTGGCTTAAATTTTCAAGAAGAGGAAGGAAAAGGCTCTTTAGTCCATGGATCAGCTTGGAGCAATACATAATCGGTCAATGGAATTTCTTAAGTGTCAACTGGTTTCATGCAACTGAAACAGGAGCATAGGGCTGTAAAACCCTCACCCAAAATTAATGTTTGAAGGCTAAAAAATCAGCCAAGATCTGAGACTGGGTAGTTTAGTATCAGAAATGTCAGATAACAATATTTTAATGAGGCAATCAAGGATGGGGCTGAAAACACTGATAACAATTAATATGGCTTCATATGTAGTATGTACAGCACAAAACATGAACAGCACAAAACCATCATGGATTAGTCACCAAAACTTATTTCATATGTTCTGCATTAGCATAGTTAAGTAAATTTACGAAGGGCAAGGAGGTGCTCTGACTGAATATGGTCACACACATACAAAGTGTCCTGGACCTGTGCATGCAAAGGCACATCAACTTAGTCCATGATACAGGTAGTTAGTAAGGCTCAGGTGAACAAACACAAGTATATACGAAGATAATTATAATGATAGTTATATTTACAAGAAAGGAAAGCACCACAAAAGTGAATCCAGGCAGTTTTCCATAGTTGATGATTTTTCTAGCTCTTATAAGCTCCATCTAACATAGCTAGAATCAATCACAGAACCAAATATTCTCAACTGTCCGTGTTAATTAAATGACACAAAAATTTGTAGTTTCCACATGCAAAGACAAAGGCATGAAATGCCAAATATCCATATATTCTCAAGCTTCTAGCTTTCAATGTGCACATACTTGAACAAAGTCTGTGTTTCCATATCAAAGGTTAAAGTAAACCAATGTTGCAAAGTATTCAATACCTAAATAATATTAAGTTCCAAGGCTAATCAAACATACTTACTTGAACAAAGTCTGTATTTCCATTTCCAGGGACAAAGTAATTAGAAGGTGCAAAATGTCCATAGTTTATATATCCCTGAATTATCCACCACAAAATTCTGTTGTCAGCAGTTTTAAGCTTCAACCATCTAATGTCAAAGCACATACTTAAGATGCTGAATTTTAAAAATTTCTAGTACTGATATACTTTTCCTCCAAGCAGCTCTATGTAAAAGAAAATAGTCCCAACAAGATGTGTCTATGGAAAACAACAAAAAAGTTAAGAAATTTAAATTAATACACATCTTGGCTACTAAAATGCATAATGACATGGTTCATTAGGAAAATGATGTTAAAGATTTGCATATTTGACATCTCAAGAACCTTTGAAGCTAATGTGAATCCATATCAGCAATAGAAAACAAAGTGTAACAAACACCAAATACTGTAGTCTAAAAGATAAATCTGAAAAACTATATTCATACCTCGCCTGATTGTCTCTGTACATCATTACAGAATCTGACCTCCAAGTCTGCCAGATCTGCTTCTTTGTGTTCCTATAACAAGTAGCTTTCAGACTTTAAAGATAAACATTTTATTGCAATGGTTTTAATTGCGAAGTTATAAGGAAAAAATGATCACAGATTGTCACATAAATGAGGTATACATTTAGTCAGTAGCAGTATTCTACTTAAGCTCTATACAAGATAATAAACTGTCTACCTCAACCATTATCAATCTCATCTAATCCAATAAATAAATTCAGCCTGCACTGTAAGAGTACCATTTTGCCTGCTACACATAGTTGCCATGTTCGAAAAGTCAGGGGAGAAAAAATGATCAGATGCTTGGAGCTTGAAAAAGTTTCAGTTTGGAAAATATTTTTTAAAAATATAGCAAATAAAATTTTACACTTACACACAGAAAAGTAAACATTTAAAACTTGTAAGACTATATATGAGCCTGGCTAATCATTTATGAAGCTCTCAGTTGTCATATATATAACAATAGAACTAAATATTAAAAGTTAAACCTTCCAGATCTAAATACTAAATTATTAAATCCTATTTAATAGTTTAGGATATTTCTTACTGTTGATTTACTGTATGTTACTATTTACACATTGAAAAGATGCTCTCAATAATAATGCTTAAGTTTTATCTTCAAAGTGAAGCAATTTCTTTTGTTTTACAAGCATATATAATATATATAATGTGTATCGACTGCCTTTTTTGCACAGCATTGATATTTGAGCATGAGTTTATTACTTAAAGTTATTTGAATCATATCCATCCATGAAGACATGCACATGAAGGTTTGTATGTTGCCTTACAAAAGCTAGGTGCACCCTATATGGATCATCATATTCTTCAAATTAAAGTCAACTATCTAAGTGAATCATCATATTCTTGACCAAGACCAAAACTATTGTCTTTGCTCCCTCTAGGAGGTGGAGACCAAGGAGCATTTCATCTTCAAATGCCCCATTTAAATGAGATCCAAGGGAGATATTACTATCTCTACAAGGACTCAAGACGAATATATCTACTTTCTTTAGATATTCAGACTACTGATGCCTAACCTTTATCTATGGGAGGCCATCACCTTTCAACACAGATCCTTAAAAGAGATCTCTAAGGATCCTAGAGCCCCAAGATTGATCACATCCTTCTTCCAACACATCCAAGAGATCGATAGCTCTAACAGCCTTTAGATACCACTACTTCGAACATCAACATGAGTAGACTTGTGAGACAACGTCTCCCACACCTTCTACCTCGATATGTTTCCCCTCATCACAATATTTCTTCTTCTTAGCAGCATGATTCAACTCCTCAATGGCATAGGTTTACTCCTCTTCAACCACCCCCCAACCATGGTGTCTTACACATATTACAAGGTTCTTCACTAATATGGGAGTTCCTTCGGCCTTAAATGTTAGGTGTGATTCTAGGGGGAGTTCCTAGCCCTAGTTCGATCCTCCTGGCCTTAGGCACTCCCTATGAGCACTATCAAATTTTTTATCAACCACTTCACAATGATCAACAATGACATCAATGACTCCATTTTTGGCCCAAACTATGATACTCAATGAGACTACTCCTCTCTCCAATACTCCTCAGCTTACACTCTTTGAATCAATTTCTTAACCACCTATGTTGGTGGTCCCCTATTGTTTTGTATTTTCTTTTAAGTTCTTCCCCTTTGTGGAACCTCTCTAAGATTCTCCTCCCAAAACTTTCTTTTAAAAATGGAGTACTCTTGAGTCCCATTGACCCACTTTTGGCCACTCTTGGACATTAATTTAATTTCCTTATTTCTCTCTAAATGACAGAAATTTCCTTTTCTTAATTTTTAATTGACTTTTACGATATATTATGAAACTCAGAATATGTTCATTTAAAAATTCAAATTATTTTGCAGTTTGTTGCTCTTTCTTCCTCCCAAATTTAAAGCATGGACACTTGAAATATAAAGTTTACCCTTTCTTATTAAAGTAATATTGTACTATTTAATGGTCATCTTAGTTGTTAGTTAGTCGTTAGTTTACTTTCAATTAACTTAGACTGCTTTTAGTTAGTTTTAGTAACTTTCAATTTATTGCTTAAGTTCACGACTGTATCTTTTTAGAAACATTGTCTTGTAATTTATTACATAGTTGAAAAACTCGCAAAGCCCAAAAAACTTGACTCGCCAAAAACTTGGCAACTTAAAAAATTGCTTAAATTTCATTAAAAGCATTTTTTTTGCAAAATTCAATGATAAGATGCATCCAATGAGTCAATAAATGAGCACATAAAAGAAACAAGTTGAGTCTAGTTGTATTTGATTGATTTGAAAGAAAATTGGGTACAAAATGGCATCCTCATGTGGAATGCACTAATACTGATAGTCTGAAACAATATGAAAATAGCAAATTACTTTTGTAAAATTGAAAATAAATACTAAATTAATATATTTTACAAATTTACACCTTCCTCTTCCCATGTCTAGTGAAAACTAGGGGAGAGGTAGAACTAGACGATACTATAGATGAAGACTTGTAGGTAAACTTGGAAACTCTGTAATGACCTAACCCTTTCATAAAGTAAAAATTTCTTAATTTTACACCAAGTAAAGGAAACGAGTAATAAAGCCATTGCAATAAAAAAAAAATTCTATTATTGGTAATTTCCAAACATAATACAACATATTTCAACATGTATTCTGTTATACCCAAAATGAAATTTTTGGCATTCTGCTTAAATTGAGCTAAACAACGTAAAAATGCCATCTAAAGTATGTTTTAGGTCAAACCAAATATGAAATCCTTGTGGGTTTCTGTCAAGGAACCTATGGTTAAAATTTTGAAAAAACGAAAATTAGGGTTTTACACCCCTATTTTTATGGAAACCCTAAAAAATAGGACCTTCCCGGAAATGATTGAAAATAATTCTGATAGGCTTAATTGCCTTCACGATCACACTGATCAAGTCAGAATTATCAAAAAATATGTTTTACTCTGGTGGGTCTATTTCTATTTTTCAGGAACAAAGTTAGGAGCTCCGCAGCCATTAATGGCAGATTGGCCAGTACCAGGTGCTGAAAGCTAAACCTCAAAAGCTTCAACGAAGAAACCATGGCGAAAAAAGATAAAAATGATGACGTTCAACGAAGGAGATTCTCAAAACGGAAAAGGCCAAAATTTGGCTAAGTCTGGAAGGTGCACGTTTTGTCTACCAAGGCAAAACATAGTCTACAGTGGTTAAAAGCGCCCCTCTTGAAGAAAGGCGCCCTTGAACCTTAGAGGGCAAATCAAAACATCTGGCAGTGTCAAAACAGTCATCCTCTTCACTTTCATACTAGCTCGACAACGAAACAATCAGCAAGATTATCTGATTCAGCAATCATTGACCAACCGTCAGCGAAGTATGGAGGATCCATTGACGACAGAAGTGCCAAATCTGAAAGCTTCAAGGTAAAAGCGCCCCTGCTGGCCAGGGGCGCCCCTCAGTTGCAGACATCAGATGAATCCAAGAGCTGTAGCTTTATACATGATATCTTTCCAGCTTCCTCCCGGCTACGTGATCAATCTAACAGCAAGTCCACAAGACACACCAGACGATCACGAGACGAGATCAAGCAGAAAAAGCCAAATTTGAAAAACTGGAAAGATAAGCCAGAAAATGGCTAAGGCATGGCTAAAAGCGCCCCTCTCAAGGAAAGGCGCCCTTTCCTAAAGGTGTCCAGATTCAGCCGGAATCTTCACTACCTCCCAAGACGACCTTCTCAGCTATGACCTATCTCGTCAGCGAGACTATCAGCAAGAACTTCCGACAAATCAATCGACTGATGAAGAAGGTCAAAGGCTGGCAGTCCACAACCAAGATAAAACTAGGCAAAAGCTAAAAGCGCCCCTGCTGGCCAGGGGCGCCCTTTAGTTTGGAGGCCCAAAACTTGCCAGCTGCCACTGCAAAGTCAGGCATCGTGAACAAGACTGAACCAGCTACCCGACACATCATCAAGCAGAATCATCTGATTCATCAAACATCGGGAACGTCAGATCAAAGCAAAGAGGGTCTGAAAAGGTCAAAACGAAGAACGAGTCAGTGAAAATTGACTAAGGCATTGTCAAAAGCGCCCCTTTCAAGAAAAGGCGCCCTTCTTTCTGGAGGCCTAAACTCAGTTTTCTGAGCTAACCTCTCCCAGGCATATCTAATCACATTGATCCTGCCTCAACAACAGAACTGTCAGATACTGCTCGAGATCAACTGAGCAACCTGAATCGAAGATCAAACAGGAGCACTTCAGCTTGCAAAATAGGCAAAAAAGATCAAATTCAAGGTTGGACGCCTAAAGGAAAGTCAAACAGAAATGTTGACTTGAGTTAGCAAATTTGGAGCCAAAAAAGAGAAAAACACTCCACAATCAGTGGAAATCATCTTTTAGAACTCCAAATCAGGACTGAATGATGAGTTATCTTCCATACTTTGTGGATCTTAACCCTAATTGCTTTATATTCATGCTAGGCGTCCCTTTTCCTCATTATTCTTTTTGCAGGTTGAAGGATAAAACATCAAGTAGCTCCCAAGAACAAGTTTTCAAGATCTGGCAGGGGTTTTGAACGGATCTTCAATATTTTTGAAGATAATTGGCAGTAAAAGCATTCTTCTCCCAAGATTGTTTCCAGAGACAGATTATTACAAGTGGCAGTTTATAACTTCCAATCCATCTTCTGTCTATTTCCTCTACTTCTGTCTATATTTCTTTTGCATGTCACAGGAAACGACAGATTTTCACAGATCTGACCAACTGGGTATGATCAGCACAGCTTTTTCAACAAAACCCACATGGTAGATTTTTTCAGAAAAAGTAGCCCTGCTGCCCCTATTTTTTAGGGTTTCCGGAAAAAGTCATAATATTAAAAAAACGGACAAACTGGGTTTGTTTGGCTCTGAAGCACGAACAAAACCCATGTGTTAGATTTTTTCGAGAAAAATCACTTTCTGGTGCCCTTGCTGCCTCTGCCACCGAAGGGCTCTTGCATGTCAAAGAAAAACTCGTTTTTTCGAATTTCTGACGATCTGGGTCTGTTTAGAAAATCATTCTTAACAAAACCCATGTCTCAGATTTTTTCGTAAAAACTACCCCCGGCGAGGCTATTTTTAGCATTTCCAGAAAAGTGTCAGAACAGGGTCAAGTGCCCAGTCAATATTCAAGGTTTTCAGAATGCAGTACTCTCAGGTACAATACAAGACCAAAACAGTCTTATACCATGATTACCTGAAAACGACTGATACAGACTTATGGCAGAAAAATCCAGAGGTCAGTTCTGAAGACTTGGAGGGCATGAATCAAATCACATTGCAGAACATCGAAGAATCCGGTTTGTTTCAAGCAGCATCTATTCCAATCACCTTACAAAGCATCGAGCTTGTAATTGCTTGCATTAAGCATTACAACCCGACTACAAGAGAGATCCTGTCAGTTGACGGGAGGGTGATTTGCAGCTTGAAGCCAGTAGACATAGAGACTTGTTTTGCAATCCCACCATGCCCTACCAAGAAGGTCATATCAGTGACAGAATGCGAAAAGGCATTCGAGGCTTCAAAAGACAAGTGTTCGCTTATAATGGCTGAACATTGGCTGAAAACAAAGAGGAACAGTTTGCCCAGAGTAGTTGGTAGAGGAGAATTCAAAGACGAGTACGGAGTGCTAATCACCCTACTCAGCAGAGTCACTGGACAAGAGGAGGGAAAATCCTTCCAGCCGTGGATGTTCTACATTATTGGCAAGATAATCAGCAGAAAAGAACGTTACGACTGGGCCTCCCTGATCAGTGACACACTCCACCAACAATTCACCGGATTTCTAGAAGAGCACCGTTTCCACATGTGTTCATACCTGGTCTACCTGATAGCCTTCCAAGGCGATTTCAGAACATTAAACACTGTGGGAACCCTGGGTGTGCAAAAGGTACAAGAATACTTTCCTCGCTTGGAGTTCACTCTAGCGGAAAGACATTTCAAAAGAATAAATGACCTTTTTACTATGCACACCGTGCACGAGCTAGACCATGAGATGCACGTGCGTATTTCACCAGCAGCTAAGGCAGCAATGGTGGACTGGGCGGATTGGTTCATACAATTCCCCACTTTCACCTACATACGCGTGTATGGCTATAATGGCCACCCCGCCATGATGCCACGTTACCCCTCAGATAGGGTAGTGTTCATGGAATTCCTGAGGCAATTGGCCGATGTTCACTCTTACCTTCGCGTAAAGAAAAAGGCTGCAGTGAACTTTCCTCTTCAGATGGGACTCTACAGATGCAGAACAGCAGCTGATGCAAGGTTGATAAGCCAAGAAATAGTGAGATTTAATCTCAAGTACCTCATCGACAGGAGGCCATCCTATGACCCCAGAGGCATCTTCGCAGCTCACCTTGAGCAAAGATCATCACATGAACCTTTCATGGAAGATTTTTGGGTCAACTGCGAAGATGAGTTCGAAGTGAGAAGAAGGAACCATAGCAGATTCAAGCTCTCACAGATTGCAGAATTCATGTCAGAAGACATCGAGGGCTTATCTGAAGACGAAGGAGAAGTTATTCTTTCTTCCTTCTTCACGGGTCTAGTGGATTCACAACCACTCGGCAAGGTAGACTGGTACGCGAAAGAGAGTACGTCTATTGAGGAAAGAACGGGTAGAGTAGTTCGACACAGTCAACTCTACCTGGACAGTAAAAGGACAAGGAAGGTAGTACTTCCCCGATCAGAGCCGCCAGCGGTTCAGTCTACACTACCTTCCACGTCTAGGAGGAAACCCAGACAGAAGAAGATGAGCTTTCCTCCAGAAGGAATGCGGATGTCAGGAAGCACATGGGGGAGAAAAGGAATTGCCAGCACAAGCCGGCAAGAGGTACAGGTGGAGACAGCCACCAATTTGCCTGAGACAGTTGAGACCGCTGCAACTACACAAGAACCAGTGATTGAAATAATCGCTGTAGAGGCGGAAACCATTGTAGAAGAAGTTGTAGCAGAAGCGGTGCCAGTGATAGAAACAGAGCCACCATCTTCACCACCATCACAGAGGTCACAAAGTCCTATTGATTTGGACTCGCCACCACGAGACATTGCCACGGCACAGTCTCGTTCTTCTAGCATTCAGGGGACCTATGTTCCTCCTCCCAGCGATGCTAGCCGAGATTCTATCTGGCTGGAAAGCTCGCTTGGGAGAAAGAGGGAGAGGCCTTCATATCAGCTTGACTTCTCTGAATTCCATCATGCCCCACAAGACATGCCGGTAAAGAAGTTGAAGAAGCAGACACATGTAGAAAAGAATGCAGAGAACGAGGTCATCATAGAGACTGCTGCCCCACCTGAAGACAAAGATATACATAATGTGAGGGTTGAGGATTTCACGCTTTCAAAGGTGAACCTTGGAAAGACCACTCGACAGGTGGAGGCAGACCTTCTTGGAATTGCCTCGGCGAGTGTCAAAGAAAGGATGACAAAAGATGGACAAGACAAAGCAGCCTTGAAGGCTGAAATCCGTCAGCTAAAGTTGTACATTTCTAGTTTGATACATGACACTCCAAACTCCTCGGCTTTGCCTCAAGGACTGTTGGATCTCCCAGCTGAAAGGAACCATCATCAGTTGATTACATACGGTAAACACTTGAGACGTCAAGTGGATGAGTTTGTTGTCAAAGGGCGGTGTGTGTTGACAGAAGCATATCAGCTGAGAGACAGAGCACATGGACTTCGATCAGAAATCCAGAAGTCAGATATAAAGGCAGCTCAAGAGAGGCCGAGAGAGGAGGCGACAGTTGCTGATTTGCAACAAGCATATGAATCAGTTACGACCACAGAAAATAAACACCATCTCTTTGAGTGGAAAGAACAGGTGGCATACAAGGTGAGAGCCTATGATGCCAACTCTGTGGAGCTGATTGACTATAGACGCTTCGTCGCCAATATTATCAACTTCGCAAGAACGTTGGTAATATCCTTCCCAGAGTTAGAATATCAGCGGGAAGGAGGAGAATATGTGGAACTTGAAACCGTGCAGACACGATTCCAGGATGTCATCCGATCTTCATTCCTTGAAGATCCCAATGGCTGCAAATTAGCCAAAATTGCAGCCATGTCTGTCCAGTTAGATGAAGCAGCTGCCCAATGCATAACCTATCATCAGCAGCTTACGACGGGTGAAGAAATGCTTAGACGCCACATGGTCATCTTGAAGAGCATTAATTGCCCGGAGGCCGAAGAGGTCAATGACTGGATAGAGACTTTGTTGACCAGTGGTGAAGAGGTGTAAAGCACCAAGGGAGGACGTCCTACCCTCCAAATAGCATTAATGATGACTGAAGTCAACTTGATGCCCCTTTCCAAGTTGACTCCAGATCTCCACAGATCATGCATGTCAGATCCCACTAATCTAGGATGTCTATTTGACTCCCACGATTTGTGGATCTCAGATTTCCTCAAAAGGTGGATGTCTATTTGGAGACACATTTGTAACATAAGTTCACTTTTAGTTAGGTGTCAGTCAACTGAGGTAGACTTCCAGTTTGACTTTTGTTTAGTTTCAGTTAACTGAAGTAGATTTCCAGTTAACTGTTTGCTCACCTACATTTAGACATAGAATAATATCTTGCTGATTGGCAAGAACTGTTTGTTAACTCAAGGAGATTTTAGGGTTGCCTACTCCTTTGAGTTCCTATAAATAAGAGCCTTAGGTTCTTTATTTGTTTAACCTTTATTTGCTAGCAAAATTGCTGCGCCACTGTTGCCAGAGTTCGCTTGTTTATATCTGTTCACTCTTGGATGAGAGTTCGTTGGTTGATCGCAATTGTGCATGATTTCGTGCCTTTGCTGTCCCGACCTTTGTAATTCTTTGAAGAATCTTAAAGAATAAATCAGATGGTGCAAGCTTGATTGATCTAATTATTTGAGTTATTCAAAGTCTTGTTTTTAAATAGTGCATTGTTTCAATCTCCTCCTTGGACAGGTGTCGTCGCCTCCTTGGATATTTTGTCATCAATCATTATCGTTTGATGTTGTTTAATGATCTTTCTTGCAGCCTAGACTTTGGACAGGTGTCGTCACCTCCTCGGGAATCCTGTTAGAAAGGCCATCGTCCCTTGTTGTTTCCAGTGAGCTGCTTCCAAGCCTATACCTCGGATAGGGGTTCCTCCTCCTTGGCAAGTCTCAGATCCAGTTTACCGTAACGAGTGTTTGCTTGTATCGAGCCCTATCTTGGTATATATCCGAAGGTTCAGAGCCTCGGCCATATTCCATTGAGACGGAGGATTCAAGTGATCCAACCATACCATTTCGCTCCTATGCCCTCATGCTCTGTTTTTCTTGAGGAGGTAGGATAGTTTAGAAGCTTAGTTAGTCGTAGTTAAGATCTGCGGAAACCAGAGAAAAAGCTTAGCTACGGCGCATTGGTTTATGCACCCTTGTGTCCTACCGCTGAGTAAAAAAGATAGGAAATCTTAGTACACCCCCTTTTTTACAGTATAAAATCAGCAAAGAGAGATCTTCCTCTCTATAATCCGAAGAGCATGTACTAACACACTTGCAATAGCTGTCCGTTTCCAATAAGCACTCCAGAGGTGCTAATTGAAACGCCAACATATTCCTTTTCTTTTCAAATACATATCAGAGTAAGAAAGCATACAAATACATACATAGCTCATGGAGCTTTTGAACAAATAGTAGTAAGACGGTCCAGGTTCCTTTCCTTTCAAATCTTGGTTCTTTTGTCGGCTACTGTGGAGGAGAAGCATCACTCAAGAGCTTTTCCACCAACCACGAACTCTTAATGCGGTCCCCCGCACATCTATCATTCGATAGATGGCCCTTCCCTTCGATGAAAAGATTGGTAGAGTAACCGATAACGACAACCAATTGAACATTGAGCTTAGTGTTGTGTCTTACATAACTAGAACCTTGTAATCCCACAATCTCGAACTAGTATGTAATACGGAATCATGGTGAACTGACAGTGTAGTCTCAAGCATCACACGGTCTAAGTGGATTCTCGTACATTGCACTACTTTGGCCAAAGTGTTTTAATTCAGTAAACGACTAAGAGTCATCTATCACATACACTACTCAGGGCCGATTTGACTTAAGGCTATCTTACACTATGCATAGGTATTGTCCTTCATTGGATAATCTGTCATTCCAAACTAACCTACAACATTCTATTCTACTAGAAATGATTATGTTTAACAAGTAAGCCAACAAGCACCCTCCCATATTGGATTATCTCATCCTAGGAGTAACACTAGCTTTCCTAGTTAACTTAATAACTTAGCTGGGTGTACCTCAAGTGACTCTTGCATTAATTCAAGCCTAATAAATAATATCTAATGCAAACGGCATTCTCCTATTATAGAGATCTTACAAACAATGTATAACATAGCTAGAATGCATCATTTTTCCTTTCTCAGAAGGCAAACATATTCACTTCCTATGCACAGATAGAAAATACTTTTTAAATAGCATAGCAAATCTTGCAAAAGAATAGTAGAAGAATATCCCATGCCTATTTACGCTTATCCCAAATTGATGGCAAAGCTGCTTCCACTTTCAGCTCAATCCAGTTTCTTGAATTAAGTTCCCAGTCCCTCAAAAAATGATAATTCCCTCACAAAAATTCCCTCTTTCTCACTCTCAGAAATCACTAGCAGAAATGGTGTATTCCTTGGGTAGAATACGTTTCTCTAAAAGGTAATAGTAATTCATAGAAATGTGAACATTGTTTGTAAACTATGGCCACTCAAAAATGTGAAGTATGGTTGTATATAATGTCACTCAGAAATTGAATAATGGTTGCAAATATTGTTCATCAATAATTGAAGAATGAACATATAATGGTGCACCAAATGATACGCATAGGGTGAATAAGGAAAACTCAAAGACAAATTACAAAAGTTGATGAAGAATGGTGAATGAGAGTTGGGCGACTATTTATAGTGAGCCCAGCCTCCAACAATTCCTGCTGCCATGGCATGTGAATTGATGCCACTTCCATTTGACATTTTCAATCCTGGAGATGGCGCCATTTCCAGTCCATAATCAGCAATAAAAAGGTGAGTCGACCTTCCATTATGCCAGTATTATGAAGACTAATTCCAAAAGCACATGCAGAATTTTACTAATCAACACCTACAGAATTTGTTTATAGAGGTGGCACCAAACTCATGAAATGGCGGGTATTTCATAATCCAAAGAAGTCAATTGTATTTTTCTTACACATACCCAACATCGACTAATTTTAAGGTTGAGTCGATGAAACTCAATTACTGTGTTGGATTTATTCTTGTTTCAGATTCTGACTTGGTCAAAAGATTTAAACGCCTTTTGAGGATTTATCTTAGCATGATCATAACCAAGTGATGCACGATTTCACTTTGTCGTATTTGTTTCAAATTCAAATTTTGAAATAATTCGATTTCCCAAAGTTTAATGATGATTCAGAAATAATTCGATTTCCAAAGTTGAATGATATGAATTATATATTTTATTATATATATATATATAAATATAATTATAGTTTTAAATATATTAAACATATATATATATATATATTTAAATACCATAGTATAAATGTATATATATATTTATGTTTTAATATAACTATAATATATATATATATATATATAATCTTTAATATATAATTATATATATATCGAGAGCCAGTTAGCATGCATCTGATATATATAATATATATATGTGTAAATTCGGAAGGCAATAATAATAATATTATTAATATCCACATCATACAAGATTGTGTGCATATATACATATATATACCTGTATATACTTCTATGTACACGCATGTGTAATTATACCATATCGATGCATCCGTATGAGCATATCCATTTGCGAACATACGCTTGTATCAATATGCATATCCCTATGGATATGTGTATATACTGTACATATGTCCGCATCCAATTCACTTACATCCATTTACGTTACCATCATATTGATAGGTGTGTACGTGTGGTATCTCTATACATATGCATATACGTGTCGTTAGATCCTCCTGACACGCATGTGCATATATATAAACATACTTCCACCTACATCGTTCCTATCCATATGATCGTAATATCACAAGACAGGTCACAAAAACCAAATAGATAAACATCATTCGTAAATGCATGCAGAAGTAAACAAGACTCCTAAAGCAAACATACAAGCTAAGGATGACTTACCTAAAATCCACACAAACTGACTCAGTTCACTCAATCTAAGGTGATATGTGTGTATGCTCAGATAGTTTACTTTACTGGTTACCCGACCAAGCACTTCTCCCGAGTGATATTTCCCCTCTGCCTGGAGGAATGGAACATATACCTGCATCCACTAACACACGCTCACGGTAGTCAAATGTTCATAACATATGCAATATACATAAACACCTAAAAAGATAGAATATTCACAATTCAATAACCTTGCATTCTCATAAATGCAATATTTCACCAAGGATGACATCAATTGAATTAACATTAACTGAGACAATCATCAAATGTGAAAACACTCATATTGATAACAAGGAACAACATATTTTATTCATCTTCAGAATTCTCTTTACAATCATTTTACCCTATGCAGTAATAGTAAATAGTAACTATACAATCGGGGTGTAACAAACTCGAATTTGGAGAGTACCTAGAAAATCAAATGAATTCAATGGGAGTTTGAGGGCAATGCCCCCAATGGGGTTGAGGGGCAGTGCCCTTCGCGGCAGTCTGGGGGCAGCACCCCTAGTGGGGTCAACGGGCAGTGCCCCTTGCAGGGGTCTGGTGGCAACAACACCCCCAGCGAGGTCGAGGGGAAACGCCACCCAAGCCCAAATTAAGACTTCCAAAACCACACAAACCTTCATGGTGTACATGATTTTGCATTAACAATAAAACCCAAATTAAGACCATCAAAGCCACACAAACCTTCATGGAACACATCATTTTAGTGTTTTTTCTAAAGCAAAGGAAATGAAAAAGTGAAAAAAAAAAGTGAAAATAACCTTTTTCTGGCCATGTGGATTTTTGTTCTGATGGGCGAGTTTATGGAGATTACTCGGCGAGTTTTTCCAAAACATCGACAAGTAAAAGTTGGTGAGTAAATGGTAAAAAAACTCGGCGTGCAAACAAACTTGCAAGTTTTTTTTTCGTAAGTTTTGCATCTACGATTTATTATATAAGGAGTATTTCTCTCCTTGTTCAATAATGATACTCGATTACCATTTTGTGATGAGCCCTGTTGGCTCTCAGCTCAAAACCCTTATTTTCTTAAGTCTTTAGGTGTATTTTAAGTATTTTAGAGAATTCTTAGTAGACAGAAGAGAAGGGGCGCAGCATATTTTTGCTTGTAATTTGAAATATAAAGCAAAAATTCACAAAATGGAAATGCAAAAGCTGTTATTATACTGAAACAATTAGATTATGCATAACAGACATACCCGAAAGTCTCCAGTTATTTTATATAAAGAAGTTGCCAGATCTACAGCTGGAATTGATGAAATCAAGCATAAAGGCACGCCATGACTCCAGAACTTATTTCTCTTGCTCAGAAACTGGACACAATGTGCAAGAAATACTGGACGCCAATGATAAAGCTCAGAAACCAGCAAAGAGGAAGGCGTTTCTACTTATTTCTTCACACGCCTCTTTCAAGGCACAATTCCCAATGAATGTCGTACGGCCAAGAAAAGGAGAGGTAGAATCCCTGATGGAAATCTCTGAAGCTGTGGAAGGATGCGCCACCAGAAGAAAACCCTCAGTTATTTCAATCAACAAACAAACTCAGTAAAACAATCTCTGTAGAATCTGTAGAACCTCTAGTTGAAGCTCTCAACATGCACTGATTCGACTGATATTCCACAATCTCAAGAGTGCTCACACTGAAGAGGTATCGTTCTTCAATGGCAGTTTGTTCAAACCCTGATCACAGGAGAATGCACAGGCAAAATGCTCAAGGCAAAGAGAAATAGTCAAAAGATATGAGTTTCAATTGCCAGAAATGCCCTTATATGCAAAAGGCACGACTCCCAAGAAAGATACGCCACTTTTGATATTAAAATCTTTTAAATTATAATTTAAGTCACTTTTCAATAGTTTTTGACTTAAATAAAGTGGGCGCACTTTATTAATTTAAGTGATTAAATATTAAATCACTTTTAGGGAATATTTAAGTGATTTAAAAAAAGTATAAAGTCAATTTGACTTTATAATAAAATATTAAGTTAATAAATAACTTAAATCACTCAAATAGGCATAACTTCCACAAATCTTCATAGAATCCCGTGCCGTCAGAAGCTATCGACTCCTGAACTGCTGACGCCTGCTGTGAACCAATACTGGGCTCTGAACACGAGAATGATCAAACTCTCCAGAAAGTACCACTGACCCTCTAACCAAACCTGTTAGCCTACGAGAGTCTGAGTAATAGGCTAACCACCATCAAACAATATCACGCCAAAAAGGGGGACATTACACATTTCATGGTATTAGAGCAAAGGTTATTTTTTTGGCGACCTTTTTGGGCAATAAAATTCGAGGTTTTTTCCTAAGAAATTTTTGGAAAATTTTTTAGAAGTTTTTGCTCGGGTTTTTAATAAAAATCATAGGTTTTCTCGACTATTAAAAATCGAAAGAATTTTATCTAAGGAATTGAGGTTTTTTTGGCGAATTTTTGTGACAAAATTCGTGGCTTTTTTACCTAAAAAATTTTGGAAAGTTTTTTTGTTCGATTTTTTTAATAAAAAATCATGTGTTTATTTTTTGAGAATCAAGGATTTCTACTATTGAGAAATCACAGATTTTTTTCACAAGAAAATTTCGTGGTCTTATTTTGCAGATTCGCGGCAGGTCTTTTGCTAAAGATCGTGGTTTTTTTGAAACAAAATTGCGATTTCTTTTGATTTCGTCGATGCATTTTTGGGACTTTTTTCATGATGTTTTTTTGACTGGTTTTAGCTGGAAATCGTGGGCATTTTCTGTGTGATTTCAAGGGTTCATCTGCATTTCGTGTTTGGAACAGCCGTGCAACCTCCTTTTGGTTACACAACAGGATTTTTTGAAGTTTCCTGCATCTTTTTAATGTGTTTTTCCTAAAAATTGAGACCAATGACTGCATCTTCACGCGATCTCGGAGTTCTTTTTTCTGCAGATCGCATTTTTTGTGCTTCACAGCTAGGGTTTATAAAAGGTCTTCATCAATTTTTGATGTTTTTTGGGGAAAATCGTGATTGTTCTGCAGCAATTTTTTGACTTTTTTTTTCTAATAAAAATTGTGCCCTAGTTTTTGATATTTTTGGAAA
Source organism: Sequoiadendron giganteum (assembly GCA_007115665.2). Taxonomy (NCBI): domain Eukaryota; kingdom Viridiplantae; phylum Streptophyta; class Pinopsida; order Cupressales; family Cupressaceae; genus Sequoiadendron; species Sequoiadendron giganteum. Next base: position 88,573,216 of record CM021105.1, read on the forward strand.
TTCATGCCTAGGGTTTCTGCATTTTTGACGATTTTTTGACAACAAAAATCGTGTGCTTATTTTGCTAAATATTGTAAGGTTTTGACAGATTTTTCAAAATTCATGGTTGAAGCTAAAGAACTTCATTTTTTCTCAATTTTTGGACAAAAACATGGGTTTTTGAGCCTTTGATTTTTTGACGATTTTTTTTAAATCGTGGGATTTGTGCTAGTCGATCACCTCAATATTCATGCCAGCTCATTACCTCATTTTTATTTTCTTTGGAAAACGGGAGGGATGGCATCTTTGACCAACATCATGTTTGAAAGTAGCCAACAGTTCACTGGTAAAAACTACAACACTTGGAAACAAAGGATGCTTACTATTTTCGAGTATTGATGTCTAGATTCAATTGTTCTAGGTAGGTTTGCTCACCCTACAACTATAGGAAAAGATCAGGACAAGTACGATAATCGTAACCATGAAGTGCTTATGTTGCTAAAAGAGACAATCACCGATGAGATGCTACCAGAAATGTCATCTGGTAAGACTATTGTGAAGATCTGGAAACACTTGAAGGATCTTCATGAAACCTCAAACAATGGAAGAGGTAAGCCCACTCAGCAGAAAGGACAAGGAAAATCGAAGGATACCTCCAAGAAGACTATCACATGCCATTATAGTGGTAAGATTGGCCATATGAAGAAACAATGCAAAAAGTGGTTGGCTGACCAAAAATCCTACCAAGAAGGATATCAACAAAAGGCCCATGTTGCAAAGCATACTGAGCAGGAGTCTGCCTTTTATGCATTCATGGCCAAAAGACCAGCAGATTATGGGTAGGCTTGGTGTAGTTAGTAGAATGACCATTAAGGGAGGGTATTAAAGTAATATTTTAATATTTAATGGTCATCTTAGTTGTTAGTTAGTTGTTAGTTTACTTTCAATTAACTTAGACTGCTTTCAGTTAGTTTTAGTAACTTCCAATTTATTGCTTTAGTTCACGACTGTTTCTTTTTAGAAACATCATCTTGTAATTTATTATATGAGTATTCCTCTCCTTGTTAAATAACAATAATCAATTACCATTTAATTTCTATGTCAACATTTTGATATCACTTGGTCTTGATATACATATACAAACATTAATAAAATTGGAGGAAGAAAGAGCAACAAATTGCAAAGTAATTGAATTATGAAAATTTACTAGACAATTCTATTTGGTCATATTTTTGGTTGGCTCACCATACATCTAGGTTGGATATAGTACCCTTTGGATTTCATTACCAATTATCTAAGATATTTAAGATATATATATGTGTTTGTGTTTGTTTGTGTGTGTGTGTGTGTGTGTGTGTGTTTAGAGAAACAATTTTTTTTATTAATGCCCAAACTATATACGTAAATAGCAATTGCTTCTATGTCATACTCAGCAAGTTGAAGTTAAGAGTACACAAATATATAGTGATATATAGTCAATGGGACTGCCTTATTGCACAATGGAAGACTCGTTTTGGGTCATGCCTTGAGTTTTAGTTCAAGTGAAATCTCATGTGAGAAGAAAACAACCCACCATTGCAGTATCTTCAACAAGCATAAGTCAGTGCAGGAAGTAAGGCAATTTAGATGAGAAGGGGTCTTGAAAGTCTGACATTAATGCAGAACAAAGCAAGTCCCTTGTTCTGCAATATCTTGAAGCTAGCCAAGAATCATGTATTCCATAACTTGTCGAAACACATAAAAATTCATCAGCATTTGAATCGAGAATTAACGTATAGTGAAGAAAGCAAGTTGATTTATAGTGCAACTCAAAAGCAAGTGCTTCATATTTATGCTAAAGCAATTAACAATAATAACCTTGAAAATGCAAACATATGCTAGGTGTAATAAACAATTAAACGAAAGTTAGAGGCAGGTCATCTAATTTATAAAAAAGCATTAGGACTTTACTTTATGGTCACGGTCATTTTAATAAAGTATGTCAAGTTTCAACAATAAAATTAAAGAGGTTTCAGTATAAATCCTGAAACAAATTATCCGTAACTGATATTTAGTATCTACTATTTACATCATATATTATTATATATCAATTCAAAATATTTCCATCCATTGTTTCCATTATATATGTTTTTATGTTTACAATTTAATTCATATCCATCTTACAAATTGATTGGTTCACAAAAAACGAACAGATTTCTCAACACTTTGAAGGTATGATATAGTTTCCTTACGTTTGCTTGCCTTCAGAAGAACACAGGCATCAAAAGATGACAAATCCACATCCATGTAGCACATGGAAGACATATTTCTTACACTTCCACAATTTGTGATAAACCATTATCAACTTCTTAACGAAACCTCACATACTCTTTTCATGCTAATTGGTAGTAAAAATATTCACAATCGTATAATTCAGCGTGAATTTTTCTTCTTATTTTAGCCATATACTTCATGTTTATGAAAGATCATGTAACCATAGTTCTTCAGAAACTCTAAACCACCATATATTTACCTTTTCGTGTTTAAAATAAGAATCTTTATATCTCTTACTTACCTTATCACAATTGTCTATTTCTATCCTCCTTTCCATCTTTTCTCATCTAGCAATATAAATAGTCTTGAAGCCAAACGATGTTTTGTATGGCAGACAATCAAGGGAAGATCATCAAAAGTGCATTTTTCTTAGTTTAAGCCACATAATTTATGTTTATGAAAGAGACTAGCCATTGCTCTTTGAAACTCTACACCGCCATTTGTTGCTCAACTTTACTAGTTGTATTTCTTATTTATCTTATCATGCTTAGCATCCATTTATAATCATCCATCTTCTTCCTTCCCATCTTGTCTCATCTAGTTACATGAATAGGAATAGAAGCAGAAAACAATGAGAGGGAGATCAAGTATACAAAAAAGAATACCTGTCCATCGTATGTAAATGTCTTTTCAGAAATCTTGGTCTGCATTGAGGAAAAAAAATATTTTCACCAACTTCACTTTAAAATAATTGATTCAACTAGTGCTCCAAACCATATCACATGTTTCATTGTAAATAAAGAACAGATGAAGAACAGATGAAATGTTTGTGGGGTGTGAATCCTTTACACCAGCCCTTTTCATAAACCAAACTGTAAATACTCCATATATTTTGAAAAAATATCAGCCACCTTTTCAATCAAAAAAAAAAAATCAACATACAAAATCATAAATGTGGCCACTTTTGTCAAAAGTGTAGCAATTGGATAGAGGTGCCGTAACTGCACCAGCCAACTGTAGAAGTAGCAGTACTGCACACAAAGAAGGGGGAAAATTTGTTATAAACGGAGATATCTTACCAACTGATGTATCATTAAAGGCTAAAGTTTAATCCTTGATGAAACTTGATATGAAACAAAGTTGCAAGTATTAGAACATAAAAAATGTTTGCTACTGTTTCTACAGTACCAGAGTTCAGCAACGCAACTGATAACTGAAATAACAATAAAGACAAGACTATCAGATAAATATATCTTTTCATATGCATAGTGTCTTTACAATTGTTTGGTACAGTAAGGCCCAAAAACAGCATACCTTGCCTGCCATAGACATGCTTCTTAAATGACAATACATACAGTTATTGGTTATACAACAGTCAACAACCAAACACAAGAATTTACATTACTATCGAATGCCAAAAAAAAACATAACAAGTCAGCTACAAAAAACATTATTATATCAACGGTCTACAATTATGTCAAAGGCAACAAGGAAATCATGGGAACAAGTTCTAACAAGATTCATATTTGAGTCCTTATTTCTAACAAGAACTAAGTAAGCTGATATGAGTAGCAGAACTTTGGACTAAAAAGTGGAAAGCAAAATGCGCCTGAAAGCCAAAACCTTCAAATTTGGAAACAAGAAATTAGATGTCTCAAAATATGCAATTAATTAGATGAGTTCAAATTCTAATTCCATGCTAGTCTAGAAACATTCTAACTACAAGAATGCATATATGCCACACAATCTACTTTTACACCTCTATAGGAGTGGTATTGCAAGATACTATGACATTCTATTTTTTATACCATCATACTTTATCTATTGAAGTTAGTGAACAGTGTACAGTATATATGGTTGATCCATAAACAACTTCAATATTTCCACGAATGATTCACCAAGGATTAGCCATTTTCTCATGTCCCCTTTTCAAGATTAGATCCATGAAGAAGACCTCTAGCCTATCCTCTTTTCCCACAGGCTAAAGGATAGAGCAAGGGAAATAAAAATTTAAAAAAATTAAATGGTCCCAAATCCCAATCACTTCATTTCCAAAAAAGGCCACTTAAATATTATTTTAGGTCCTATGTACTGTTCAAAAAGTGCTTTTAGCATTCTATTCAAAAAAGGGCCTTTGGATGTAATTTAAAAGTATTTTTAAATAGTTGCAGGGTAAAAGCAAAATAAATAAAATAGAGGGCCCAAAGTAAAGTAACAATAAAAGAGAAGTTAAGGGTCACATCAAATCATCCATAATCATCATTTTGAATATGAATTTCAAATTAGAGCTCTCAAGGATGGAAACCCTCTTGGAGTATCTTCAGACTTGAGGATGAAAACCCTTATTTCCAATGTGATGATCTCACACAAGAATAGCGATTGTGCTTTAGCTGGAGAATGATTTATATTTGCAAGCAAATTGTACAGTACTATCAAATCAGCATTCTTTGTAATTTTCAGTTATTATGGTTGAAGAATTCAAAATTTATGTCATAAATCTGCAATTGAAGTGCCCTCCCAACACTATATATTATTTTATATGTTGCATAGTATCATTAGGGTATTGCTTCACCCAAATTCCCAACCGCGCCCCATAGAAATTAAGTAGTTTAGGCTGCCGCAGCCTTGCGAGCATTGAGCAAAGCTCTTTAAAGTAATTGCAGCATTATTTAAATGTCTTTTGAAATGTAGCCTTGTTGCCATAAATCCTACTGCGGTACTTCCTAATGATGAGCAGCATTAATCTTTTATTTATTTATGAATTTGTAGCTGAGTCAGCCACCATACCACCTAATATTGGATCACAGCAATTTAGATGAGGCTGCCAACATTGGTTGGATTCACTGTCAATTATTATTAAATAAGCTTGGATTTATATAATGTTATTTGATGATTAATATTGGGTTGGCAGAAAATTTATGGGTTAAGGGTACTTGCTAATCCGAATAATATATTAATAAATTCTGCATTAGCATAGGGTCTTTCCGCATTATGTTTAGTGTTTATATTCAGTATCAACTAGCTTTTAATCTGAAAATTTACATATTATAGTTTAGCAGGAGCTTAGGGTTTGAATTTCATGGATTAGTACCCATTGCAATTTTTCTATATATCAGAAAATACAAAAACAATCACATACTTCCTTAAAATTACAAAAGGGGATATGCATTTACTTACGTGTTGATTCAAAGATTCCAAACACTAAAATCAATATAGATAAGGCTACAAAATGATATTTCCTACATCTATGGCTTCCATCTATATCTTATATTCATTATGCAATCGTGTTCATGCTCAAAAGCATGCCTACAATCCTTACAGGCAAAATTTCATTTCTTTAATGCGACTGCCAACATGTGGCCCTTCAAATCAACAAGATAATGGTGTAGTAGATAAGCACATTGATTCTTCAGATTGTAGATGAGTGAGGTCTAATGTTACTTGCTGTTGTAAACAAGAACTATACTTATACTCAGCTGAACATATCATTCATATGCGTTCTTATGTGCTTCAATTAGTGAACTAGTTGCATAGGATGAAAGTAAGCAATTAAATAACTCAAACACATGAAGATCAATTTAGAAACCCAATGTAGGAAAATGCCAAAAGACTGAAGCTGTGCTTCCTCATTTCCACTATCATCTTGCAAGATTTGGGAGTCAATTTGGACTTTTGAATGCCTTGTGGGCCTTCTCAAGCACTTCTATAGTCCTAATAAATTGCCTTGTTGTGGATTACATGTTTATTCAATATCTTGCTCTCCTGCACTCATCTGTACAGTCATCCTCTACCCCAAAATTTGAAACTGTGACTCTCCAACGTCCATACATGACTCCAAGGGCTTTCCTTATACTTACAAGAGAGGATCTGACTTATATAGAAGATTCTAAATACCCCTCGCACAAAGAAACGGAAGAGAAATCAATTCAAATTCCTCTTGGTTGATTGTTTCTACTATTTATCTCATTTGGAGTAACTTCTGCTGCAGCCAAACCCACATAGGTAAGACTGCCTTTTGTCATGTGAGTTTGTCTAAAGCCAAACCTATTGAGCAAGTTAGTATCTAGTAGAAACCATTACTCGTGATTGTTTCTGCAAGTGGTGTTGACCCTAGGATGTATGGATCAATCCTGAGCCTTCCTACAAAAATTAATGGAACCCATCACTCATGGCTGTTCCTGCAAGTGGTGTGGTGCCTAGAATGGCCAAATTAACCCAGAGCCTTCCTACACCAATTCTCCTATTCATAAATAGCCTTCACATCTTTGCCTTGTATAACTCTAATTATATCTGACAATGGATCAAGACATGTCTCAATGCTCTTTATTAGTCACACAAATCAAGAAGTTAAGCTGATCAGATTAATTAATTGAATATAATGATTCAATTTGTATCTCACCTCAATACGAAGGCTTTTGGTCCCCAAAAGTTCCTACTGAAAAGATGAGGATTTATCTGCCACCTCTCAGATGTAATACTTTTCTTTCTTACTCCCTCATTGTTGATAATAAATAGCATCGATTAGATAAAGGTTTATTGATCGCTGATTAAACAAGTAACAAAAGGTTAAATAAAGAGACATGTCCCTTGAGCCAAAGTGTCTTTGTGGAGACACATCCGCTCAAGGGACGCATCTCCCACATTAATACTTATATCGTCTCCTTCCTCATACGGGAAACATAGAAATTGATAGATGTTTTTGTATCTGGTGGACCGAACATATGAGTACTAATTCAGACTTGTCGAATCTCAAGACCTTAACATGGTATCAGAGCTATGGTTAAAATTCACAAGTCTGAAATTCTTAATCTATATTCCCTTCCAGGCGCATACTCCAGCAGTTCGAACGCAGCCGGGAGATCTCCGATGGCATGATGGCTACGTAGCCTCCAGCTCTCACCATCCTTATACACCACATTGCTACACTCAAGAAGGATTCAATCATTTAAGAGTTATTCTCGATGTTGTTACCTTTGATTGTATTGACGGATTCATACCTGGAGCGTCATCTTTCTTGAGCACCTGTATAAATGTGCGGGGCAGGTTATAAAGGTAACTGCTTGTTGTCAGAATCGTTCTTCATCAAAAGCGGCTACAGGAGAATCGTGTGACATCCCGATATCAAGATTACTGACAACTTCCGGCGTGTTTAGACGTGTAACAAGGATTAATCATCCTTGGAATAGTCGTTTTCTGAACATCGATTCTCATTAGCACAAGAGGTTGAAGTTGCCGTTTGACATATGTCGGGTACCATTTGTGATATTTTATTTGCACAGCTGGAGTAGGATCGTTATCTTCACTCCAATGTCCTAGTGCATTTCTTTAAGGGAGCGGCTTGCGGGACTGTTCCTAAGTCCGTTCCGGGACATCCAACTCCAAGATTAGGACAAAACCGAGTTAGCAGGACATCGGATTCCTACGCGGAGTACCCAGACGAAATCCCTTACTTGGCCCACGACGAAGACGAGTTTGGAGCGGCTAACAGGACGGTTTGTTCTGCTTTCAGTTTGAACGGGAACACCCAGACACGTATCGGACTTAATATATAGCAAGAACATCTATTGCCGACATCGCTTGTTGAGGATTACATTTGCAATTCCTTGGATATCGATGCAAGTATTTCCTCACTCTAATTGCTGTTCAGAATTGAGGGCGATTCATAACTACTGTCTCCCGTCTTCATCATCACCTTTGTCATCTAGTGCTTTGGGCATTATCATTGGTGTTGGTTATTAGCGGGACAAGAAGATTTATCGTTAATTGAAACAACTCAAACAGTTATCTCAGCTAGACCAGGTTCGAATCAGTGGGGTGATTTGATTTTTTTGAAGGGAAATCCGCCCAGTTCCTTCATTTCTTTCCACAAACTAGCGCCTGTAATAAGCAGCGTCCTTTTGGAAGCTTTTCAGTATGCCTTCCAAAGACAGAGTTGCCTATTTCTACGACGGGGATGTAGGAAGTGTGTACTTTGGTCCCAATCACCCTATGAAGCCACATCGACTTTGTATGACACACCATCTAGTGCTTTCTTATGAGCTTCACAAGAAGATGGAGATATATCGACCCCACAAAGCATATCCAATGGAGCTAGCTCAGTTTCATTCAGCAGATTATGTGGAATTTCTGCATCGGATAACACCTGATACTCAACACATGTTCACAAAGGAGCTACTGAAGTATAATATGGGAGAAGATTGCCCTGTATTTGAGAACCTATTTGAATTTTGTCAGATCTATGCTGGTGGCACTATAGATGTTGCTCGTAGGCTGAATAATAAGATCTCTGACATTGCAATAAATTGGGCTGGTGGTCTTCATCATGCTTAAAAAACAAAAAGTGTGAGGCATCAGGTTTCTGCTATATTAACGACTTAGTGTTGGGAATTTTGGAGCTACTTAAATACCATGCTCGAGTTCTTGATATTGACATTGATGTCCATCATGGCGATGGACGGATAAAGAAGTGTTGTTCCTATTGCCGTCGTGAAATCCATCATTGTAGGATGCACTGGGCTTCATCTTTGTTGTTTCATCATCTGAACATCATAGAGCTTGTTGCACCTGTATAGCAATTCTAGGTAGGTCACAGCTGGAAAAGGAGTGCATCGATAAATTTGAAAGGTCAAAGACCAAATTCAAATTTAGCCAGCTACCACTACAAATTCTGTGACATGGGCTTGTGATCAAGCCGTGAACCTATAGAAGGAAGGTTGTGGACTGATCTGAGCACAAGCGCAACGTTCCACACTGTGTCCTATATTTGCATCCATCGGAATACTTAAAAGAGATGAGTATTCTTTGTTGAATTTATGTTATATCATTTATTTGGATCTTGTGTGATTAGTAAAAGAGATGTTAATGGATGATAGCTTCGGTCAGATATGAATGACAGCGATGCAAGTATCATTGTCATTCATAAGTGATCAAAATTATCATTCATGTTATGATATTTCTAAAGGAAACATTTAAAATTGAAATTATGAGCATTCATAAAAATTCGATCATTCCCGTGATATTATATTCTGCATTCATGTGAAATCAGAATTCTCTTATGTCATCTGCCATCATATAGAAGGTTATATACGTGTGAGTATATACATGACAAATGGTAATAAGAGTTGTTATCAACCGCATCCTAAGGGACACATCCCATGAGTGGACATGCCTCCACTCATGGAGACACGTCCTCTCATGAGGCGCGCCTCTTAGGGGGCGGACGTCTCACCTATTTATGGCGGTACCTCATTTGATATGCAAACATAGAAATCGGACAATGTTCTGCAATCAGCACATTCAATAAAAGCAATTCATATCAGGAAATCGAAATCTGTAGAATCGAAAATCTGAACATAGAGGATAAATATTATTTGTCTTAGGAAGTTTCTCATACAGTTTTCTTGACTTTAGTTCAATCTTAGTATTGTATTAGGATCCCTTTAGTGAACAGATTTGATTACATTTACATGGTATCAGAGCCACGTTGTGTGACTCCAAATCAAATCTAAAACCAGATTGCTCAAGGAATTCGTATTTTCTAAAATCGAATTCACATTCTTCATAATGTCAACTATGATCAGATTCGAAGATCGTCTTGCAGGAGCAGATAACTTTACATCATGGAAATTTAGAATCATGATGATCCTAAAAGAGAATAAACTAGACTCACTTGTGAGAGAAAATAAAAGGGAAACTGAGGCTGAACCTCAGAAAAGTCAATGGATTGAAAACAATGAAAGAGCCATGAAAATCCTTGTAGATGCAGTGAGGGATCATATAGTGCCTATCTTAGCAAAACATGAAACTGCATACCATATGTACAAATCTCTTGAGAGTACTTATGAGATCAACAACACTTGTAGGACTCTAGCATTAAAACGACAAATCAACAATGCTCAAATAAACAAAGTGGAATCCATTAATGCATTCTTCATGAGAATTATTGAACTTAGGGATCAATTATCCACAATTGGATATCAGATTGACAACAAAGAGTTAACCCTAATTGCACTAGGAGGCCTACCAAACTCATGGGAGTCATTTGTTCAAGGAGTAAGTGCGAGATCTAAACTCCCTAAATTTGATAGGCTAAGAACTGACTGCCTTCAAGAAGAAACAAGACTCTCCACTAAGGAAAATAAACAGAAGAACATAGATGAAGACATTCATGTACTCAACACAACGTCTAATAAAAGGAACAAGAAAAACTCCTACAAGAAAGGATATTTTAAAAGAGAGAGAAATTCCAATGGAAAGGAATCTTTTAAAAAGAAAGACATCTCTCAAGTGCAATGCTTTAGATGTGATCAATATGGTCACTATGCAATGAAGTGTCCTGACAGATCTAAACAACAAACATCTTTTGCCAAAGTAGGAAAGACAAATTCAGATCATGAATCTGAAGACCTTGTGTTCTAAAAGGACAAATGGACAGAGTTACCCTTATGGATGGGAAAATTCTAGCATGGTCTAAAACTCAACTATTAAGAAAAACTATTGGTGTAAGATTAGGGTACCTTTTATACACCTAAGTCTAAAATTAAAAAAAAAAAACATCCCATGGAGGAACTTGTAAAGGTTGTGTCTTAGAAAAGAAAATAAAACTTAAAGGCGTATAATAGAAACCTACATTTTAAGGAAATTTGCATGAGTGCTGGAATTAAGAGGGAGTTCACAAGTTGCTTGACCTAAACATTAAAACCATTCAAGAGGGCAAGAAGTACGAGTGAAACAGAAACCTATTTCCCTAGGATACCTGAAATGGAACCTGCTCCTGAGATTCAGAGGGAGCATCCTGAGGAAATGCCACTTGAACCTCCTACCACTTCAAATAAGGATACAAATGACATTGGCAGAAAGAGACCACTTTGGGCAAGGAAGATGATCAAAGAAGCAGAGGATCATGCAGCACCTAAAGGAACGTTCAGGGAGAGTAAAAGACCCAAACGTTTCTCTAGCTATGTTGCCCTAATAAACAACATCATAAACTCTGAACCTGCCAGTGTTACAGAAGCCTTCAGACATCAAGCATGGAAGGATGCAATGACAGAGGAGTACCAGTCCATACTAAAGAATGATGTATGGGACATAGTGGTTAGACCAAACGAGAAATCTGTTGTTTCTTCTAAATGGCTCTTCAAAATCAAGCATGCTGCTGATGGCAGTATAGAAATACATAAAGCACGCTTCGTGACTAGGGGTTTTTTCTCAAAAGGAAGGCATTGATTACAAAGAAACATTTGCACCTATTGCCCGTTATACATCAGTAAGAGCAGTATTAACCATTGCAGCAGCTAAAGGATGGAAGATCCATCAAATGGATGTTAAAACTGCCTTCCTGAATGGAACCATTGAAGAGGAAGTCTATCTGGAACAGCCTGAAGGTTTTGTGATACATAAATCTAACTCACATGTGTGTAGGCTCAAGAAAGCTCTCTATGGACTTAAACAGGCTCCCAGGGTCTGGTATGAAAGAATTGGCAGCTATCTCTTGGGATTAGGATTTTCCAAAAATGATGCTGACTCCAATCTATACTTCAAGGTAATCAAAGGTGATATGCTTATAATTATTTTATATGTTGATGACCTGCTAATAACAGGAGAAGATCACCTCATTCCCCAAGGGAAACAAGATCTAATCTCAGAATTTGACATGAAAGACTTGGGTATTCTTCACTACTTCCTCGGTTTGGAAGTATGGCAGAAATCAGAAGGTATTATACTAAATCAAGGGAAGTATACTATTGACATTCTGAAAAGATTTGGAATGTTGGACTGTAGACCGATGTCTACACCCATGGAAACCAACCTTCAAAAATAAAAAGAAGCAGTAGTAGAATCCAAATGTGCAGATCCGACCCTTTACAGACAGATGATTGGATCCTTGATGTATCTGGTTAACACCAGACCTGATATATGCTATGCTGTAAATGCCCTCGGCCAGTTCATGTGTGAACCCAAGGAAATTCACTTGATGGCTGTAAAACATATTTTTAGATATATTCAAGGCACCATTGGATATGGTCTTTATTACAAGAATGATCCACTAGATCTACATGGGTACTCTGATTCAGATTGGGCTGGAAGTGTAACTGATCAAAAAAGCACATCAGGATTCTGTTTTAGTTTGGGATCGGCTATGATCTCTTGGATTTGCAGAAAACAATCGTCAGTTGCACAGAGCTCAACAGAAGCTGAATATATTGCAGCCTCAATGGGAGCAAGAGAAGCAGTGTGGCTTCGTAAATTGATTGTGGGACTCTTTGGTGAGCCCTTGAATCCTACGATTATTCATTGTGATAATCAGAGTTGTATAAAACTTTGTGAATCCTGTCTTTCATGACAGATCTAAACACATTGAAATCCCCTATCATTATGTGAGAGATATGGTGGAAAGGAAAGTGATTCAGTTGGAGTATATTAGTACAAATGATCAAACTGCAAACATTCTCACCAAGCCTCTCTCCCGGATCAAGGTAGAGCACTTCAGGAAGAAACTTGGTATGGTTGAAATCTAATTTGTTATTTATGTTTGAAATACAAATTGTTTATAAATTGTACTAATATATAAAGATGTTTAATGTGTAAACTCTTTTGTCATGTGTGTGACTCCATGACTTTATGGGCCTACTCCCCCTGTGTACATTATCGAAAGGTGACGATCTTTCCGATAATGAACAATTGTATTTGACATTGTAAAGTGACAACTCTACAATGATGAACTATCATGATAAATATCATGTGACTTGATATCTGTGGACATGTCATGATAGTATCTCTTGGACACCTTGATGGATATCATGAGACTTGATATCTGAAGGTCATTGTGATCCGTAAGAGATAATCATGGTGGATGATTATATCCATGGATATGCCATGAATTATGGTAGACATCATGTGACTTGATGTCAGTGCACATACCATAATGAAAATGTGTTATGGAGAATGTCAAGTGACTTGACACTTTCAGAAGCATATCATATCTTCTGATATCACGAGTTAGGTGATATCACTTTTGGAAGTTATTCTTCCTAGTTAAAGAGGGAGTGTTGAAATAATGAAGATGTGTTATGAAGAATGTCATGTGACTTGACAACTTTGAGAAAACATATCATATCACGTGTGAAGGTGATATCTTAACTTATTTGATTTGAAATATCTTCCCTAGCTAAGAGGGAGTGTTAATGGATGATAGCTTCGGTTAGATATGAATGACAGTGATGCAAATATCATTATCATTCATAAGTGATCGAAATTATCATTCATGTTATGATATTTCTAAAGGAAACATTTAAAATCGAAATTATGAGCATTCATATAAATTCGATCATTCCCGTGATATTATATTCTGCATTCATGTGAAATCGGAATTCTCTTATGTCATCCACCATCATATAGAAGGTTATATACATGTGAGTATATACATAACAAATGGTAATAAGAGTTGTTATCAACCGCATCCTAAGGGACGCGCCTCCACGAGGCACGCCTCTTAGGGGGCGAACTTCTCACCTATTTATGGTGGTACCTCATTTGATATGCAAACATAGAAATCGGACAATGTTTTCCAATCAGCACATTCAATAAAAGCTAAGTTACCGGTTCGGTTTCGGGTTCGGGTTCGGGTTCGAGAACCCAGTTCGCCGGTTCGGGATTTTTTTATTTGGGTTCGATTTGGGTTCGTTTTGGGTTCGGTAATACAAAAACATATAAAAATCAGAAATATATACAGATTTGCAGCAGTAATTAAGTTCAGAATACACCACCATATTAATAGTTAAATAACATAGCAAAAATGAAAAATACACCACCATTTTATACTCAAATCATCAAAGTTCAAACATAAAAATGTAAAGTGTTTACAATCAGCCATTAATAATTAATAATTATTGATCATTGATCAATCTGAGTCATATGGGTCATCAAAAAAAGCAGCATCATCATCATCATTAGATGCTACATTATGTGTAGAACCACAAATAGCATTAGTGGCACTCGCACAAGCACTGCCACTAGCACTGACACTAGCACTCTCATGCTCAGCGGTTGCTTCAGGCTCATAGTCATCATCAATATCAAGTGCAGCTAAGTGACTTGTGGAAGCATCCAAGTCAAGCTGCTCTGGCTCAATATCCCACCTCCTTGTGTCTCCTTCTTTGTAGGAAACTTGCTTGTGTGTAAGGAGGCGCAAGTTTGAATGCACATACACCAAGTCCTCTGCCTTTTTCGAATGTAGCCTATTGCGTTTTATTGAGTGGATGAAGGAGTATGTGCTCCAATTCCTCTCAGAAGAAGATGAACTAGCAACCTATTATTATTAAGACCAAATTAAATAGTTAGGAGTTACAAAATTTAAGTTGATTTAACTAAACAAAAATATTAATTAATAATTTAATATAAATATAAATTTAAAATTAAAATTAAAATTACAAAATATAAAACTTACTTGGGATAAAATTTTTATTGCAATAGGTTGGAGGTGCCTGTATTCTTGCCCATGGAAGTACCACCAACTATGAGCATCCACCCTAGCCTTGTCTCGAACAACATCAAGATTATGATCAACACTACCAGAGCATGCAAAAGCCATGAACTCGGCCCTCACTCGATCACGTTGGTCACGATCATTGAAGAGTCTACGAATTGCTGCCTTGTACCCTTGACCCACTTCAACATCCCTATATGGAGCAACTCTTGCTGAAGCAGAAAGTATCTCTGGACTATAATATTTGGGACTCAATGCAAAAGCAAGAAGATGCAACGGAGTGGTCATTTTGTTCCATCTATCAACAATGATTTCTTGTAGCTCTTTGAAGAACTTTTCTTCGGGATCTTCCTCTTTTGCATTGATGATGATTTTCATCTTCTCAATCATTGAGTCGATACCATCATATACTTCACCCAAACAAGGTCTATCCATGTCAGTGTAACGGATCATGCTCAATATGGGCTCAGTGAAACTGACGAGATACTCAACAAGGTCCCACCAACTATCATCTAGGATCCTTTGCTTGATCCTATTTGCCCTTTCACTGGTAGATTGCCTCCATATGGCCCAATTAGGGCTGATTACCATTGCAGAGAGTGCCTCACGAACCTTTATAAGTCGTCTCAACACAATTGTGTTGGAGGCAAAACGAGTCTCGGCAACCTGTTTGAAAATCAAAATTAAAACTAAAATATAATTTAAATTTACAAAATCAAAATTTAAAATTAACAAAAAATTAAAAAATTATTAAAAATATTGAGAATTAACTTACCTTCAACAACTCCAATTTTGAGAATTGTCTAAATATTCCTTGTGTCATATGGTGGTTGGTGACAAACATTTGAATGTCTTCGCCCTCAGCATACACCTGTTTGATCCATTCAATTTTGGATCCAATTTTTTGTAGCATTAGATTAAGGGAGTGGACAGCACAAGGTGTCCAAAAAATGTGTGGATACTTCTCCTCAACCAATAACCCAGCAGCCCTACAATTTTTGGCATTATCAGTTACAACTTGCACAACATTTTTATGGCCCACTTCTTCAATAGCTTGGCAAATGATGTTAGCAATAAATGGACCATCCTTCACCTGTCCTTCACAATCCACTGCTCTCAAAAACATTGCCCCTTTAGGGGACACAGCAATAACATTGATCAATGGGTGATTTTTTGCATCTTTCCATCCATCAGAAACGATGGTCACCCCTGTTTCGATCCACGAATCCCTTATGGGCTTCAAAGAGTCTGCTACATGTTTCACCTCTTTCTCCAATAAGTTGCAACGAACCTTCTCAAAACCTGGGCCCTTATACCCCTTTGGAGCCTCATTAATAGATTTCACCATTTTTTGCCAATATGGTGAACGAACAACATTGAATGCCAATCCATTGGCATAGACACATCTTGCTATGTCTTGATCAGCAATCTCTCTTGCCTCATTCTGAAATGAAGCTTCCAACGGTCCCTTAGATCTTTTTTTTGAAGAGGGTGTGGTTTGCTCTTGAGGGATGTCCATAAATGGATGGCTTCCTGTAGGTGGAAAATAAGAAGGTGGTGTAGGGGGTTTCATGAAACGAGATCCTTTCTTCAAAGGATGGCTTGTTTTACCACTGGCTGCTCTTTGGTCTGCCTTTTCTTGCTCAGCAATATATTTCAACACTATATGATCTGGAATGCCTTTCTCATTTTCAGCTGGACAATTTTTTATGCCTGTTTCAGGCATCCCACACAAGTGCCCTTTCACTCGACTGTATGAGCTCGAATACTGAACATGGCAATGACTACAAATCCAAACATATCCTCCACCACCTGGAAGTTGTTGAACCATTTCTACATATTTCCAAAGGGGAGAGTTTGGGTTTGTTTTGAAACGAGATTGGGTTGAGCCTGAGGAGGTACCGGTTGCCATTGTAACATGGAATACCTAAGGTACAACATATTGAAATTTTGGTATTGATTGATTAAATTTGAAACTGACAGACTTAATTAATTTCAAAAAATGAAAAAATTGAACATGTGTTATAGACATTTAGAGGAATGAAAAGTAAAACAAAACTAAAACTAAAAAACAAAACAAAAGAGTTAAAGTCCATTTGTTTAAAAAAAATGTAAAAAAAATAATCAAAAAACTTCAAAAAACCTACCTCTTTTGAAGAAATCTTGCTCAATGATCTTCTTGGCAACGAATAGGCACTTGCAAGTGCTTAGGAATAGCACAACAACCAACTTCGAACAATCTACAATCAACCTTCAAGTCTATTCAAGCTTGTGCAAGCAAAAGAGAAAGTTCAGCAATGGAGGCAAAAAATCCTTTTTTTTCATTCACAAATTGGTAAATGACTATCACTTTACCTATTTCATGTTTTAGAGGCACATATTAGGGTTGGAAAGAATAAAAAAGTATTTAAAAGTCAACAAAGACTTAAAAAATTATTAAAAAAATGCAAATTCGCGCTTTGAAGTCCGCCTGGGCACGAAATTCTACCTGGGTTCGAACCGGGTTCGAAAAATTCAAACCCTGGCCAGACCCACAGTCCGGGTTCTGAACCCGGAACGAACCCACAGTGATTTTTCCGGACCCTAGGCAAATTACTTCGAACCGAACCCGAATTTCGAACCCGGACCGAACCCGGACCGAACCCGGGCCCCCAAGGGCCGAACCCGGTAACTTAGAATAAAAGTAATTCATATCTGGAAATCGAAATCTGTAGAATCGAAAATCTGAACATAAAGGATAAATATTATTTGTCTTAGGAAGTTTCTCATACAGTTTTCTTGACTTTAGTTCAATCTTAGTATTGTATTAGGATCCCTTTAGTGAACAGATTTGATTACATTTACAAGAGATTATGTTTTTTCTCTTGATTTGTGTTCACTAATTTAAGATCCTTGAAGTTTCAAACTATTCATTGTGAGTTATTGCTATAACCTGAGATAGTAAACTTTGTATGAGATTTCTTTGGATAGTTTTGAACTCTTAGTAATCTCTTCTTAATGTTTTCAGGACGGATCAAGAAGTGTAAGAGATTGCTTTCAAGAAGTGTTTGATGCATCCTGTAGGAAACATTGCTTGCAGCCATGTGACTGAATGAATGGTTGAAGACATCTTTTCGAAGAGGAAGAATTAACCTTCAGAGGGAGTTCTATGACTCACTGAGAATAAGTAAGGGTTGCAGTATTGCAAGGCCAGATTCTAAATCCTTGAAGTACCTCTTCAGCAGTTGAGATCAGAATTGCTCAAGTCAATCAACCTAGATTTAACATTGGTACCTCTGCAAACCTATTTATAATAGAGGGATCTGGGATGAGGTTGAAAAGGACAACCCTGAATCTCTCCAGAGGTGTGCGTTGGAATCCATTTCTCTAAAGTATTGTAAACATCTTTGGTCAAGGAGGTCAGGAGGCTGATGCAAGTACTTCAAGCTTCAGAGGGAGTCACATCTTCACTTGTTGTAATGCATAATTCTCTGAGATAAAGAGATATGAGGTGAAAGCCCTTGTTCATCTCTGAGACTGAGATGAGGCGTCATGTTGAGAGACTCCATGACGACAAGTCCTAGGATCTAACTTCAGAACAGCCCCAGCACCCGCAGTATGGCTTAAAGGGTGGGTGTTGGATATAAGCCACACCCGGACTAATAATGGGCTAGCCACAAGAGGCCAGTAGCTCAGTTGATAGAGCACTCCAGCAACAAATGGAAGGTCCTAGTGAATGCTCTAAGCCAGTTTAGGTATGAGCCAAAGGAAATTCACCTTATGGTTGTAAAACACATATTGAGATATCTTCACGGCACTATTGGATATGGTCTTCTTTACAGAAAAGACCAACTAGATCAACCTAGAAACTTTGATTCAGATTGGGCTATGATCTCTTGGATCTGCAGAAAACAGTCTTTTGTAGCACAATGCTCGACAGAAGTTGATTACATGGCAGCCTCTATGGGGGCAAGAGAAGTAGTTTGGCTTCGTAAAATTGCTTGAGGGACTCCTTGATCTAAGCACATTGAGATCCCCTATCATTATGTAAGAGATATGGTGGAAAGGAAAGTGATCCAGTTGGAGTATATTAGTTCAAATGTTTAAACAGCGGACATACTCAAACAACCTCTCTCCAAAGTTAAGGTTGAACTCTTCGGGAAGAAAACTTGGTATGTAATTTGATATTATGGTTGAAATTCAAATTGTTTATAAGTTGTACTAATATATAAAGATGTTTAATGTGTAAACTCTTTTGTCATGTGTGTGACTCCATGACCTTATGGGCCTACTCCCCCTGTGTACATTATTGAAAGGTGACGATCTTTCTAATAATGAACACTTGTATTGACATTGTAAAGTGACAACTCTACAATGATAAACTATCATGATAGATATCATGTGACTTGATATCTGTGGACATGTCATGATAGTATCTCTTGGACACTTTGATGGATATCATGGGACTTGATATCATCTGAAGATCATTGTGATCCTTAAGAGATAATCATGGTGGATATTTATATCCGTGGATATGCCATGAATTATGGTAGACATCATGTGACTTGATGTCAGTGCACATACCATAATGAAGATGTGTTATGAAGAATGTCATGTGACTTGACACTTTCTAAAGCATACCATATCTTCTGATATCACGAGTTAGGTGATATCACTTTTACTTGGTGGAAGTTATTTTCCTAGCTAAGAGGGAGTGTTGAATAATGGAGATGTGTTATGAAGAATGTCATGTGACTTGACACTTTCAGAAGCATACCATATCTTCTGATATCACGAGTTAAATGAGATCTCTTTATACTTGTTTGGAGTTTATCTTCCCTAGCTAAGAGGGAGTGTTGATAATAAATAGCATCGGTCAGATAAAGGTTTATTGATCGCTGATTAAACAAGTAACAAAAGGTTAAATAAAGAGACACGTCCCTTGAGCCGACGTGTCTCCACAAAGCTCAAGGGACGCATCTCCCACATTAATACTTATATCGTCTCCTTCCTCATATGGGAAACATAGAAATTGATAAATGTTTTTGTATCTGGTGGACCGAACATATGAGTACTAATTCAGACTTGTCGAATCTCAAGACCTTAACACTCATAAAGCAGAAGTGATTGTGATTGCTCACTTGGAAGTCTATTTTTTCAAACTTGTACTCTGCAAAATCAGATTAGATTTGGAGTTCATTGGCCCCTTCAAATGATTGCTCAGTGAATATCTGGTAGTGGATATGTTTGGTTGATTCTTTTATCCCTTTGCTATGACATGCATGCTTGTAAACTTGTCAGCTAGAGAAGTGCTCTTTCTTTTAAAATACTTGCAACATCATTTTCAATGTTATGTGTATGCTTACCAGTGATTAAAACATCTTTGATTGCATAAGTGGCTGAAATCATAATCTCTTCTACTGACCCTATCTTGAGTCTTACAATTGTAAACTTGAATAAAAACACAAAAGGTGCAATCACATGGAAATGCCTTCAATGAAGGGATGAGTGTGCCAAACTACACAACTATGAGATCAGAAGTCTTCTATGTGGAGTGCTACTCGCCTTAGAGTGCTTTCTCACCTTGTTATCAGCTAACAAATGTCATGCCACTTTTCTTCCATCAGGGAAGAAAATATTTGATTCATAAGCATGCTTTTAGATTACCATCATGTGCATAGTACAGTATTAATCATTCAGAAATCATTTTTGGAAAACTTGCTGCAGCCATGTCTCATATGCATATAATAACCAAAATTGAATGCTGAAATCTTGCCACATTTATTACAGCTTCTTATGTGCATACCATGATCATCAATTTACATAGACATTCTACCTTCATGCTAAAAACAACATTTTACATCATTGCAATGCCCCAAATGCATGCTACAATTATTGCTGAGAGAATAATCATGCTTCAATTGATGTCATTTCAAATCTACTTTGGATTTGCATGGAGAAATGTAAATCAGCTTGCCAACATGTTTTTTATTCTTGCACTTTATTGCTTATATGTTTATTTTCTTTGCCAAGTGAATTTTGTTGGCGTTTCAAATCGCACCTCTGGAATGCGTTCTAGAAACAGACAGCTATGTGCAGTAAACTGCTCTTCGAATTAGGAGGGGAAGCTCCCTCTTTTCCTGAGTTGCATAAAGAAAAGTAATCTAAATTTAATTACGCCTATCTTTTTGGTTCAGCTGCGAGAACACAAGGTTATAGAACACTAGATGTTGCGGCTGAGGTTTTCCCTTTAATGAAACTAGATAGCTACAACTTAACCTACGCTTAAAACGTTTCCACCCTCTCAAGTAAACGCAGAGCAAGAGAGTTTGGAAATGGACAAGTTTGATTTCTGACAGAGATACTTGAACAAACTATTCTTCAACATACGTTTTATGGCAAGCTGAAAAAGAGATCATAAAAGTATTACGAAAATGCGAGGCTTTTATTTCAAGGCAGACAACGCACGCTCAAGATTTTATTTACTCATACTTCTAACAAAAAACAAAGAGACGGAAATTTGAGATATTTATATCAAGGTAGACACAGCACACTCAAAATTTTATTTACTCAAGTTTCTGGAACAAGGATCACAACTTCGAGACAGCAAGTTGTAGCAACACGCTTGCAACATGTGATCAACCTAATTATAATCAACACAACACATGCACTAAACAAGTATTTGCAGCTAAAGAGGCATGCAAACTTGCTCTTTACACAAAGTGAACAACACTAGACGATAACCAAGAGAAGGTACTATGACACTTATGTCTTGTTATCACAAGCACGGTTCCCTAAAATGAGCAAAGACTGCTCTTATTTATAACTAAGCAGAGGAGTAGGAAACCCTAAAATCTCCTTGCTTTTACAACTAATGCTTGCCAACATGCAAGCTTTATTTCTAAATCTAGAAAAGATTAAAACATCTAAACCCTAGAAAGCTTTTAAAAAGGAAAGTGCCAACTCGTGACAACTTGTTACAATACTTTCTTTCTATCCTCAAAGAAATGGAAAAGATTTGAGACAAGAATAGAAAGAAAGCGTGGAAGATGCTTCTAGAAGAAAGCAGATTTAAAGCTCGATCACATCCGCTAAAAAGCGGGCAACTTCATCTGAAGTGGGAGTGTTGATGCTATTAATAGCAAAATGCCGCTTTTCCAAGATTTCTTCACCATCTGTAATTGACTTCAAAAAATCTTCACTCTCATTGGCCACTTTCTCGAACCTTGCTGACATCATGGAAATCATCATCATTCTCCCAACACTGCCCTCGCTGCCATGCAATATGCTCTGAAACTCAGCTTGGACTATGTCAAGCCCAATGTAGGAACCATCCTCAAGGCAATACTGACAAGGAATCGCTGCAACTACTTCTCTGACGAACTTAAGAGCATCAACAACTCTTTGTTTATATGCTGCAAACTCCTCAGATATTCTGATATATGTGTTCACCTTAAAAAGATGACTTTCTTTCCACTCCAGGATTTGTCTTTTATGTTCTTGCCATTATAGAGCCACAAGCCATCTCTAAATCTGCAATTATGATTTCGTGCATGGGCTTGAACTCGGCTATCAACTGTTCAAAATCCTGGATACCTTGACATAAATCATGAGCCTTGTATCTTAACTAGAAGACTTGTGTCAGGACCTCTTTTCCTCTGTTGATGATCTCTTCAACCCACTCATTAGTTTGTTTACCACAAATAACTAACTGCCTTAATTGTTGTTGATCAGCTGGTGTTTCTAAGACTTGAGGCAGCAACTGAGTTGTTTGTGAGGTGCCTTGGATAAGATTTGATATACATAATCGGAGTTGATGATTTTCAGCCTTGAGGGCTGCCTTGTCTTCTCCATCCTTTTGCACTCTTTCTTGAATGTTTTCTATTACCATCTTAAACAAACTTATATCAGCATGTCGAGTACTTTTACCAAGGTTTGCTTTGACCATGATAAAATCGTCAACATCCACCTCATCTCTGATTTTGTCTTCAAGAGGCGTAGCTGTCTCCATGACCATTTCACCTTCGAGATTCCTCTCAAAATGTATCTGTTTCTTGGCCTTCTTCTTGGGTGCTTCCTGGTATATGCTAAGGTCATCAACATTCACCTGATACGAAGGCCTTCTTCTTGTCCTTCCCAAGGAGCTCTCAAGCCAAGATGTGGTATTTCTATTAACATCCAAGGGAGGAGTAATTGTAACATTGACCTCTATCTCCTCGTCTTCCAAATCAATGTGAATTGGCAAAGACCTAGGAGATGGTAGTGTTTCTTGTATCAAAGGTTCATCATGTTGCACTTCTTCTTGAAGTATGGGCTCTGGTTGAAGAACTTTTGTTTCAACTGTAGGCTGCTCCTGTATAACAATCCCTGTATAATCCAACCTCCTTTTAGCACTCTTTGCTGATCTACTGCCCTTTGTGACCTCTTGAGACTGAACTTTTTCTTTATTCTTTGATTGCACTCTTGAAGAAGAGGGAAGAGATGAATGTTTCTTTGGCGGCTCTGCTACTGGAATAGACTCCCTTTTCTTTAGAATCAAGAAAGTCTTACTGTACTCCACCACTTGTCTTGTCCTTTCTTCCACTGTGATGCATTCTTTATGAGCCCAGTTGACCTGTGGGAGAGGTTGTTGCTCAACCTTATTTCTAGTGTAGGCTGGAAGAATTACATCCCCATCATCATCTGACAGCCCTTCAATATCTTCTGATAAGCAATCTTTCATATGATGAAGGGTTAACCTACTATGACTTCGCCTTCGCACCTCATACTCATCCCTGCAGTTAGCCCAAAAGTCTTCAAGTGCGGGCGTATGAGCATGGTTTTGACCAAGTCTAGATGCATAGAAGCCATGGGGATCATATAATCGTCTCTCGCTGAAAGGCTTGAGACCAAACTTATCTAACTCGTTACCCATTAGTTTAGCTTTTGCGGATGATCTACATGTATAAATGCCTAAAGCAAAAGGAAAGCTGAAGGCTGGTTTCTTTTTGTTACGCAGACGGGTGTGAACATTTGAAATCTGCCTGAAGAATTCCATGCATACTACCTCATCTGATGGATACCTCGGTAACATAAGTGGAGCTCCTGAATAACCGTACACCTTTAGGTAACTGAAAATGGCGAACTGAATAAACCAATCTGCCCATTCTGATATTGCAGCCCTGGCAATGGATGAGATGCGAACATGTAGCTCGTTGTCTAGGTCCCGCACTGTATAAATCAAGAATGCTTCATTCACCCTTTTGTAATGACGTCATGCAGCAATGAATTCCAACTGAGTGTAGTAGTTGTAGACATGTTGAACGTTTAAAGAACCCTCTATGTTTAACCCTCTGAATTTACCTTGATAGGCAACCAAATAGACTAGGTAGGAGACCATGTGAAATGCATGTCTATGAAAATACTCATTATCTGATGATGTAAGCAATCACTGATCAATGTAGGCCAGTCATAGAACTCTGTCTTTTTCATTATATGAGGTATCACATAGAACATCCAAGGCTGAAACCTTGTTGCATCTGCTTGACCTGTGACTCGATTGAGTAGGGTTATTATGATGGCGAATTCCTCTTTGAATTGTCCTCTTCCAACATCCTTTGGCAATGTAGAATGTTTCTCTTTCAGCCACCTATGTGCAATCTTCTTGCTGTATTTGTCCTAATGTTCTTCCCATATCCTTTCACATTCTTCTACGTTGATGGTGACGCTTCCAGGCCATGGTGGAATGGAGAAGCATTTCTCAATCATGTCTGGTTTTAGGCTGCAAATGATTCTTCCATCAACTGACTGTATCTCCCTTGTAGCTGGATTGTAATGCTTGATGCAAGCAATTATGAACTCTAAACTCTGTACTGAGAAAGGTATGGATGCTGCTGCGAGAAGGCCTGAATGGGCGAGATGCCTAATAGTGATATTGCCTGCATCTTCTAAAGGACGTATGTTGAACACTGGCTTGATGTGATGCAAGTCTGTCTCGGCTGTTTCAATGAAATCATGGTAAAGAATTGATTTGGTCTTGAACTCTGCAGGAGTGTATTCCATTCTGAAAGACTTGAAGATTGACAGTAAACACGCCTAGGTTCAGACAAATTTTGACAAACTTTCTAAATTTAACTTGCTGATTTTTCTTCCTCCAACAGACGAATTTTTGAGTTTTATTCTGAGATATGGGTTTTGACTAGAATTTCGTTACAAGCCAACCTAGATCACCCGTTTTTGAAAATATGGAGTGGAGACTGAAAAAGCAACAAACCCTAATTTTCCCCAAAAAAAGCAGAAAAAGCTGACATCTGGGTATTGTTCTTGAGTATAATCTGAATGGACCCAGTAGATTAGATTTTGAAAACCCTAGCTTCTGACTGAAAAAGCAACAACTTTTAGTTTCTTTGAAAAAGCTGAGGTATGGGTTTTGTCCAGAAGAAGGTTTAACATAGACCCAGAAGACTAGAAATGGATGAATATGAAGTTTTCCCTGACATGCAAAATAGAAGCAATTGCTGCAACTTAGAGAGAAATCTTCAACAATTTGTCCAAAAGATAGAAAAAATGGATCAGCTTGCTGAAATTTGATAATATAGGCCTTCTCCTTCTTAAATTTGATGTTCTTGATGAGAAAATATGAAAGAGGAGGTCTTCTTTGATTGCTGATCTGAAAATATATGAGAAACCAGCAAGTTAGGGTTCTTGAATCTTGAAAAACATAGGTTTGAAGCTGCTGCTCTATTTCTCTTTGAAGGCACCTGCAAGAGAATATAAAAAATAATACATAGAGGTGTCCTTAAATAAGTTTTTGCTTTATAAACAGCTTCTCAAACCCTAATCTTGAAGAAACCCTAAACCTAATTCATGCCTTGAGGAAATGCATATTTCTCTTCTCTTGAAAATTTTGAAACTTTCGAAAAATAAACTAAGGCATGAAGGAATAGGCGCCCTTCTTGAGGTATGGCACCCAGTCTTCCCAGACTTAGCCAAATTTCTATCATTTTCAACTTTTGTTCACTTTCTGACCCTGCTTCAGCTCCGTCTCCCGGCCTTTGGATTTATCCGATGAACGAACTGACTCTTCCATCGCGGAGCCTGATCATATCTAACAACTTTGTTCTGGAGACATCATCTACTAAAAGCTTCATTTATCCCTTCGAAACGTCAGGTGCCTATCCTTGATAAGGGCGCCTATTTCTTCCAGTGTTAGCCATTTTTATGATCTTCAATCTTTATGCTTGTCTTCTGACCTTCAGATGATTTCACTATTCCGGGTGTTGTACTTGTCAAATTGACTGGCTATTGAGTTCACTGGATAGCTGAGATGAATCTGGGAAGGGTCTTCTGGATCACTCATTTCCGGAAACTGACTTCTAGTGGCCTTAAACCCTAGGCGCCCTTCTCCTTCAGGGGCGCCCATAGCTTCCAATGTTAGTTTTTATTTTTGAATTTTCACTGTTGCTTTCCACTTTCTGCCATTTCTCACACTTTTTCTCCTCTGTTTGCCAGGCGATATCTGATGACTGCTGACTCTGACGGACGAGCTGACGGATTCGTTGGAGAGCTGGATCTAGTCTGACGAAGTCATGTTAGAGAAGTCTTCAGCAAATTTGACCATCTGCTAACTCAAAAGTTTGGGTGCCCTTCTTGAGATATGGTGCCCAACTTCTCCAGACTTAGATTTTTTCATGATCTTCAATCTTTAGAGTTTTTAAAATACCTCTCTCCGTGGCTCCTGTTCGTCTTGAATTTGCCAGTGACTGGATGATCCGACGAGCATACTGACTGATTCGTAGCGGAGCTAGGATGAATCTGAGCAACATTGTCCTAGATAAGGAAACCCTAATTTTGGCTTTTGGCCTCTTGAAAAGCTGGGCGCCTCTCTCCTTCAGGGACGCCCATGGCTGGCAGTGTTAGAAAATTTTATCAGTTTTTCAACTTTTACCTCGTAACACGTGTTTCCATTAACTTTGGCTACCAAGATGAAAATTTTTCTACGTCATTGACACATGGGCGCCTCTTCTTGACAGGAGCGCCTGAAATCTCCAGACTTAAACAAATTTTGACATTTTTCATTTTTCAACTTCCTCAGCTTGTTCTTCGTTTCTCGTGCACATTGTTCATTGACAGTCTCTGTTTGACGCTTGAACTCTTGATTCTGACACCTGGCGGCTGACTGACTTCCATGAATGACCTTGGATCTCCGAAGCAGCTTCTGAAAAAGCAGAATAGACCCAGTAGAGTAAAACTGACCTTTTTGTGATTCTGACTGCACCAGTCTGATGAGGAAGTATTTTAAGCCAATCAAAATCAGTCTTAACCCTAACAGCCAAACTTTCTATTTTTAGAAAATTTTACAAGTATCCATTTCGCAAGAAACCCAGAAAAACTCAGAAAAAGTTTCTATTTTTAGAAAACTGCTAAAAATAGAAATTTTCCTAAAATTTAGGGATGAAAAACTGAAATCTGGGTATTGTAGATTTGGTCTTTTTGAACCGACCCAGATTGTCAAATTTTGAAAATTTTAAGTTTATGACCCCCATGCAAGACATGCAGACCCCCATTTTGACCTTTTCTGACAGATTTAACAGTATCTTGACTCAATTCTTCAAAATGCTTAAGTGTAGCGAAAATTTTAATTTGGGGTACAACAAATTCATAGCAGGATGAACCTGTCGTGTCAGTTCTTACCTAGCCCACCTTTCCATTTAGGACTGAATTTTTTGTTTTGATGATTTTGGTAGCTATAAATGGTTACTCATCAACTTGCTTTTCTGCCTCTACTCAATTCCTGCATGATCACTTATCCAATCCTTGCTTGGAGAGCTTACTCAACTTGGACTGCCTCTCTTCTCTTTGTTATGTGTATACCACAAATGGTGATAATATTATGCATGACAAGTATATCAACATGAAAATGAGAACGATGAAAATAAGAATTCTAAAAATGATAACACTTAATTCTATTGGCTGTCTATGGTTGCACTCCATGAGTGGACTTGATGACTGGCCCATATTCAACCTTGATAAGTAGAATAGCTGCCTTTTTCTCATACAAGTGGAGTTAGTTCCCTACTTGCTTCAATTAAAAAGTGAAGCCATAAAAAAATTATGAAGGTGCTTCTTGACTGCAACAAATTCTAAGTGTTGCTCATACATGTGACAGCAATTCAAAATTTTACAAGCTTAGCTTTAAAAATGTCCTTCCAAAGGATGAATTTTTACCATGTAATGGTAGTGAGGACATCTCTATGGGTTATTCCTTCTTGATGAATTATCCCTTGGAGAGTTCTTCTATTACACCACTTTGATTGCTGTTACCCGGGCTTCTTCTTCACTCTTGATTTTTAATGTGCTGCCCTTTGACTGCCCTTTAAAATGATTTGGATGAAGTTAAGGATGAATTTGTAAACATTTTCCATACCAATGCCCACTCATGTTGCAATAACTACAATAATTCTTGCAAATGCTCATGGAAAACATATTCTTCTTGCCTTGCTCTTCGTGCTGATTTGAAGATTGGTCATCACATATTCATTTCCTTTTTATTTCTTCGCCTTGTTTGTAATAACCACCCCAAAAGCAATTTGAAATTTTCAACTGAATCAAAGCTACAATGCAATGTCCTTATCACTTTGTCATCACCCAGTCCAAGATGGGCAAGTTGAGAACCTACGGTGTATAGGACCACACCCAATTATCGCAAATGAAGCAACATGAAGTGATCTAATCAACTAAGCACACAAGGTGGCAAAGCCAACCAGGTATACACTTCTTCAATGGAGTGTGCTTAATGTGAGAACTGAAAGGAAACACTTCCACACTTATTCAGTGAAGTGTGCAATTGCAACAAGTAAAACAAGCACAACCACTTCTCACTTATTCAGCAAAGTGTGCAATTATAACAGGCACAGCCACTATAGCCTATTCAGCGGAGTGCAATTACAAGTAAGACAGGCACATAAGGTGGCAAGCCATCCTTATCTATGCATATTCAGCGAAGTGTAATGGAACCACTAGCGATACTTCCATCTAGGGTATTACAAAATATCAAATGCTTTACAGATTAGCATTAAACTGCTACAACAATCCACAATAAGCCGAATAATCATAGATAATCAATGTATTCAAGTGCCTAGCAAGAAGTATACCTTCAATAGATGACACAAAAATCTGATGTAAGACTGATACCACTTTGCAACCACTAGCATCTTGTCAAACATTTTTTATGCAAACTGAAAAAACTCTATCAATACTACCATATGCTCATGCAACACTTTGGAAATGAAGGAAACACACTCAATACTAACATATCAAAGGAATAAGCTCTCCAAAGTTCCAAACTACTCCAAACCCCACACAAAACACACCAAACCAATTGTTACCAGATTGAGGCTGGTAGCAGATCTGTTGCAAGTCTGAAAGTGGATTTATTGGCTGCTAATGCAACAGGAGCAGCAAAGTCCAAAGTCATAAATCCTCAAGCAAGCCACATGAGTTCACCCCAAAGTGGATTGAACTAAACTCCAAGAGTCTTGGCACCACCAAACAAGTTGAAAGACACCCCAAAAAGGCAGCGCTTCATCACCCTTATTCACATGCCCCCATGTGCATAGTACGACCTGGTAATTGAGTGGTACAACTCATAATGAGGCCCTCAACTTGTCTTTGAAACTGGATGGCCTGCAAAACCTTGTCTATCCAACCTAAACAGCAAAGAATATCAATAAGGAAAGCTTAGAAATTGAACAGGTGGTATGGCCAACAACAGGTATGGCTTGTAGGCAAGGGACAGTTGTTACACCTCAGTTTTGTTTTACCAAGTTACTTTTAACTGTTTACGTTAAAATGCATTTTGATACCTGATGATGACTTTATGTTATTTAATTTTAACATTATGATGAGATTAAATGCAATGCAATGTATTTTAATTTTGATGATTATATGTTATTGAATCAAGATTATGATGATGTTGTGATTTTTTATGGCTAACTATTTGAATGTTTTCTAAATGAAATGCAGGACTATTTTTCTTGCCCTTCAAAGGGAGAGGGAGAGTATCACTAGAGAGAGGAATATAGTCTTCGGAACAAAACAGGTTATGCCAATTGAGTTTCGCACACACTCACGTAGGTCTACTCTAATCCTATCGTTGAGCCAATTTGTGTGTTATGTCAAAATTGAGTTGTGTCGAGTCGAGTCGTTAGGTTAAGACTAACCTAGTCAAGTCTTGGTTTATTCATTCTTTTTCGAAAAGGAAAATAAAGCGTCTTATATTATGAATTTCGCTGTTAATCCATTAGCTAATCTTGAATTTAAACAAGATAAATAGATTATTATGAAATTGTGATAATTGGTAATTTAGTCTGGAAGTATGCTACGGCTATCTATTTCTCTCCTTTTTTCTTTTTCTTCATCTTACATAAATTTACTTACCTATTTATCTTACAGTTTACCTATTTATCTTGCATCATTATGTATTTTATCTTGATTCTTACCTATTTATCTTACAATTTAAAATGATCTATGATTCTATCATCTGCCAATATCAATAAACACATACATATATTTTTGAAAAATAGAAAAAAAAATGGCTTACCTCTCTCAACAAATCCAAGTCGTTGTAGACCAAGGAGTTAAGACCTTTCCTTGCCTCTCAAATCACTACAAAATCCAAAAATGATTTTGAAATGTTGTGTATCGAGTTGAGACTAACCCAGGGTTTATATAGGGAAAAAACAATCGCGACCCGCGATTTTTACTTTTTTCATCGTGTTTCAATCGCATCTAGAGTTTTTGGCAAGTTGTAGCTGATTTTCGACGAGTTTTCAGCAAGTTCGTGAGAGTATTCGGCGAGTAATCTTCTTTGACAAGTCACGAGTTAACCCAAGAGCCTCTCGCCTAGGTAAAAATTTTGCGCCCGAGTTTGCAAACAATGACTGTTAGTACTAGCATTGTCACTTTCTAATTCAATCTCTCCAGAATTTTAGGGATCCTCCTCTTCTTCTATGGTGGTTAATCTTGAAATAGAATAGAGGTTCCGGGGATCTTCATTTTTGTTGGTTTGTGCAATTTCCTCCACATACATTCTATCTTCTCTTTCTCCTAATGGAATGTGAACTATTTTGTTTTCATTCACCAGAGAAATTTCCTCCTTCCTAGTGAAAGATACCCTCTCAATTTTTTCTTGATTTTCAATGACAATTACAATGCAATCATGCACCCGTTAAGGTTAGCTTCAAACCAAAAACGATGCGGAAAAGAACTCTAACCAAGAATGCGCCCTAAAACCACTTAAGGAAGAGGGGCGGGCATATGGTCAGAGGATCCCTAGGATCTAATTAATCAATAACTGAAATTATTACAATTGAATGAGAGGAATTAAACTCAACACCAAGAATGTGCATACAAGATCCTTTAGAAGGCGAGGTGCTAACATATGGCAGAGTACTTATTACAAAACTGAAATGAACTGAGGCGGATAACCAGCCATACAAGATTTTCCACACTTCCACTAAACAGTGGGAGGAATGAAATTACAAATAAAACAATTCATCCGCTACGGTAGGCATCCACTCATGAGTGGGAATTCACCACCTTTCCAGTGGGTACAATAAGAGAATTAGCAAGTTATTTTTCCCACACTGGTAGTAAACCATCCAAGGGTTACAATGTGATAATTAAACACAAATAAGCAGCAATTAAATAGACTGAAACAGTACTACTGTTATCAGCTTTACAAAATTAGAAAGAGCTGCAAATTACATGAGAATTACAATAGTTTTGAAGCACAAAGAAGCTGGATGATCCCACATTAGATAACTATCCAAGTTATTGAAGAAAGAACTGAAAACTCAAACTGAAACAAGTCTGATATAAAAATCTGCAAACAGAAAATGAATTACCAGCAAACTATAGCACACCAAAATGTTCATAACTCCTGCAATTCTTCACCAAATGTCCTGAGATAAGTTGCAATAGCTGCTAGGGAATATGGCGCCCCATTTCAAACACAAAAACTGCATCCAAAGCTCAATAATCAATTGTGCACAAATCCCAATGCAACCATAGAGAGGTACGGCCTTCTTGAGGAGCGATTTGGACACATAAAATCACATACTCAATATTAAAATCTGAAATCTTGAGGAGAGGGTCGCCCAAAGCATAGAAACATGATAAGAGATTACCCACAACCAAAGTAAATTCAAGTGATGAGCTACAAGCAAAATCGACTTTCCACCATAACTACACCAGCAACTCAAAATCTGATAATAACATCAAATCTCCAACAATGAAGCTCAATATGTACTTTTGAATGAAGCACACTCTCAATCCATCATCTAGGGAACCAAAGTTTCAGGTCCGAAGAGTGGAATAGAATTTGCTAAGCTTTCCCTTAGCCGGATTCTGGATTTCAAACCAGCAGCATAACTTTACAATATTTTCCAATGATAACCCCCCTCAGCTCTCCAAAATGCAACAATATATAAGTTTCAATGGGCAAATGAAACACTCTGAATTCCAAGAAGTCGAATCACTTCAACTTCCCAAGGGACACCACCTTTAACCATTCACTTTATTTTGAAATAATAAAACATTATTCCCCATCCCTTTAGACGTCCATTTCAATTTGCAACAAAAAAGCATTTATTAAATCATTAACTGCTCAACATGACCCCTTAATGTCCCCTCTTTAAAACAACATAAAGTTATCACTCTTAGGTGTGGGGGTACAACTTAAAAACATGAAATTGACTAAGAATAACACTTAGTCCAAGGAGATAACCAATGCCACTGCCCAAAATAGTAAGTTCACTTCAAACTCAACAGAAAGCCAAACTAATCGGCCACACTGAACTGCAAAATATTGAGTTGCTACTAGAGTGATACTGCTATAAATATACTTACCAAAAATAGCACATTGCTATAAATAGTAAGTTTGTCAAAACTAAGTTTGTCAAAACCACATTTGTATGCCAACTAAGCAATATCATGACTTACTATAAATAGTAAGTGTTTCCAAATATCTTTTAAGCACAAATCGGGCAACCATCATGACTTACTATAAATAGTAAGTGCCCAGAAATGATGTCAGATTCAGATGCATGTCACACCACCCTGGAGATCTCTGAAAACCTAGAAAAACCCAAAAACCTTTCCTGCATGCAAGGTATCAGTCAAAATTGCATGTCATTATTTTAACATGCATGTTACTTCATCCTAAAGCTCTTCAAAAAGCCAAAAAGCTCCATTTGACATGCATCAAAAAAACACACATGCAAGCCCTCAAAACTGCATCTGAAACCTCCTATAAAATAGGAAACCCTAATTTCCCATTTTGCTTAGCCAACGAGTTTCCAGAAATAGACTAAATCCAATTGAAGAGCGTAGAGCTAAATTGGGGACATTACAACTAGAGTCTACTATGCCATTACAAACCATTTCAATCCCAATAGTGCTCTAAAGCTATTGAATGGCTCCTTCATTTCTACAACGTCAAAGTCAACAATTTGTTTGATCCCTTTAATGTTTACTTCAACGTTCTTCCATTTTCCTAATGTTTCCATGCCAGAACCATCGGCTAAACTAATGTTCATAGGTGTTTAATGAGCTTAGATCTGCCTAGTCTCTCCCAAGTGGTTGTCGGAATAATATTGAGGTCTGCACCTAGATCAATCATTACATGTTTAACTTTAGTGTTGTTCAAATTCGCGGTGATTAATAGGGGACCATTTTTCCAATTCCAGTCTTCCGCAATTTGATGAAGTTGCTTCTATTTATTCCAATACTTCCCCAATTGTTTTAATTTTACAAAAAGATATTTTTGTTGAGCTAATGAGGCTAAACTCTTCAACATCAAAACATGCTATCTCATCCTTCTGATGTTGTATAATTTGTTTCCTTGCTTTTTCCACTATTTTTTCATTTTGTTTCTTATTCGGATGGAAGTAGTCATACTCTTCCTCTTTTGTTTCTTCATTAATTTCTTCAATTTCCCTTCTGTTCTTTCTGGTATTTATTCCCTGTCTAGTTAATACTGTAGCTTTGCTTTTCTTTGTTCTGGATTTCTTTTGTTTGTTTATCTATGGTGGTTGTTCTTCTCGAAAATAATCCTCATTTCAAGTGTATGAGGACCAGCTATCTATTATTTTGTAATAACCATCCCAAATTTTTTAATTTTTGTAATTGCTAGCATTAGCAAAATAGCAATGATAAGCAACTAAAATAAGGTACCTTCCACTTTCTGGTCACCCAAATCTCGATGTGGGCAAGGTGAGAGCATATGATGGCAAGGTGTACATTGCAATAATTGAAAAGCAACCACTTGTTCAGTGGGGTGAGTGATAAGCTATAATCAACTAAAACCAATTACCTTCCACTTTTTGATCAACCAGATCTCGATGTGGGCAAGGTGAGAGCATACGGTGGCAAGGCTTACAATGCAATGCTACCAAAGTAAACCAATTGTTTAGTGGGGTGAGTATGAAACCTCCAAAACATGAAAGGAAACATCCACTCAGTTAGCGGGAAAGCAAGAAATAGTTCATTCGCTTATTTAGCGGAAATTACATGAAACTAGAAAGAGATCATCCACTTATTCAGTGGGAAATAGAGGTGCCACTTATTCACTGGGGTTAGTATCAAAACCAAATAGGAGTTAAAACAACTTAATGGTACTACCAAATCAATGTTACAATATCAGCTCAAAATGAAATGATCCTAACAAGTACAATACTACTATATAGCTGCAATGTATGACTGAAACATGAGACAATCAATTTTATAAGACAACCCACTGAGCGAATAAATTAACCTACAACATGTTAGCAAGTATACATCATAAAACGTGAGAAAATGAAGAGATATCAGCTCTGATATGTTGTTGCAGCATTCTGATATGAAATTGCGGGTCTGATAACACTTCAAACAGTAGGCTATAAGATGGCACACCACCCTAGGATATCCTCCAAAACACCATAGAAAGGTTCCCAACTGATTGCAAGGCAAAGGAAGGTCAAATCATCACCGAATGAGACTCCAAATTCTGATAAGAATGAGCAGATCACTGTCACATGCCAAGAAACCTCAGGCCCAAACTATATGACCTGCTGAAAGGGGTGACCAGCCTCTAAAAATCCAATCTATCCTCATAAAATCTGCACTTTGGCACAAGGAGATGCCAAAGGATGAGAAATCAGATGGAACAATACCCACAAAAGTTATGTCACCCTCCAACCAGCACAAGCAAAATGATGGTACAGCCTAGGTAGGAAATGGTACAGCCAACAAACTAGAAACTCAAAGAAATCACTCCAAAACACTCCAATGCTCTGCAAAATCAGATGTCACACCAAAATATATCTACTAGAAAACATCAAAACAACCCATAACTGAAAGCAAACTGGAAATCTTCACCAATAGCTCCAATGGTGACTCCTGCAGTGAAGCCACTCCAATGTCCAACTAGGGAGTATCTCTCAACTCCGAAACTAGAGCAACTTTGAAGGTTTTCGTCTCCAAAGCCCTTGACGGATTCAATCATCACTCCAACAGCACTTCATTATCATCAAATAGCATACCAAATGAGAGCTCCAAGGTGAGTTTATATAGAAGTTTGGACACCAAAATTCAAATTCCTTTTCCCTCCAAAATGGGACGCCCCTCTCCAAGAAATATTATATTTATTTTATTCACTTTATTCCTCCATTTGGGCATCTTGTTGAACACACCTAGATATTGGGGGTTGAATCAATATCTTCAAAACTTAAACCCTTCAGCACAATGCAAATTCAGTCTTCTAACAAGATTAGCAACCCTTAAACAGATCAGCAACTCTTAAACCGCTCAACAACAATGAAAGATAAAGCAATGAATACACATGCACAAGATAACACCGGATATACATGGAAAACCCAAGAAGGGAAAAACCATAGTGAGAAATCACACAATATATGAATAAAATTACAATTTGTTTCAAGGCTCATTGCCTAAAGAAGCATGTTGATCCCTGAAGGACTTGCAGGCTAAGGCGCATAACATTAGGGCAAGATACAAGGACTTGCAGGCTGAGGCACACAACCTCAAATCAAGATACAAGGACCTACTAGGGAGACTCACTATCTCCGAACAGGATACATGAAGCTTTGGATTTACAACATATCTCAACAATACACTCTGTTGACTGAGGCATAGAAGCGCATTTGATTTATATTTTCCACGCTCACATTAACTACTACATTATTCCTCTCTCAACTTGCAACTGATTTGTTCTTCCATTTATATCCTCCGCAAGTAAAGAAAACATCAAATTAGGTCGTCCAGAATAGGAGACAAGCAATGACCCCAACAAGTCAGCCACAAAACATAATTGTGGTGAAAGTGGTCTTATCCAAGAGATAGAGAAGACCAAAAACAACTTATTACATCTTCCAATGTGATCCCAAACATCAAACACAGTGCACAACATCCCAAGTCGGCAACAAGGAAATGTGTAGCACATTACCAATCGGCCCAAAAACACATCTTCCAACTAAATTTACTCAATGCAGTTCTCAACAGAATAGGATAGGACCCAAAATCATCTTAACACAGCCTCAATTGTTGGTGCAAACCACCAAGCACATAGTGCAAGCAAGAGAACAAGCCTTGTCACCCTGACATCCACAAATCACCCAAAAAACCAACTCAAACAATATACAACACCAAAGATCAACCATTGATGTGTAAACCACAAAGAGACATTCCATGAACGTCCAACAATACTTCCATATACTTCTTTCTCACTGTCATGCCAAAAACAGCTAGCACAAACCAAACAAAAACAAAAGACTTCATCCCAGAAGCCCAGAAGAGACAGTCATGAGATAGGACATTTGCAAAAAAACTTGCGATAAACTTCATCCCATGAAAGCTATCGCATGAAAGCACGTCCACCAAACCGTAGGAACAAAAACAACAATGTGGAGAAATGTCGAACAATTTCTGGACCAGTCCTGACAAGCAACCAAACTGCCAACCCACTGCAATCACCAGAGACCTCCTCAGCAACATTGGTGACCTGAAAAGATAAGAGTGCAATGTCCACAAAACATAAATATTGAATCCCAAACCACAAGACCATATCTTCAAAAGCGGAGGAATGTGGAGTATTCTC
This sequence comes from Sequoiadendron giganteum, assembly GCA_007115665.2. Lineage (NCBI taxonomy): Eukaryota > Viridiplantae > Streptophyta > Pinopsida > Cupressales > Cupressaceae > Sequoiadendron > Sequoiadendron giganteum. Next base: position 88,610,046 of record CM021105.1, read on the forward strand.
TCGATCAGTCTTCAAAGCAACTTCTTGCAGCAGAAACCTTCACCAATATCCAAAGACCAAAACTTCCTTGTAGCGACACATAATTTCTTAGGAACAACAGGAGAGAGAACACAACATACTAAAGACCATCAGCAACATATCCCCGACATCAACATTACTTCTAATCCTCATCTTAATATATAGTCATGATATCATCTCTGCGAACAACAAACATAATACCACTTCAATTGACATCAAACAAGGCATGACATCCAACCATGAATATCAACAACATCACTTTTGGCACATCATCATAGTATACCATCAACATACAAATGTAAGCATCAATGACAACCCAAACTGAGTGTTGGCATCAATGACAAACATAGGTAACATATGTACAACACGTCCAACTTAGGAAATATTATTTTACCTTTTAAAACAACTTAAGTGACCCTTTTTCATAGGCGTTGAGCACAAGGGGGTCAAAATTGAACTTTAAGTCATGAAATAACCATTTAAAAGATTAAATCAAAGGGAAATAAATATTACTCCAAAAGCAACTGAATTCACCACTGCTGAAACCGAAAACCCTACACTGTACTACTACTAAGACCAGGTGCCCAAAATAGCACTTACTAAAAATAGCAAATTTCTAAAAATAGTGAGTCCAAACTCCAAACTGGCCCAAACTAAGATGCATTAGAACTTACTGAAAATAATAAGTTACTAAAAATAGCAATAATGCCCACCAATGCCCAAAAAAAACCCACAAAAGCTCTCTGGTAACATCAGAATACTCTTCTGGAAATGCTGGCACAAATCCTCCAAGGAACCTAGAATCCCCTTAACTCCTCCATTTAGCCTATGGGACTTTGAAAATAAGCTAACAACCACTGAAAAACTTATGGCTGAGAAGGGGGCATTACAGCCCTCCCTCCCCAAAATTGTTTGTCTTCAAGCAATCACAAGTCTAGATGCTACAAAATATGTTCATCCTCCCAAGTTGCATCCTCGACTGGTGGATTCTTCTTCTTCACCAGATACTCTAATGGTTCTCCTCCTCAATAAACGCTCTCTAAAAACAATTACTACTTTAGGAACCAATTCAAGATTCCCTTCCTCATCCAATGGAGGCAACTTTGTAGAAGCAGCAACATTGTGTCCAAGCACCTTTTTGAGGCATGACACACGGAAGATATTGTGCACAGGTTGCTACTCTCTAGTAGCTCTAGCTCGTAACTCACTTCTCCAATTCTCTTGGAGATCCTAAAAGGTGCATAAAAACGTGGTTTAAGTTTCTTTGCTCCACTATTCTTGAGAGTATATTTACGATATGGTTTAAGTCTCAAATATAGCCAACTTCAAACACACACTCAACACAGTGCTGATCAGCATACAACTTTTGTTGGTTTTGGGCACGTTGGAGATTGTCCTTCAAGGATTTCAAAATGTCCTAGCTTTGATGCAAGTACTGTCACCAAAAAGAAAGTCAATGAAGTTGGGGGCTTTGTATCCATACAAATCCATGAATGGAGACATTTTGATGGACATGTGATTTGAAGAATTGTAGCAGTATTCTCCCAAATGGAGCCATCTCACCCAAGCCTTCTGGTGTCCCAAAACATAATTTCTGAGATACCCTTCAAGCCACTTGTTCACAATCTCGGTTTACCCATCTGTTTGTGGGTGATAACAGGTGCTTAGGGTAAGCACTATACCACTCAATCTAAAAATCTCCTGCCAAAATGTGCTTAGAAAACTGTTGTCCCTATCACTCACAATATTCTTAGGCAACCCATGCAACCTGAACACCTCTCTGAAGAACAAATCAGCAACTTGAGTTGTTGCAAATGCTATAGTGATGGCAAAGAAGTGTGCAAACTTTGTCAATCTATCAACAATCAACAAAATGCAATCCCTTCCTTGCACCTTAGGCAAGCCCATGATGAAGTCCATGGAAATATTTTCCCATTTTTGATTGAGAATGGACAAGGGTTGCAACAATCCTACAGGAAAATCATGCTCATTCTTGTTTTGTTGGCAGATTTAACATTTTTTGACATAGCAAAGGACCTCATCCTTGAGCCCCTTCCATGAAAACCTCTCCTGAATCTATTTGTAGGTTTTGAAGTAACCTTGGTGACCAACCAAGGGAATGTCATGGAATGTTTGAAGCACCTTCATCTTGAGCTTCAATTCGAGAACCAAAAATATTATTTCCTTGTACAAGATCAAATCATTCACCAACTTGTACCTTTCATCATGCAAGGTACAATCAACTATCCTAGTGGCAAAGGAGTTCTTGGCATACTCTGCAAGGATCTGCTCATTCCAATCAGCTGTAATCTCCATCAATGAGCTCAAATGTGGCCTTCTTGACAAGGCATCGGCCACTATGATGTTCTTCCCTTTCACATACTCTATGTCAAAATCTTAAGCTTGAAGCTTACTAACCCATTTCTATTGTTTGTCATCGAGACCTTTGGTCTTTCTGATGCAAAAAGTGCTTGAGATTGTTATGATCAGTCTTCACGATGAACTTGTCACCAACCGAATACTGTCGAAATTTGACCAAGGCATGCATGATTGCAATCATCTCTTTGTCATATACGGAGTATGTGCTCTCCAAACCCCTCAACTTTCGGCTTTCAAAGATGATTGAGTGCTTGTCCTACATTAGAACAGCACCAATTTCTTCTCTCGAAGCATCACATTGCAGCTCGAATGGCTTGGAGAAGTCTGGTATGGCCAAAACGAGACATGAACTCATGATGTGCTTGAACTAATCAAAAGCCTTATGTGTTGCATTTGACCATGTGAATGCCCCCTTTTTGGTAAGATCCATGAGAGGAGCAGCCAACTATGAATAGCCTTTCATGAACCTTTTGTAGAATCTACAAAGTCCCAAAAACCCCTTCAACTGAGTGAGGTTTTCTGTGATGGCCAATCCAAAATGACCTTCATTTTCTCTTGGTCTATGCTAACTCCCTTTGAACTCATCACATGACCAAGATATAGGATCTCGGCCATTCCAAGCTCGCATTTGGATTCTTTGGCAAACAAAGATTCAGTCTCCAAAATACTTAGAACCTCCAAATGTTTTAGATGCTCTTCCCAAGACTTACTGTAAATCAAGATGTCATCAAAGAAGATTAGAACAAACTTCCTTAGTTGCTTATTGAACACCCGATTCATGCAAGATTGAAAGGTCGCAGGCGTGTTAGTTAAGCCAAAAGGCATAACTAAAAACTCATAATGCCCAAAATGGCATTTGAACACAATTTTCTCAATGTCCTCCCACATTCTGATAAGATGATAACCCAATCGGAGGCCTATCTTGTAAAAGTAAACTGCTCCATGTAGCTCATCAATGAGCTCATCAACCCTCGGAATTGGGTACCGATTCTTGATTGTCTTCTTGTTGAGGGCCCGGAATCTATGCATTTGCGCATAGTGCCATCCTTCTTCACCAAAACCACTAATGAAGCAAAAGGACTCTTGCTTGGGCAAATGTGTCCCATGTCCAAGAGTTCTTTGATGGCCTTCTCGATCTCATCCTTGTGCCTTTTTGGATGTCGATATGGAGTATTGATGACCGGCTTGGCACCCTCTTCAAGTTCGATCACATGTTCAATCCCCCTTTTAGGAGGTCTCCCAGGTGGAATGCCACCAAACACCTTGCTTCACTTGGAGAGCAAAGCTTGCACATCAAGATGATAACTTCTGTTTTGGAGGATTAGAAGGCATGATCACACATTTTGCTACTCACTCCACCATATTACACCAAACCAATCATTCCATCCTCTTAAATGAAACTATGTAAGGTCCTCCATCTAACATCCCTTGCAAGGTCACCTTCTTCCCGTCAAATCTGAACTTCAACTCCATGGTTTGAAACTTTGAAGATTCAGAGTGATCTCTCTTAGAGATCATAGCCACTGGATGCCCAAAATAGCATCGATGTCACTAATGCTTAAAACATATAAGTCGTCTTTGACTTCATAGTTGCCCAACTAAATTGGCATGCTTAGAATCTTTCTGGTGCAAGTGATTGTAAAGCCATCAGCCACCAAGACTTTGAAACCTTCGAACTCTTCAGTCTTGAGTCCTCTCTTGGCCACAATCCCTTCATCTATGAAGTTGTGAGTTGCCCGAGTGTCAATGAGAGCAACAATTTGTTGCCCACACAAGACTCCACGAACACAAAAAGACTCGTTCTTTTGAAAACTGGAAAGCTGGGCAAATGCACCCCTACTTTCCTGATCTTCTTCTACCTCTCTTGGGGCCTCTTCTTCCTCATTTTCATCCAAATCTGATTGTTGTTCAAACATTTCAGATATTGATTCATCAACAGAATACACCTCCAAATGATGCACTTTGCCTCCTTCGAAGCACTTGTGTCCTGGGGCCCACGGCTCTTTGCAAATGAAGCATGGTTTCTTCCTTCGAAGCTCGTTTCGAAGGTCATCATCAATTCAGGATGGAAACTTCTTGGTCTAATTTGCATCTTTCTGAAAGGGCCTCTTGTCTTTCTTGTTTGAAAAGGTCTTTGACTGATATTTATGCCTAGGGGCAGCCAACTCCATACTCTTTGCTTTTTTGATAGCCTCATATAGAGTTGGTGGGTCAAAGGCCTTCACCCATCCCTTCAACGGTTCCATTAGTCCTTCAGTGAAAAGGACTACTAACCTCATTTATGTGATGTTGTGCACCATCACAGAAAGTCTCTAGAACTTGAAAATGAAAGCATGAAGAGAGTTGTGCTGTCTTAATGGGGCAAGCTCTTGAAATTGCATCTCAAGATCCTTACAATCAAACCTCTCAATGAGCTTATTGGTCAACTCATCATAAGAGGTAATCATATTAAGGCCAAGTGTGATGAGGGCATGATACCACCATTCATGGGCTGCTTCGTCAAGGTGCAAAGTGGCAAACTTGATGGCATCTATCTTCGGCACTGGCTTCAAAGGAGAATAATTGTCCAACTTCTAGACCCAAGCTCTGGCTGAATACTTGTCACTCCCATCGAAATGAGCCAAGGTCACTTTTCCCAATGCTTGTTGATAGTCTCTTCAAATCGTTGGGCCTCTATTGTCAAATCTTCCACCTCCCCTTTTCTTCTTTTGGTTCATGAATTGCTCCAACGGCAAAAAGCTCACAAATTTTAGGTGGGAGGGTCACATACTCCGCATAGCTATTCCTCACTTTTGTTGCCATAGGGATTGAAGCTTGTTGCTCAACTGGGGGCTCCTTTTTACAAGTGAAGACGGGTTGAAGTGCTCTTGGGTTAGACCCAACAGGAGCGCCAATAGTGCTTCCATTACTTCCCCCTCTATGATTATTGGCATTTGACCCACTCACTTCTCTACTCTGAAATTGAGACATTTGGGGCATAGTTTGATTTATCTTTGCCAACAACTACGACATCATATCCAACATAATGTCAAATTTTCTCTCTATTCTACCATTCGGACTGTCGGGTTGGACAAGTGCCTTCACCTTATCTACCATAACCTCAACTGGACTGTCACTATCAACCTCTAGCTACTGACGGGCAATGAGAATTTTTGAAAAGGTATCCTCAATTGGAGTTTAATAAATCTGATATAACTATCTCTTCTGCTCACGGTTATAATATTTGATTCCCTATAGCTCATAGATAGGTTTTAGTAGCTGCAAGCAAATGTTAGGCACAGGCTAGCAGGATGACTAGCTCTGACCACTGTAATAACCACTCCAACTTTTTTTATTTTTGCAATTGTTAGCATTAGCAAAATAACAATGATAAACAACTGAAATAAGCTACCTTCCACTTTTTGATCACCTAGATCCCGATGTAGGCTAGGTGAGAGCATACAGTGGCAAGGTGTACATTGCAATTATTGAAAAGCAACTACTTGTTCAATGGGGTGAGTGATAAGCTATAATCAACTAAAATCAATTACCTTCCACTTTCTAATCACCTAGATCCCAATGTGGGCAACATAAGAGCATATGGTGCCAAGGCTTACAATGCAATGCTACTGAAGTAAACCACTTGTTCAGTGGGGCAAGTATGAAACCTCTAAAACATTAAAGGAAACGTCTGCTTATTCAACAAGAAACAAAGAAAGAGCTCATCTTCTTACTCAATGGGAATTACATGAAACTAGAAAGAGATCATTCGCTTATTCAATGGGAAGTAGAGGTGCCACTTATTCAGTGGGGTTAGTATCAAAACCAAATAGGAGTTAAAACCACTAAATGGTACTACCAAATCAATGTTACAATATGAGCTGGAAATGAAATGATACTAACAAGTACAATACCACTATATAGCTGCAATGTATGACTGAAACATGAAACAATCAATACTATATGACAACCCATTGAGCCAATAAACTAACCCTGCAACATGTTAGCAAGTATACATCATAAAATGTCAGAAAATGAAGAGATATCAGGTCTGATATGTTGTTGCAGCAGTCTGATATGAAATTGCAGGTCTGATAACACTTCAAACAGCAGGCTATAAGATGGCATGCCACCCTAAGATATCCTCCAAAACACCATAGAAAGGTTCGCAACTGATTGCAAGGCAATAGGAAGGTAAAATCATCAATGAATGAGACTCCAAATGCTGATAAGAATGAGCAGATCACTGTCACGTGCCAAGAAACCTCAGGCCCAAACTGTATGGCCTTCTGAAAGGGGCAACCAGCCACTAAAAATCCAATCGGGGACGCCCAAGGATGAGAAATCAGATGGAACAATACCCACATATAAGTTATGTCACCCTCCAACCAGCACAAGCAAATTGATGGTACGGCCTAGGTAGGAAATGGTATGACCTAGGTAGGAAATTGTATGGCCAGCAAACTGGAAACTTAGAGAAATCACTCCAGAACACTCCAATGCTCTACAAAATCAGATGTCACACCAAAATATATCTACTAGAAAACATCAAAAACAACCCATAACTAAAAGCAAACTGGAAATTTTCACCAATAGCTCCAATGGTGACTCCTGCAGTGAAGCCACTCCAACGTCCAGCTAGGGAGTATCTCTCAACTCCGAAACTAGAGCAACTTTGAAGTTTTTCGTCTCCAAATCCCTTTAAGGATTCAATCCTCACTCCGCCAGCACTTCGTTATCACCAAATAGCATACCAAATGAGAGCTCCAAGGTGAGTCTATGTAGAAGTTTGGACACCAAATTTCAAACTCCTTTTCCCTCCAAAATGGGATGCCCCTCTCTAAGAAATATTACATTTATTTTATTTTCACTTTTTTCCTCCATTAGGGCATCCAACTTAGGAAATGTTATTTTACCTTTTAAAACAATTTAAGTAACCCTTTTTCCTAAGCGTTGAGCACAACAGGGTCAAAATTGAACTTTAACTTAAGTCGTGAAATTACCATTTAGAAGATTAATGCAAAGGCAGATAAATATTACTCCAAAAGCAACTAAATTCACCATTGCCGAAACTAGAAACCCTACACTGTATTGCTGCCAAGACCAGGTGCCCAAAATAGCACTTCAAGTCCAACACATAGGGAGGACATTGGGAAAGAAAAATGGTACCTCCGCCACCCAGTCTGAGCCTTGAAAGGCAAAAGTTGCCAAAGTTCACGAGGAATGATTCAAAGGATCCAGTACGTCATTGCAAGACATGTGAGACGATATGGATAGCAAATGGGCAGAACGACGTGGATTACTAGCTGAAAACCTTCCCAGCAACGCTGAGAGGCATAGCCATAGACTAGTACAGTGAACTCAAAGCAACACAAAAAAATTTCATGGATAACACTAAGGAGAGCATTCAAAGAATAATTCAAACTCGTAAGAGATGAAAATGAGATCGTAGTCAAGATTTACAACACAAAGCAAGGAAAGCATGAAAACATACAGGCCTCTAATCATAGGCTCAAGGAGTTGTTGGTGAAACTAGAGACACAGTTAGCCGATGGTTTGAAGAAACGATGGTTCATTGAAGGGTTACTCCCGTTGTTGAGGAAAACGATGAAGGTCGTACCTCCATCATCGTACATCGAAGCGTACAATCAAGTGATGGATATAGAAAGTGAAAACAAAACATCCTCTCAAGGAAAGACGAAGACGGACGATGATGAGAGTATGGACGACTCCAACAAGGATGAGTCAAAGACCATCCAAGCGCTAAAGAAAGACATGGTGAGAATGATGAAGGAATTGAAGGCTGAGAAGGAGAGTATGAGAGAAACTAGAGAATTGTAGTGCACTGACTGTAATGGGGAAGGTCACACAAAGGCAAATTGCCCGAAGAAGCTATTCTACGATATCTGCCAAGTGATGGGAAATTCCGTCAAGGAATGCCCGTACAATCTGAAAACAACAAGCATGCAAGTGCTCTTTACACAAGGAGAACAGGCAACCCTGCCAAACACACCACCAAAGCCCCAGTACAATAGCAATGCATCCCTTGGAGGTTACCAAAACAATACAAGTCTGAGAAGCAGAATACAATAAGATAGCAAAGGCAGACCCATGATACAATGCTGGAAGTGCAACGAATGGGGTCACTTTGTGAAATATGCTCTCTAAATTTTTTTTATTTTTTAAAGGAACATTTCCAATAGAATCAATCACCCGTTAAGGTTAGCATAACCCAAAACGTGCATGAAAGAACTCTAACCAAGAATGCGCCCTAAAACCACCTAAGGAGGAGGGGCGAGCATATGGTTAGAGGATCCCTAGGATCTACTTAATCAAATAGTGCAAGATTACAATGAAAGAGAGAGATTAAACTCGACACCAAGAATGTGCACTCAAGATCCTTTGACAGGCGAGGTGCTTGCATATGGTGGAGTACTACTGCTGAATTGAAATGAAACAAGGTGGATAACCAGCCAAAGAACTTTCCACGCTACCACCAAACGGTGGGGGGAAAAGATTACAATTAAAATACTTCTTCTGCTGCGGCAGGCATCCACTGAAGAGTGGGGATTCACCACTTTGAAAGTGGGTATGAAAGAGATTACAAATCAGATTATCCTCACTGGCGGTATACCATCCAGGGGTGCTTAATGTGAAGTTAATTAAATAATGCAGCAAAGTTAAAACTGAAACAGTACTACTGTTAACAATTTGTACAATTAAGGAAGCTACAAATTACAATGCTCTTCACCATTTTTCAAAGCACCGCGTTATACAATGTTTCCAAGTTATAATATAACAAGAAATGAAGAGAGAAGATGGAAACAACAAATGAAATAACTCTGTCTCAGAAATCTGCAATTCTGGAAATGGAAATCAGCAACTACAGAAAAACATCAAATGTTCATAACTCAACCAAAATACCTTTGAATTGCGTGCAACAAAACGTAAAGGTCAAGTGGAAGATAGGTGCCCCTGCTGAGACCAAGAAACGGCTCCAAAACACCAACAATATTTAATGGCACAAATCCCAATGCATAGAGAAAAGTACGGCCCTCCTTGAGGGGCGATTTTGCTCTTAAAAAATCCACACTTCAATTTAAAATCTGGAAATTGGTGAGAATGGTCGCCCAAACCTTAGAAATGAATAGACCAAATACCCAAAACAAAACAAAATTCGTACAAAGAGCTGTGAGTAAATTCGACTTTCAGCTGTGTGCAAACAGCAACTACAAAATTGGTAAAACACTCCAAAATTTCATCTTGAAACTCTATCTGCTAGTCTGAATGAGAAGCAGCAATGATTCAATTAGGTGTTATCTTGCAAACACAAAATTGAGAAAGCTACTAGGAGGTCAGCATTCCTCGAAGTGCAAAATGAGTAGTCATTTCTACAGCATAAGTTTAGACAAAGTATGAGATAACCAAATGCTGGAGCAAGGCCTCATTTTTAAGGGAAGAGGGATGACTGTTCAATTCCCTGAGATGGTAAGCCAAAAGTCATCTCACATTTCTTTTTTCAAAAAAGATATATTTCTCTCAAAAAGGCGTCCCACTTGAGACAAGGGAGAATTAATTAAAACATTTTAATTTCCTTCATGAGGCGCGACCCTTTAAGTCCCTCTTTCAACACAACTTAAAGTTAACACCTTAGGCCAAGGGGTTAACTGCAAATTAGAACAATTTTCTTTTTTAATGAAGAATTTCATTAAAGTAATATTTTCAAAAGGCCAAGGCGTAGTTCTAAATAACTGCTCCAGAGGACGTGATGAACTGAAGACTGACAACTGCTAACTGCCAAAAATAGTATTTACTATAAATAATAAATATTAAGGAAAGACAACAAAACCTCTGAAACTGGAACCCTTTGATTCACCTCCACGAGCCTACAAGATTCCGGAATAGACTGATGGCCACTAACAGGATTACTGTCAAAAGGGGAACATTATAGTCCGACCCCCTCGAAATTGCTTGTCCTCAAGCAACTGCAAAGCTGGATGCTACAAAATTTGTTCACCTTCCCAAGTAGCATCTTCAATAGGCAAGTTTTTCCATCTTACCAAATACTCCTTGATTGTTTGCCTCCTCAAGGACCGCTCCCTACTGTCAAGGATCTCTTTTGGAAGCAACACCAACTGCCCTTCTTCATCTAAGGGGGGTAATTCTGAAGTAGCCACCACATTGTGCCCAAGTGCCCTCTTGAGGCGGGACACATGAAAGATATTGTGAACTTTGCTATCCGTTGGAAGTTCTAACTCATATGCCACTTCACCAATCCTTTTGGTGATTTTAAATGGACCATAGAAACGTGGCTTCAGGTTTTTCTGCACCACTCTTTTTGAGGGAAGACTGCCTGTAAGGTTGAAGTCTCAGATAGACCATGTCTCCTACCTCAAAAGAGCGTTCAACACGCTGCTGATCAACGTATAACTTCTGCTGATTTTGAGTTTGCTGCAGATTTTCTTTCAGTGACTTCAAGATGGCTTGATTGTGCTGAAGCATATCTTTTTCCTGGGGAGCTCTACTATCATCAAACACCAAGTCTACAAAGTTAGGAGCATCATACCCATAGAAAGCCATAAAAGGAGACATCTTAGTTGACATGTGATAAGAAGAGTTGTAACAAAACTCTCCCAAGTGAAGCCACTTAACCCAAGCCTTTTGCTGCCCTGAAACATAATTTCTGAGGTAGACTCCTTCTAACCATTTGTTGACAATCTCGGATTGCCCATCCATTTGCAGGTGATAACTAGTGCTTGGAGTGAGCACTGTACCACTCAACCTGAATATATCTTGCCAAAACACACTTAGGAACTTGTTGTCCCTATCACTGACAATGGTCTTAGGCAAACCATGCAAACAGAGGACTTCTCTAAAGAATAATTCAGCCACTTGAGCTGCTGTAAATGAAGTAGTGATAGCATAGAAATGAGCATACTTAGTTAATCTATCCACCACAACATAAATACAATCACGGCCTTGCACCTTGGGTAAACCGGTGATGAAGTCCATAGCAATACTTTCCCACTTCTGATTTGGAATTCGCAAGGGCTGCAATAAACTAGCTAGAAAAGAATGTTCATTTTTATTCCTTTGACAAGTAGAACATTCCCTTATGTAGTTCATGACTTCTTCCTTCATTCCCTTCCAAGCAAACATTTCTCTTATCTGCTTGTAAGTCTTGAACATACCTTGATGACCAGCAAGAGGAACATCATAAAATGACTGAAAAATCTTCCTCTTAAGCTTGGATTCGAGTACCAAAAAAATTCTACCCTTATACATAATCAAACCATCGACCAAATTATACCTTTCATCAACCAAATGGCCTTCTATAATGCTGGTTGTGAACTGATTTTTTGCATAATCAGCAGCAATCAACTCTTTCCAATCTACTGAAAGCTCACAAAGTGACTGCAAATGAGGCCTTCTGGACAAGGCATCCGCAACTACATTGTTCTTCCCCTTAACATACTCGATATCGAAGTCATAAGCCTGAAGTTTGCTTACCCATTTTTGTTGCCTCTCATTCAAATCTTTTTGGCGCATGAAATGTTTAAGAGTATTATGATCAGTCTTAACCACAAATTTACTTCCCACCAAGTATTGGCGGAATTTGGACAAAGCATGCATAATGGCCAGCATCTCTATGTCATAAATCGAATATAACTTTTCTGCTCCTCTCAATTTTCTGCTCTCGAAGACAATAGGGTGTTTGTCTTGCATGAGAATAACTCCAACTCCTCCACCTAAAGCGTCACATTGCAATTCAAAAAGCTTTTTGAAATCAGGCAAAGCCAATACTGGACATGAACTCATAATTTGTTTGAATTTATCAAACACTCTTTGTGTTTTATTTGTCCATAGGAAGGCTCCCTTTTTGGTGAGATCTGTGAAAAGGGCTACCATATGAGAATACCCCTTGACAAATCTTCTATAAAACCCACACAAGCCCAAAAATCCCTTCAAGTGAGTCACATTTTTTGGAGGTGGCTAATCAACAATGGCTCTAATCTTCTCAAGATCAACTTTGACCCCCTTAGAACTGATAATGTGGCCTAGATAGAGAAGCTCAGTCATCCCAAAACTCACATTTGGATTCTTTAGCAAACATGCATTCAGCCTCCAGAATGCTAAGCACTTCCTCCAAGTGCTAAAGGTGCTCCTCCCAAGACTTACTGAAAATGAGAATATCGTCAAAGAAGATAAGCACAAACTTCCTCAACTGTTGCCTGAAAGTCTTGTTCATACAAGATTGAAATGTTGCTGGAGCATTAGTCAAACCGAATGGCATGACAAGGAACTCAAAGTGCCCATAGTGACATCTAAAAGTTGTTTTCTCAATATATCCTTCTCTCATTCTAATTTGATGGTAACCGGATCAAAGATCAATCTTCGAGAAGAACATAGCCCCATGAAGCTCATCAATAAGCTCATCTATCCTAGGAATAGGATATCTATTATTGATGATCTTTTGGTTCAATGCGCGATAATCAACACACATACGCATTGTACCATCTTTCTTTTTGACCAATACTACTGCTGAAGCAAATGGGCTTTTGCTTGGTCTAATGAACCCTACCTCCAAAAGTTCTTTGATAGTCTTTTCTATCTCATCCTTCTGCTTCTTTGGATAATGGTAAGGAATAGTGATGATCGGCTTTGCACCCTGTTGACGTGTGTTTTATGACAACACTAACACAGAATAAAATTTCCAACGGTCACTCTATTCTCTCTTGATCAAAGTGTTCCGCATGCTAAGATTGCATGAAAGTTCATGCGTTCGACTCCAAGGTTCCTTTAATGCGAATAGACTCAGTTGGTTGATGTGAATATGCTGGGTATTCCAAAGGGACTTACGTAATTGTTCAACTTTATATGCTCAAGCAAATGAAGGATTTTAACTATAATGCTCTGGTATTTGAACGGATCGGGAAATGCTGAATTCAAAGGAGGTAGGGATAGGAATTCTACAATCTACTTCTACGGGTGGAATGCAAAGATTAGCTTTGACAGTCTTCAAACCAAACTTCGTTTCGTCTCCCCTTCGGACAACTCTGACAAAGCTGGTGCAATCTTCAAAGGATGGATGAGATGTTCAAACTGAGATTCACCATGCACACCCCTTCACAACGAAGCAAGTGGGCACATTGAACACAATCGAAGTTAAGTGCTGAGATTCCAGTCGACCACGCAGGAGCAAACTTACCGTCAGCAAGTCCGCCAGTGGTATGGATACGGGAAGATATGCCCAAACTAATGTCACATTCCACAATTAACTCTACTTGCATGAAAACAAATCTACTTTACTTTACTCTATTCGAATTGGAAAGACGAAAAGATCTCGTCAACTGCCCATAACACAAAATGAAGTCACCAATCAATGAAATCTTTATATCATGAGAGTCTTACACAGCAATCTTTTGCAAAAACTTTCAAAGGGAAAGTCTTTCTTTCCTTTCCAACTAAGCTACCTCCTAGCTCTACTTATATCAATCTCTATCTCTATCTAGCTCTGATCTATCTCTGATTCTAATTCTAACTCTTTACAAATGAAGGGGGATGACCCTTTTATAATGAATCCAAATAGTGGACGGTTCAGATTTGATTACAATAAAGGGCTCAGATTGAGCCACCTATGCCCTAATTAGGGTTTTTGCCCTAAAAACCGCCACCGAGAGGAGTGGGGCAATGAATGCGCCCTCCACTCCTCATCAATGCACCACTAACCACCATCAATGCACGTCGTCTCCTTCCAAAAGGTCATCGTCCAGAAGGGCGTTTCCTTTCTCCTTCTCACTGGCTGCAAATCTGATGAATCTGGCCAAGACTGCTTCAACTTCTTGATCGGAAATAGGAGGAATGTGATCCAACTGAAACTCCAAAACTGCAACTGTTTGCCCATGCCGGGCACATGATTTCTTCCAGGCAACAAGGGCGTCCTGGGTGTTCTGTATGATACTGGAGAACGTGGCTGTGTTCTCGAAATCGTCCTGTGTGAAGGTCTTCACCTCAGAGAAGAATGGTGCCAATCTGTCTTTCAATCCATCTGCAGTTACCTCTTCAGCAGTCAACCTCCTGGCAAAGATTGCCTCCAACGTGTTGAGAATTCCATCTAAGATGTTCGTCACGGCCTTTCTGACCCTGACAGAATTTGCCTGTGATGCATCATAGAATCCCCGGCCTGTGACTACTGAAGAATACCATCTGGCGAAATCGTATCTATCTCCCTGCTCGATAACACCTCCCTCAACCAAAGTCTGTTGAGGTATGCCCATCAAAGCCCCTAAACGGAGAACAACTCTCGTCTGATAGATGCGAGCCTCACCCCAAGCATGGTTAACTGCCTCCACTCTAGCCATAATATCGGAAGCTTGCCCATAGGCATGTGCAAGATTTTCCATGAATTTTCTTGTCTCTGTACGCACATTGGCAACCCACTTGTCTGCTTGCTGTGCCATTCTCTTCAAATCTTCTAACCCACTGATTGACTCCCTGGAAAACTCAGCTGGGAGTTCAATTGCCGGATTTTCTTGCCCACAAGGACGAGACAAGTGTTGCACGTAGCCAATCATTGTCTTGTGCTCTACCTTCAACCTTTTGTATTTGCCCTCCACGTAGGACAGTCTATCCTTGAGTGCTCGATAGGAATTATCGCACTGCTCTACCACTTGTGCTCCAGTAGGGCGGCCTAGTTCCATGGTTGTCACAACATAGTTCTCAAGAACGGCCTCATCCCTACCACATTCTACCCTAGGAACTGCCATATGCAAGGTTCGGGATCCATCCTCATCTGTGGATATTTTGGAGAACTTCCTAACCTTTTGCTTTGCTGGAGGTGCGCTTATCCTCTGTAATAATTCCTCCATCTCGGCTGCGGGATCGGTCTCATCTATAGGATCACGCCTCATTCTGTCCCTTAGCCATTCTAGCACCTCCTGCCGCATGTCAGATATAATAAAACGCTGTTCTACCTCAGCCTCCACCTCGTGAACCTCCCCTCTGCCATCGTTTTGACGAGGCTCACCGTCATCAATAGGCTTCGTGTCTCCCGAGCTCTGGGCATCCTGATCTGAAGTAGCATCACCCTCGAGAGCCGCCTCAATTTCCTGCTGAAATTGACTATCAGTAGCCGTCCCCTCATCTATCTCTTGCTGATTTTCCTGCTGATGTTCTTCTTGGGGCATGTTGATGCTCTGACCCACTAATTCTCTACGAGGTGGCCGATTCTCTACTTGCACTGTCTGCTCTACGTCCAATCTCTCCCTCTGATCAACAAACAAAGACACCTCTTGTAAGCTTGGAGAGTGTGTCCGAGATGGCGTATGCATGGACTCCTCAACTACCACTGGCTCAGGTCGAACTGGCTCCTTTCCTCTAGGCTCTGGAGTTGGATTACTCCGTCTCCTCTGATTAGTTGTCTGCAATCTGCTGTCTCCCATCAAATTGTAGGTAAGGGGAATTGACCTTCCCTTGAGTCAGCTGACATGCCTCTCTACCCAACTCCGTGTAAATGTCAAGACTGGGATACAAAGTGTATCCAAGTCAGTGACCTCTGGCTCAGACCAATCTGGGAGAAGTAAAGGTGTATCTCTTACTGTCTCGTAGTCAGCCTATACTACGTTTATATCCTCCTCAATCTGATCTGGCACTGGGATGATCTCACACTCTCTGACCATCCCCAACGGTATCCGAGAAAACATCCTCTTTCTGACCTCGATCTCATCCACTGCACTAGCCCAAAAGTCCTCGATTTGCACCTTGTGCCTGAACTCTTCTGTCAATATCCACTTGATGTTTTTGTGGGGATCGTAGTAATGCCTGCTGGTGTGATAGGAAAGGTGGAAGAATTGGAGCTCCACTTCTGCCTCTCTTGCTGCTTGCAGCGATGGGCAAATTTCATCTGAATTTCCCATAGTAATCGGGAATCCGAGTCCACCTTTCTTCTTCTTCTTCTGAATCTTATCATAGGCAATCAATTGCCTAGATACTTCCAGCATCACTATCCTGTTTATGGGATACCAAGGCAATCTGTATGGATAGGAGGAAAATCCTTGCAGCCTTATGTAGGTGAATTTTGGAAATTGGATAAACCAACATCCGAATTTCTCAATCATTTCTTGTGCCTCCCTTGATATTCTGTGGTGGGTTCTTTGCTGCAAGGTCCTTGTTATGTGCATGGTGAAGGCATCGTTGACCCTCTTGTAATTAGTTGTGCTTGTCAGATGCAACTGTGGACAAGCTTCATATATTTTAAACTGATGGGATCCGCAACCGATTGGTTCCTTGTAAGAGATCCCTCTATATCTCGTCATGCGAGCCAGCATATAGACAAGGTAGGAGCCCATGTAAGATGTCTTCGTTCTCCTCACGCCACGAAGCTGCTCATGTATGTTATCACTGATCATCAGTGCCCAATCCGTGTAATCCTTTCCCTCCAACACCAAGTTGACAAAATAGAACATCCAAGGTTCAAAGATGAACGCTTGGGGGCATCCTCCAACTCTGCTCAGCATCATAATGAGATCACCAAACTCCTGTCTCAAGTCCTCTCAGACTATCTGCTTGGGAAATTTTGTGCGAGTTGGCTTGGGTTTAATCATCCACCTAGTGTTTATCAAATCAGCACACCGGTTTCTGGTGGATAAGTACATCTTTCGAGCTCTCTCTTTCGTCTTGTAGATCATCTTCTCATGAACTGGAATCCCGAATGCCTCTCCGATCGCTTCAGGTGTCAGGTTAGCCAACACCTTGCCATCTGGCAAAGTGACCGTACTTTGTTCTGCATTATAGTGGTAGGTGCACTCCATGATGAGCTCTGGACATCAGATAGCTAGCGGAAAGTTGGCAGCTGCATACAATCCACTTCTAACAATACTGTGTGAAGTCACCGACGGGTGATGGCCTCCAATCCCCAATATCCTTCTTCTGAATGCTTCCATGTTGAATGAGCCTAAGTTCGTGTCAGCTAGCCTGCCGAGCTTTGATGAAAATTTGGATTCTGGCAAGAATGACTTGCCCAATTTCTTGATCACGGCCTGTCTGGACTCGGTGTGGTTGTTTCTGCCTGCAGCTCTTCTGCTTGATTCGGCCATTCTCAACTACGCCTGTTTACTTCAACATTCTAGAAGTTTCTTCTCTGGTTGCAGCAACACAATGCCAGACACTTGGAAATGTTTGCTTGCAGCAATTTACTTTCAACAAATTTGAAACCTCCTCTTTGAAGTTCGTACTTTTCTTTCTAACTTAGCAACTTTCAGCAACTTCAAACCTTCTCCTCAAGTCGTACTTCAACATTCAGCAACTTCAGACTTTTGGCAAATTCGTACCTTCTCAGCAAATGCAGCAACTTCAGACTTTTGGCAAATTCGTACCTTCTTAGCAAATGCAGCAACTGGCAACTTGGGAATCGTGCCTCTCAGCAACTGCAGCCTTAGCAAGTTAAGTCGCACTTCCTTCAGCAACTTCAACTTTTACAAATTTGCACTTCTCCTTCAGCTCTCTCACAATTTCGAACTTCTCAGCAATTTCAAACTTCTCAGCAATTTCGAACTTTCACTTAGCCAATATTTTTGCATTCAGCAACTGGTGAGAGGAATGAAGAGGATTTGAAAATCTTATAGCCTGGTCGAATTCCTGCAGAGGCTATACTTGGAAAAAAATTTGAATTCATTTTCCCTCTCTTTTCTCCGTTGTAACACTTGTCATCTGAGGCATCTTCTAGAATTATGAATTCATCATCTCCGCGCAGGCCTGCCTCGTCGCATTTGATTTCTTAAAATATTAAATCGTCCACTTTCTTGAACAATTTCGAAACGTTTGGCTAAGTCATTTGATCTTGTCTTCGCTTTGGCAAAATTATCTAGCTCGAAGTGCCTCTCATTCATTTTGTTCGTTTGCCTTAGAGAAATCTCTCAATTTTGCCTTAGGAATTTTATTTAAAATGGGAACTAGGCAAAATATCCATCGAAACGATGTGGACATGGCGTGGAGTAAGCTTGAATCACCTCTGAATTGCGAATGTTTAATACCCAGAAGAAAAATCCTTCCAGAATCCATCGTTTTCATGTGTATCTGGATGAAGGGGTTCTTTTAATTTTTATTATTTAAAAATAATAAAAATGACTAATGTTCATTTCTTCCCCTTTTTGATGTTCCATTCCATAATTTCAATCTCTTTGATCCTGGCCAATTTTCTTGATTTTCCTCTGAAGAGTTTTCCTCTCTAAAGATTTTTCTAACTCTGGAAACTAGCATCATCCTCTAGGCGTGTTCTTCATTTTTTTTCTCTAGAAAATACCTTAGGAATTATTTAAAAATATAAATTTCATCTCTAAAGGGCGCATATAGCATGTCCTTCTTCCATCTTATTCCTTAGGCAATTCCACGCCTAGACATTCTCTTTCTTACTTAGCCATTTTCACCCTTCAAGTCCCCACATCTAGGCGCATTTCATATAATGAAGAGGAAAAATATAAATGAATGACCCTTGGTCCCTTTTCACGCCCCCTTGGCATTATTTCCCTCTAGGCGCGTATGGTGACTTCTCACCTTCCTTGAGCGCATATGCCATGGGTAGCTTCCACCTTCAACGTTTTACCTTTTATCCTTACCTTGGGCGCATATGCCATGGAGAAGAGAAATTCCCACGCCTAAGACATGACTCTTCACCTCCCTCTGGCGCATATCGGCTAGGCTATTTCCATTCTACACTTGAGCGCATTTCACCTAATAGACATTCACTTTATCCTTGAGCGCATTTCACCTTCATCAAAGAAAAACAACGCCATCATCTTGTGACCCTTCAGCTTCCTATGGCGCATATGGGCTTGCATACTTCCATGTTGGGCGCATTCACTAGTGTTAGAGGAAGTTTCCACGTCCTAGGTGACTCTTCACCTTCCCTAGGCGCATATGAAGGTGTTGACTTCCTTTTCCAAGCGCATTCATCACATGTGAAAAACCTTCCACGCCTAGGTGTCTCTTCACCTTCCTCAAGCGCATTTGCTAGTGTGAGAGGGAAATCTCTTGCCTTAGGCGCATATTGGCTTTGCAAAGGAAGGCGCCTCCATCTTGTGACCCTCAACTTCCTTGGGCGCATATGGGCTAGGCTGCTTCCACTCTTGAGCGCATTTGCATGTGGACAAGGAATTCCGCCCCTTTTTAGTGGCTCTTCACCTCCTCTTGGCACATATGAGGGTGTTGACTTCCTTTTCCCAGCGCATTTTCCATGTTGAGGTGGATAACCCACGCCTAGAGTGACTGTTCAGCTTCCTTGGGCCATGTAATTTCCATTTTAGGCACATTTCACTATGCAACCTCCATTTCCAAGCGCATTTGAGGATGTTTCAAGGAATTTTTAATGCCTTAGTGAATATTTCCATGTCTTTGGTGACCTTTCACCTTCCTTGAGCGCATCTAGGGGTATGAGGAGGAAACTTCATGCCTTAGAAGAATTTCTATGCCTCTTGAAGGCGCATTTCATCTTGCCCAAGGGAATTTCATACCTAGAACTTTCTTTTGTACCTTTCATTTCTCTTGGGCGTGTATGAAGGTGTTTAATGCCAGTTGTCATTTATGAATTTCCAACGCCCTAACCCTGTTCTGGCTTTCTATTTTTAGTAAAATTAGGGTTTCATTGCGTTTCACCCTGCTTTGCACTGGAACTGATGTGGTTGTGCCTCCACTGACTTTTGTCACCTTGTTCATACCTTATCTGGCACAATATATGCTATTTTTAGCCCTTTGCTATTTTTAGAAAACCCTAGAATTGATCAATTTCCGTATCTCTGTTTGCTTTGAAATTCGCTCCAGTTGCTTCTGATGCTGTGAGAAACCTGTTCATGCTTGCTTCTGGTGATGACGCGCTATTTTTAGCCACCTACTATTTATAGTAAGTTTCAAAGTTGCCTGTCTTCGGTAGCTCTGTTCGACCTGAAACTTGCTATGTCTGATCCTGATAACTTGAGTGCTCTGTTCATACCAACTTCCAGCGCAGGCCTGCTATTTATAGCCATGTCCTGACTTACTAAAAATAGTAAGTCCTCCGATTTTGCTCAAAATTTGCCAGTAGGTAGCTTGAAGGATGCTGATCATGGCGGCATGCTTCGTTCTGACATCTCTGCATTTCGCTTCATCTATTTTTAGACATGGTAGGGAAACCCTAATCTGACTTGCATGTGCTCCCAACTGCCCTTGGTTTATACTGCTTGTCGTTCTGCTCGATGGAATGAAGTGCTAGGTAGCTGTTGGATTGAAGCTGCTATTTATAGTAAGTGTCCAGAAAGTGGTCCATCAGATGTCGGACAAGTTTGCATGTCACAGTGCCTGTGGGATCTCAAAAAACCCAAAAAAACCCAGAAAACTGGTCGACATGCGGGCACTGGCTAAAAATAGTAAGTCCCTCAAAACTGACTCGTTCCGTTTGCATGTAACATCATTGCGAAGCTCTCGCAAAACCCACATGGAATATCCGGACACGCATTGAAAATTCCTGTATGCAAACCCTAAAAATAGCCTCGGAATGTTGAACTCTGAAAGTCACCATCTCGTCTTGCATGCTACATCATCGCGAAGGTCTTGGAAAACCCAGATCAATTCTCCTGTCATTCACCGGAGAATTGCTTGTCTAAACCCTGAAAATAGCCTCCGAAGGTTGAACTGCTAAAAATAGCCAGTTGTCTGAATCCGTTCAAATTTCGCGTGTAGGCACTCTGAAGCTGCCTGATTGTGCTGAAGTCATTAGAATCCCGAAATCTTGAGGAACAAGCCTCGAATTAGGCACCTACTAAAAATAGGAAGTGGTCAGATTTCAGTGAGATTTCAGGGAAATTATGCCTTGAGCTTTCTAAATGTGTTGCTGCACTTAGATTTCACCTAAGTAACTCAATCTTGACCTCGAACGGATCTAAAGGACAGAAACCCTAAATTTGTCAATTACTTCAACTGAGGTCAAACGGGACACCCCCGGAAGGACAAAAGACCAGAGATAGAGAGAACCGAAGCCAAAAGACCAGAATGGAGCAAAAATTAGGGGGTCCCCATCTTGGATGGGGTGATGTGTGAAAAGGTCACAACACACCCTCCTCTAGTTCAATCACATGTTCACACTCTCTTTCAGGTGGTCTTCCTAGAGGTAAGTCACCAAAAACCTTGCTCTTTTTAGAAATTAGAGCTTGTATATCAGGTGGGTATTGTCTTTTCTCTACAACTGGATCGGCTGGTAAGATCATACATTCTACAGCCCATTCAACTTGATCATGACGGATCAACCTCTCCATTCTTTTCAAGGACACAAAGCGAGGACCTCCATTGGACATCCCCCTTTAAGACAAACTTCTTCCCATCAGCTTGGAATTTCAATTCCATAGTTTGCAAATTCAAAGTGATCTCTCCAAGAGATCGCAGCCATTGTATTCCCAAAACAGCATCAGTATCACCAATGCCAACAACATAGAAGTCATCCTTCACCTCATAATTTCCCAATTGTATGGAAAGATTAGGAATTTTCTTTGTGCAAGATATGGTAAAGCCATCTGCTACCATTACTTTGAATCCTTCAAACTCTTCGGTCTTCAATCCTCTTTTGGTAACTAGACCTTCATCAATGAAATTATGAGTTGCTCCTGTATCAATTAAAGCAACAATCCTTTGAGAACTAACCACTCCGCGAACTCGAAATGATTCATTCTTTTGGAAACTAGACAATTGGGCAAAGGCACTACCATCTCCAACTTCTGGTTCCTCCTCTGGAGCTTCTTCTCCTTCATCACTTGTTGTTTCGTACTGCTGATCATACAGATCATATTATGATCCATAATCATAATAGCCTTCCATTTGTTGTGCTTTACCTTTCCCATAGCAACGGTGACCTTTTGTCCAAGGTTCACAACAAGTATAGCAAACTCCTTTTCTAAGTTGATCGCGGAGTTCATCAGATATCTTTTGTGGATACTTGTTGGGCTGACTTGGAGGGAACTTCTTCTTATCCTTTTTGAAAGGTTTGGACTGAAATTTTGGCCTTGGAGTAGCCAACTCCATGCTCCTTGCTTTCTTGATTGTTTCATCCAATGATGGTGGATCAAAGACTTTGACCCATCCCCTCAAAGGCTCCATTAAACCTTTCGCAAATAAAACCACAAGTCTTCTTTTAGAAATGTTGGGCACCATTACTGACAATCTTTGAAAATCAGCAACCTAAGTGTCTAAAGATCCGTGTTGTTTCAATTGTGCCAATTCTCGGAAACTCAGCTAAGGATCTTTGGTATCAACTCTTTCAATCAATTTATTGGTAAACTCTTCATAGGTATGGATGAGGTTATGGCCAAGAGTAACCAACCCGTGAGTCCACCATTCGTGAGCCACTCCATCCAAGTGTAATGTGGCAAACTTAATTGCATCTTCCTCCAGCATTGGTCTAAGTGATAGATAGTTATCCAATTTCTGCACCCACGCCCTGGCTGCACACTTATTGCTTCCATCAAAGTGGTCCAAGGTAATCTTACCCAATACTTGTTGGAAATCATTTCTATGATTCATAGGAGGACGATGTTCATTCCTTCCACCATTCCTTCTACTCCTTTGATTCATGAATTGATCAAAGGTCCGTGCATCTCTCATATCAGGAGGTCAAGAGATGTACTCCATATATGCTTGCCTAGCATCATCAACAAAAGGTAATCCAGCTTCTGGTGTGGGTTCATCTCTCGGAATAAATGTAGGAAGAAGAGGTCTAGATGAAGATCCTCTTGTGATTGTAACATGTTGTCCAACAGTTCTATCACTTCCATTTACCGCTAAACCATTATGACCATCAGGAACATAAGTTTCATTAACACCACTGTTACCACTGTTTTCACCAACTTGATTCTATTGAGGCTGAATAGTGTTCTGACTAGCTTGTTGATCCAACTTAGCTAGCAAACTTGCCATCATCTCTAACATGTTATCAAACTTCTTTTCGGCTCGTGCATCTTTTTCTTCCATTGAAAGACGAGACTCTTCTAACATTCTTTCAACTGTTCTACCCGTTTCTCTCAAAGGTTCTGATAATGTCTCTGCTTCTGGCACTGGCGGAAACTGTAACTGAGATCTGCCCTAGTTTCGGATGAAATATCTGGTTTCTCTCTCACTCATTTGTCAACTAATAGGCTGATAAACACAGGATGGCAGGAACTTCTGCTCTGATACCACTGAAATATGCTCTCTCATTTTTTTTCATTTTTTAAAGGAACATTTACAATAGAATCAATCACCCGTTAAGGTTAGCATAACCCAAAACGTGCATGAAAGAACTCTAACCAAGAATGCGACCTAAAACCACTTAAGGAGGAGGGGCGGGCATATGGTCAAAGGATCCCTAGGATCTACTGAATCAAATAGTGCAAGATTACAATGAAAGAGAGAGTAAACTCGACACCAAGAATGTGCACTCAAGATCCTTTGACAGGCGAGGTGCTAGCATATGGTGGAGTACTACTGCTGAATTGAAATGAAACAAGGCAGATAACCAGCCAAAGAACTTTCCACGCTACCACCAAACGGTGGGGGGAAAAGATTACAATTAAAATACTTCTTCCGCTGCGGCAGGCATCCACTAAAGAGTGGGGATTCACCACTTTGAAAGTGGGTATGAAAGAGATTACAAATCAGATTATCCTCACTGGCGGTATACCATCCAGGGGTGCTTAATGTGAAGTTAATTAAAATAATGCAGCAAAGTTAAAACTGAAACAGTACTACTGTTAACAGTTTGTACAATTAAGGAAGTTGCAAATTACAATGTTTTTCACCATTTTTCAAAGCACCGCGTTATACAATGTTTCCAAGTTAGAATATAACAAGAAATGAAGAGAGAAGATGGAAACAACAAATGAAATAACTTTGTCTCAGAAATCTGCAATTCTGGAAATGGAAATCAGCAACTACAGAAAAACATCAAATGTTCATAACTCAACCAAAATACCTCTGAATTGCGTGCAACCAAAGGTAAAGGTCAAGTGGAAGATAGGCGCCCCTGTTGAGACCAAGAAACGGCTCCAAAACACCAGCAATATTTAATGGCACGAATCCCAATGCATACAAAAAAGTACGACCCTCCTTGAGGGGCGATTTCGCTCTTAAAAATCCACACTTCAATTTAAAATCTGGAAATTGGTGAGAATGGTCGCCCAGACCTTAGAAATGAATAGACCAAATACCCAGAACAAAACAAAATTCGTACAAACAATTGTGAGTAAATTCGACTTTCAGCTGTGTGCAAACAGCAACTACAAAACTGGTAAAACACTTCAAAATTTCATCTTTAAACTCTATCTGCTAGTCTGAATGAGAAGCAGCAATGATTCAATTAGGTGTTATCTTGCAAACACGAAATTGAGAAAGGTACTAGGAGGTCAGCATTCCTCGAAGTGCAAAATGAGTAGTCATTTCGACAGTATAAGTTTAGCAAAAGTATGAGATAACCAAATGCTGGAGCAAGGCCTCATTTTTTAGGGAAGAGGGATGACTGTTCAATTCCCTGAGATGGTACGCCAAAAGTCATCTCACATTTCTTTTTTCAAAAAAGATATAATTCTCTCAAAAAGGCGTCCCACTTGAGACAAGGGAGAATTAATTAAAATATTTTAATTTCCTTTATGAGGCGCGACCCTTTAAGTCCCTCTTTCAACACAACTTAAAGTTAACACCTTAGGCCAAGGGGTCAACTGCAAATTAGAACAATTTTCCTTTTTAATGAAGTATTTCATTAAAGTAATATTTTCAAAAGGCCAAGGCTTAATTCTGAATAACTGCTCCAGAGGACGTGATGAACTGAAGACTGACAACTGCTAACTACCAAAAATAGTATTTACTATAAACAGTAAATATTGAGGAAAGACCACAAAACCTCTGAAACTGGAACCCTTTGATTCACCTCCACGAGCCTACAGGATTCCGGAATAGGCTGATGGCCACTGACAGGATTACTACCAAAAGGGGAACATTACACTTTGCCAGGGAATGCCAAAATGGTCAAAGATCGAGGGCAAAACTATGTAAATGGTGTGGACCGGGTGACCATGAAGACACCAACTGCCCCAAGCATAAATGCATCAATATGATAGGGGTAGAAGATCGGAACAAAGAGGTACCGGTGATCACAAGAGCACAAATAAAGAAATCCACCTACCTTGACCCACGTACGAAAAGGCAACAAATGAAGGATGCCAAAGCAGAAGTGGAACATGTGATGGTGAAGGAACAAAGAACCCATCAAGAGATTCCAAGTACCTCGTGGCAGTTGGAGTCAGAAAAGAATATCGTACGGTAGGTACTACAAACCACGGTACCTATCAAAGTGATTGATCTTCTCTAGATTAAGCCACAGCTAGGAATGGCAATCACAAACGTAGTTGATGATGAAAAATGCCGGCAACAAGAAGGCCAAAGGAAGGAGATGGTAGCAGAACCTCCACCCGAGGGTGAACAAGTCATCAACCCAATGTTGCTGACAATAAACGTCAGTAAGAGACCGACGATCGTACAAATGGAGATCGAAGGAAAGGATTTAACAAACACAATCATCGATGGAGGATCAGGAATCAACATACTACCCAAAGACACATGGAAAAGTCTCGGATACCTACACTCTGGCCATCAACATTACAATTGGTGGGCGCTGACCAACATGGTATCAAGTTGTTGGGAACATTAATGGCACAGAAGGTGACGATCAGGGCACAACCGTTCTTACTAAACTTTGTCGTCATCCCATTACAGAAGAAAGTGTATGATGCACTACTTGGGAGAGGATGGCTTATTGCCGCCAAGGCAAATCACAACTAGAAGAACAACACACTCTCGATCAAAAGCAATGAGAGGAAGTACGTCATCGATTTGAAGAACCAAGCTATGAGTGAAGAATTGGCATCCTTCCGATCCGAAAGGGGAGATTCAAATGCAGATGAAGGAAGGCTATGGAGTCAAACGATGAAGGCGTACTTGAACTTGAGAGTTGCTCGGAGGGCAAAACAAGTTCGCTGAATGGCCTATTTCATTGGCAACTGGAAGATTATGAGGTGTTTCACCGAGAGCATAACATACTACAAATTAGAGAAATTCAGGAAGAAGAGGAGAAGGGAATGTCCAACCAGACACTTCCAATCGAGTACGAAGAGTACAAAGGAGTAATAGAACTAGATGATACGCCATCTCACAAATTCTAATGTGACAAAATAGTCAAAGTACGAGGTGATGAGAGAAAAATAGAGAAAAGAAAACTGGATGAAAGAGAATGAATTTTGTAAAAAGCAAAAAATGAATGGAGGGAGTCAAAAATTGAAAAAATTACAAAGGTGAAGTCGAAAAATGAAAAAATTGGGAAAAGTGGAAAAAATAAAACAATGGAGCCGAAAAAAGAGAAAAATGAAAAAATAAAATAGAAGAGTTAAAATTTCAAAAATGAAAAATTTGGAAAAAGGACAAGAAAATAAAAAATTGAAAAAAAATAAAGGAGTAGAAAAGAAAATTAAAATAAAAGAGAAAGGTATTATAATTGGGAAAAATAAAAAGGGAGGGCAATGCAAAAGAAGAATTATTAAAATAAATAATATTAAAAGAAACAAAGTCGTACAACCAAGGAGAAGAGATGACGAATGACGGGAAGTAAGACCCGTACATAGCAAGGAGGCAACCTAAAGCATTCGCAGCAAAGGGAAAGAAAGTTGGCAACTGAAGATGAACGTAAGACCACATATTGACGGCAAAATAAAGATTATAAAATTCAGCAAGGTGTAATCTCATCGCATGGGCAAGGAGTGGACAAAACACATAAGTTTCCAAAGACTATCGTACGTCCAGGGAAGAAAGCCATCGCGTATGGGTTTAAGAAAGACCACTCGTACGGCCTCACAAGAGAACAAGGAACCCGACATATTAAAGATATAGTCTCGCAGCTTTATGAAGGCATAGTGCAACATGATCAAGACATAATACGCCAAGGGTATTGTTCACGTGTCTTTTATGACAACGCCAGCACAGAATAAAATGTCCAACGGTCACTCTATTCTCTATTGATCAAAGTATTCCATATGCTAAGATTGCGTGAAAGTTCATGTGTTCAACTCCAAGGTTTCTTTTATTGCGAATAGACTCAGTTGGTTGATGTGAATATGCTGGGTATTCCAAGGGGACTTACGTAATTGTTCAACTATAGCGAAGCAGTTTAGGATACAAATGATTTGATGATATTGCTCTGATGTTCGAATCGACCGGGAAATACTGAATTTAAAGGGAAAGGGATAGGAATCCTACAATCTAACTCTAAGGGTGGAAGGCAAAGACTAGCTTCAACAGTCTCCAAACCAAACTTTGTTTCGTCTCCCCTTCGGACAACTCTGACAAAGCTGATGTAATCTTCAAAGGATGGATAAGATATTCAAATTGAGACTCAACATACGCACCCCTTCACAACGAAGCAAGTGGGCACACGAATCACAACCGAAATTAGGTGCTGAATTCCAGTTGACCACGCAAGGCAGACTTACCGTCAGCAAGTCCGCTAGTGGTATGGATATAGGGAGATATGCTCAAACCAATGCTGCATTCCACAATTAACACTACTTTGCATGAAAATGAAATCTACTTTACTCTATTCTACTTGAATTGGAAAGACGAACAAGCCTTGCTAGCTACTCACAATAGAAGATAGAACCACCAAGCAATGATAAACCTTTATATTATGAGAGTTTTCACAACAACTTCTTACAAAACTTTCAAAGGGAAAGCTTCCTTTCCTTTTCAAACTAAGCTAACTCCTAGCTTAACTTCTATCAATCTCTATCTCTGTCTAGCTCTGATCTATCTCTGATTCTAACTCTATTTCTAATGGATTACAAATGAGGGGGGATGCCCCTTTTATAATAAGCCCAGTCCAGTGGACGGCTTAGATCGAAATACAATAGAAGGCCCAGATCGAGCCACCTAAGCCCTGATTAGGGTTTTAGCCCTAAAAACCGCCACTGTGAGGAGTGGGGTAATGAATGCACTGCAGATTCTCCACTCCTCTGCAGGAACCACTATCTGCCATCAATGCACGTCGTCTCCCTCCAGAAGGTCATCGTCCAGAAGGGCGTTTCCCTTCTCCTTCTCGCTGGCTGCAAATCTGATGAATCTATCCAACACTGCTTCAACTTCCTGATCTGAAATCGGAGGAATGTGATCCAGCTGAAACTCTAAAACTGTAATTGTTTGCCCATGTCGAGCACAAGATTTCTTCCAGGAAATAAGGGCGTCCTGGGTGTTTTGTATGAGGCTGGAGAACGTGGCTGTGTTCTCGAAGTTATCCTATGTGAAGGTCTTCACCTCAGAAAAGAACGGTGTCAATCTGCTTTTCAATTCATCTCCAGTTATTTCCTCAGAAGTTAGTCTCCTGGCAAGGATTGCCTCCAATGTGTTGAGGACTCCATCCAAGATATTTGTCATGGCTTTTCTGACCTTGACAGAATCTGCCTGTGATGCATTGTAAAATCCTCGACCTGTAACTACTGAAGAATACCATCCGGCGAAGTCGTATCTATCTCCCTGTTGAATTACACCTCCCTCAACCAAAGTTTGTTGAGGTACGTTCATCAAAGCCCCTAAACGAAGAACAACTCTCGTCCGATAGATACGCGCCTCACCCCAAGCATGGCCAACTGCATTCGTTCTCGCCACAATATCGAAGGCTTGCCGATAGGCATGTGCAAGGTCCTCCATAAACTTTCTAGTTTCCGTACGCACACTGGCAACCCACTTGTCTGCCTGTTGCGTCATTCTCTTCAACTCTTCTAAACCACTGATAGACTCCCTAGAAAATTCAGCTGGAAGCTCAATTGCCGAATTCTCTTGCCCACAAGGACGGGACAAGTGTTGCACGTAGCCAATCAGTGTCTTGTGCTCTACCTTCAACTTTTTATACTTGCCCTCAACATAGGACAATCTATCCTTGAGTGCCTGATAGGAATTATCGCACTCCTCTACTACTTGTGCTCCAATAGAGCGACCTAGTTCCATAGTTGTCACAACATAATTTTCAGGAACTGCCTCATCTCGATCACACTCCATCCGAGGTGCTGCCACATGCAAAGTTCGAGATCCATCCTCATCCATGGATATTTTGGATAACTTCCTAGCCTTTTTCTTTGATGGAGGTGCGCTGATTCTCTGTAACAATTCCTCCATCTCGACTGCAGGATCAGTCTCATCTACAGGATCACGTCTCATCCTATCCCTTAGCCATTCTGGCACCTCCTATCGTGTGTCTAATATAATAAAAGGCTGCTCTACCTCGGCCTCCACCTCATGAACTTCATTTTTGCCTTCGTTCCGACGAGGCTCATCATTATCTATAGGCTCAGTATCTCCTGAGCTCTGGGCATCCTGATCTGAAATAGCATCATCCTCGAGAGCTACCTCAATCTCATGCTGAAATTGAGTATCTGTGGCAGTCCCTTCATCTGTCTCTTGCTAATTTGCTTGTGGGTTATCTTCTCGAGGCACGTTGATGCTCTGTCCCACTGATTCTCTACGAGGTGGCTGACTCTCTACCTGCGCCGCCTATTCCGCCTGCAATCTATCTCTCTGATCAACGAACAATGATACCTCCTGCAAACTTGGAGAGTTTGCCCAAGAAGGTGTATGCAAGGACTCCTCAACTGCCACAGGCTCAGGTCGAACTAGCTCCTTTCCTTTAGGCTCTGGAGTTGGATTACTCCGTCTCCTCTGATTAGTTGTCGATAATCTGATGTCTCCCATCAAATTGTATGTGAAGGGAATTGACTTTCCCTTAAGTCGGCTAACATGCCTCTCTATCCAACTCCGTGTAAATGTCAACACTGGGATACAAAGTGTATCCAAGTCAGTGATCTTTGGCTCAGACCAATCTGGGAGTGGCAAAGGTGTATCTTTCACTGTCGTGTAGTCAGCGTGTACAACGTTTATATCTTCCTCAATCTGATCGGGCACCGGGACAATCTCACATTCCCTGATCATTGCCAACGGTATCCGAAAGAACACTCTCTTTCTGACCTCGATCTCATCCACTGCACTTGCCCAAAAGTCCTCAATCTGCACCTTGTGCCTGAATTCTTCTGTCAATATCCATCTGATGTTTTTGTGGGGATCGTAGTAGTGCCTGCTAGTATGGTAAGAAAGGTGAAAGAATTGGAGCTCCGCTTCTGCCTCCCTTGCTGCTTGCAGCGATGGGCAGATTTCATCTAAATTCCCCATGGTAATTGGGAATCCAAGTCCGCCTTTCTTCTTTTTCTTCTGAATCTTATCATAAGCAATCAGTTGCCTAGATACTTCCAGCATCACTATCCTGTTTGTGGGATACCGAGGCAATCTGTATGGATAGGAGGAAAATCCTTGCAGCCATATGTAGGTGAATTTTGGAAATTGGATAAACCAACATCCGAATTTCTCGATCATTTCCTGTGCTTCCCTGGATATTCTGTGATGGGTTATTTGCTGCAAGGTTCTCGTGATATGCATGGTGAAGGCGTCATTGACCCTTTTGTAATTAGTTGTGCTTGTCAAATGCAACTGTCGACAAGCCTCATGTATTTTGAACTGATGGGAACCGCAACCGATTGGTTCCTTGTAAGAGATTCCTCTATACCTTGTCATGCGAGCCAGCATGTAGACAAGGTAAGAGACCATGTAGAATGTTTTTGTTCTCCTCACACCGCGGAGCTGCTCGTGTATACTGTCACTGATTAACAGTGCCCAATCCATGTAATATTTTCCCTCTAACACCAAGTTGACCAAATAAAACATCCAAGGTTCAAAGATGAACGCTTGGGGGCATCCTCCAACTATACTCAGCATCATAATCAGATCGCCAAACTCCTATTTCAAATCCTCCGAGACTATCTGCTTGGGCAATTTCGTGCGAGTTGGCTTGGGTTTGATCATCCACCTAGTGTTTATCAAGTCAGCACACCGATCTGTTGATGAGTACATCTTTCCAGCTCTTTCCTTCGTCTTATAAATCATCTTCTCATGTACTGGAATCCCGAATGCCTCTCCGATTGCCTCTGGCGTTAGGTTAGCCAACACCTTGCCATCTGGCGAAGTGATTGTCCTCTGCTCTGTATTGTAGTGGTGGGCGCATTCCATGATGAGTTTCGGGCACCGGATAGCTGGCGGAAAGTTGGTAGCTGCATATAGTCCACTTCTGATGATGTTGTGTGAAGTCACTGATGGGTGATGGCCTCCAGTCCCCATTATCCTTCTTCTGAATGTCTCCAGGTTGAATGAGCCCAAGTTTGTGTCAGCCAACCTGCCTAGCTTTGATGAAAACTTCGATTCTGGTAAGAATGACTTGCTCAGTTTCTTGATTACTGCTTGTCTGGACTCGGTGTGGTTGTTTTTGCCTGCAGCTCTTCTGCTTGATTCAGCCATTCTGCAAAAAGGCAAGATAGTTAGACAACAAGATTTTAATAAAATAAAATAATCATCGTTGAGGGTGCCAGTAGATTTTTAAATAAAAAGGTTGTAACACTTTTGGCATTTCCAACTGCAAACCTCAACTGTCTCATTCACTTCAACTGTGAAATTTCTGTATCTGCAGCAGCTC
The DNA here is from genome assembly GCA_007115665.2 of Sequoiadendron giganteum. NCBI lineage: Eukaryota > Viridiplantae > Streptophyta > Pinopsida > Cupressales > Cupressaceae > Sequoiadendron > Sequoiadendron giganteum. Next base: position 88,642,021 of record CM021105.1, read on the forward strand.
TTGAGACCTCTCACAATTTCGAACTTCTCCTCTAGAAGAAACGCACTTTCAGTAATTTGTAAATGTCTTCACAAATTCGATCTTTCAGCAAATGCAGCCTTTCAACTTCAAATTTCTCAGCAATCTCAGACTCAACCTCGTTTACTTCAGCAATCGCCTGAAACTTCTTCACAAAGCCGTACCTTCAGCAACTACAGCAACTGGCAACTTGGAAATTCGTACCTCTCAGCACTTCAGCCTTAGCAAGCTAGGTCGCACTTCTTCAGCAACTTCAACCTCTTTTGAAATTCGTACTTAGCAGTGAGAGAAATGAAAAGGACTTCAAAACTTATAGCCAGGTCGATTTCCTGTAGAGGCTATACTTAGCACATTATCGAATTCATTTTCCCTCTCTTTTCCCAGTTGTAACACTTGTCATCTGAGGCATCGGAATCTTCAAACTTCTAGAATTATGAATTTATCATTTCTGCATAGGCCTGCCTTATTGCATTTGATTTTTTTTAAATATTAAATCATTCACTTCCTTGAACAATTCGAATTGTTTGGCTAAGTCATTTGATCTCACTTTCACTCTGGCAAAATTATCTAGTTCAAACCTCTGGCGAAATACTTCTCGTTCATTTTGTTCGTTTGCTTTAGAGAAATTTCTCAATTTTGCCTTAGGAATTTCATTTAAAATAGGTACTGGGCAAAATATCTATCGAAACAATGTGGACATGGCGTGGAGTAAGCTTGAACCATCTCTGAATTGCAAATGTTTAATACCCAGAAGAGAAATCCTTCCAGAATCCATCATTTTCATGTGTATCCGGACGAAGGGGTACTTTTAATTTTTATTATTTAAAAATAATAAAAATGGCTAATGTTTATTTCTTCCCTTCCAGATGTATTCCATTCCTGCAATTTCAATCTTCTCTGCCTTGGCAAATTTTTTTGATTTTCCCTGAAGAATTTTCCCTCTGAAGATTTTCATAACTCTAGAAATTCTAGCATCATCCTCTAGACGTATTCTTCATTTTCTCCTTAGAAAATACCTTAGGAATTATTTAAAAATCTAAATTTTATCATCTACCCTCTGAAGGGCGTATTTAACATGTCATTCTTTTATTTCATTCCTTAGGCAATTCCACGCCTAGACATTCTTTTCTTACTTAGCAACTTTCATTCTTCAAGTCCCCACTCACTAGGCGCATTTCACATGGTGAGGAGGAAAAATATTAATCCTTAGTCTTTTAAAATCACGCCATCCTTAGCATTTCCTTTCCCTTGGCGCATGGTGACCCTTCACCTTCCTTGAGCGCACTTCACATAGTGGACTTCCACTTTCAAGCGCATTTGCATGTCGAGGAGGAAAACTTGAGCGCATATCACCATGTGTGAGAGAATTTACTCAATGTTTAGCGCATTTCCTCAAACTCTCTAACGTTTTACCTTCCACCTTGTTACCTTTTACCTTGGGCGCATATGCTATGGAGAAGAGGAACTTGAGGGCGCAAATGAGGGTGTCATGAAGAATTCCCATGCCTAGACTTGACTCTTCACCTCCCTCTGGCGCATTTTGACTTGTAGACTTCAATGTTGAGCGCATTTGCCATTTGGAAAGGAAAGCACCATCTTCTAGTGACCCTTCAGCTTCTTTAGGCGCATATTGGCTATGTTGCTTCCATGTTGGGCGCATTTTGCATGTGGACAAGGAATTTCGTCCCTCTCAAATGACTCTTCATCTCCCTTTGGCGCACTTGCTAGTGTGAGAGGGAAACTTCTTTGTTTTAGGCGCATATAGAGGTGTGAGGAGGAAAATACTATGCCCATGGTGATTCTTCACCTTCCCTAGGCGCATTTGGCCTATGCAACCTCCATTTTGAGCGCATTTGAGGATATCTTAGGAAATTTTTGAATGTCTCTTGAATATTTCCATGCTTTGGGTGACCTTTCACCTTCCCTAGGCACATTTGGGCTATGAGGAGGAAATTTCATGCTTTAGAAGAGTTTCCATGCCTTTTGAAGGCGCATTTCTCCTTTGCTCAGGGAAATCTCACACTCAGAGATTTTTGTATCTTTCATTCCTCCTGGGCGCATATGAGGGTGTTTGCCTGCCAGCTATCATTTATAATTTTCCAACGCCCTAGGTGACCTTGGCTTTCTATTTTTAGTAAACTCGGAGAAATTAGGGTTTCATTGCATTTCACCCTGTTCTGAACTGGAGCTGGCGTGGCTGTGCCTCCATTTGGTTTTGCTATCCTGTTCACACCTTAGCTGGCACAGTACATGCTATTTTTAGCCATGAGGTGACTTACTAAAAATAGTAAGTATTCAGATCGTGCTCAAATTTTGCCAGTAGGTAGCCTGAAAGATGCTGATCCCGGTGACATGCTTCATTTTGACATCTCTGCATTTTGCTTCATCTATTTTTAGACATAGCAGGGGAAACCCTAATCTGACTTGCATGTGCTTCAGACTGCTCTTGATTGCTCCTGACTGCTCCTAACTGCTGGACTGAAGTGTTGGGTAGCTGCTGGGATGACACTGCTATTTATAGTAAGTGTCCGGAAAGTGGTCAACCAGACGTCGGATGAGTTTGCATGTCACAGTGCCCGTGGGATCTCAAAAAACCCAAAAAAACCATGAAAACTGGTCAGCATGTGGGCACTGGCTAAAAATAGTAAGTCCCTGAAAACTTATCCGTTCCACTTGCATGTCATATCACTGCGAAGCTCTCGCAAAACCCGCATGGAATATCCGGACATGCATTGAAAATTCCTGCATGCAAACCCTAAAAATAGCCTCGGAAGGCTATACTCTGAAAGTCACCATCTCGGCTTGCATGTTATACCATTGCGAAGGTCTTGAAAAACCCAAATCAATTCTCCTGTCATTCATCGAAGAATTGTATGTTGAAGCCCTAAAAATAGCTCCTGAAGCCAGAACTGCTAAAAATAGCCAGTTGTCTGAATCTGTTCAAATTTCATGTGTAGGCACTCTGAAGTTGCCTGAACGTGCTGAAGTAGTTAGAATCCCGAAATCCTGAGGAACAAGCCTCAAATAAGGTACTTACTAAAAATAGTAAGTTGTCAGATTTCAGTGAGATTTTAGGGGGATTCTGCCTTGAGCTTTCTGATCGTGTTGCTGCACTGAGATTTTACCTTAACTCAATTTTGACCTCAAACGGGCCTAAAGGATAGAAACCCTAAATTTGTCAACATTTCAACTGAGGTCAAACGGGACATCCCAGAAGGACAAAAGATCAGAGACAGAGAGAACCAAAGCCAAAAGACCAGAATGGAGCAAAAATTAGGGGGTCCCCATCTTGGATGGGGTGATGTGTGAAAAGGTCACAACAGGTATGGAGATATAGTTGAGCAAATTTTTCAAGAGGGCAACATTCAAGAAAGAGAAGCCATAAAGAAAGCATAGAGGACGAGTATATGGAGGGCACAAATAGAACATAAGGATTCGAGAGCAGAAATCAAATAAGAAAGCATAACTCAGAAGGTGGGCATCGTACAAATTGCACAGAAGTTCACCGTATGAGACAGAAAATACATAATTCCCAGACCACCAATCACCGTACGACATGAGAGAAGCATCTTCATATAGGTTGGGAGATACATCACCATACACCTAAACTGGAGCCAAGGACATCACATCACATGAGATATTGTTAAGGGTATGAGATGGCAAGATGGGAAGGATATCACACTGCAAAGATTAGTGAGCATCGTACAGGAAGTTCAAACCAAGGAGGGAAGCGCACAACCAAAGGCCATACGGCATACGACTAAGAAGGGAGAACAAGGAAGACCATCAGGGGCCTCGTACAAAACAAGAACTCTGTACAAAATAGTAAAGCTCATAAACCGCAACTGTCAGAGAAGTAAGGTTGTTGAGTACGATAAGAAGGGAAGCATACAGTGTGTTGGGATGTAATGTCCCCTTTTTGGATAACCCTAAATCTTGTCCTAGAATCACGAGTATAATGTAGTTAGGGTTATGTCTTACCAATTAAATGGTTGAAGCAAGATAAATCTTCTTGGTTTAGGTCCTACAATTATGTTAGATAATATTGGAATATAATGCATACGATCAAACATATATAATAAATGTCTTATCTATTTAAACCATGTAAAAACATAACTATTTCAAGTAATATAAACCACACAATATTCATAATGCACATTCGAAGTTGGATCATAATGGGACTTGGATGAGAAGCATGATAAGTCCGCCCAAAGCTATCCATACCAAGCCCAAGAGCAAATATAACATCCCTCTAGGCCCTCAAGTGGAAGACACAGTCATCCAACATGGGGTGGCATACTTGGCGGACAAACTTGTATCTACATTCCCTACCCTTGCTACCTCATCCATCCCTCTTACGAACAACAACCAATTCATGCGTAGATTGGGGAGAAGCTACAATAGGAGGCTCGTAGATTCACCTTCCTAAGCCCAAGGGCAAATACTCACCCCCTTGGCTCCAAGTGGCCAGCTTGGAGTGGCATACTTAGAAAGAAATCTAGTATTTGCTCACCCTATTGGAATTTCCCCCATTCTCCTCATGGTTGCATTGATGAGAATTGCAAACACTAAATATGCCCAAATTCATAGAGATTATACAATAATAAATACATCAAAATAATCATGATAGAGCGTACCACAATATCTATGAAAACATATGATTGCTATAACCCACAATAGCAAATGGGATAACTATTAATTATGTCCTTGAATGCAAATGATTAGTTTTGATCTATTTGCTATAGTCTGCAGATATTGGCTTGAATATAATTATCTTCTGAAGATGATCCAATCATTATCATTCCATGATTGATTACCAATTATATGCATATATATTCTATATAGTTTCTCCTTTATTTACATTGATTAGTATTCATATATATCTCTATATATATCATAGAAACGAGACTCACTAGGACTCGCCTAAACTCGGCGAGTCCCGGATTGACTCACCCGAACCAAGTCTGGGGGACTCGGACTCGGACTCGGCCGAGTCTGTACAATCTTGGCAAGACTTGTCAGACTCACCGGACTCACCAAGTCTGGGCGAGTCTCGTCAACAGGACTCGATCGATAGTGTCATGGTTAAAAAGCAAAAAAAAAAAACATACACTTAAGTCAAATTTTGTGTTTTTTTTTAACTTATATCTCCTCCACAGCCCTAAAAGCAATTTCATTTCATTTTGTTGGTAAAAAAGGAGAAAAGAGAGCTGTGAGGAAAAACAAGAGAGCATTGTAGGGTCACCAGCAAGGAGGTAGAAGATAAATCCATCATCATATCGCATTCAGGCAACTTCATACCAGCAAGGAGGTGCATTGAGAGCTCTTTACCAACAATTGGAAGGAATTTGCATTTCATTTCAAGCCTAATCTAAGAGGTGAGCTTATTTTTTCTTTTTCTTTTTTTGTATTTTTCAAGCAAAAATTTCATTGTTTGTTTGAGTTTGCATTTCTTTTTTTACAAACCCTTTTTTTTTTTAATTAATTTAAAAACCCTACTTGTTATTGCAGCAACCTTCATTTGCAATTCAAACCATATTTTTCACAATGTCAACAATCCCAGCTAGAAAAGACCCTGCTTGGAAACATATTGAAATCTTTCCCAGGTAGAAAAAATGAGAGGCCAAATGTAAATATTGCAAAACACTTTTTCATGGAGGCATAAACAAATTGAAATACCATATTGCACGCATACCGGTCCATGATGCAGTGGGAAGTCCTCTTACACCTCCTAAGGCCATTCATGAGGTGCAAGTGCAATTAGAATCATTTGAATTGCAAAACGAAATAAAAAAGAGGCAGAGGGAGGAGTTGGCTAGCATTAGTGGTGTTGGAGATGCTTCTTCCATGCCTCCATACCGTCCTAGTGCTAGAGCTTCAGCTAGAGTTGGTGCTATTGGTAGTGCTAGTGGTAGTAGGGGTGTTAGCATTGGTCCTAGAGTTCGTAAATCTAGGATGGATTCATATTTTGTGTCACGTAGTATGAAATGACCCCCTTACAATTTTTTTATTTTTTTATCAACAATATCACCCGTCAGCATTAGCAAAACCAAACCAACACTGAAATCTAACCCTACACCAAGATCCCAATGGCGGGCGAGGTGTGAGCATATGGTGCCATGGATTGTTAGCTAGAAAACTGCAATGCTGGAAACATAAATTATGCAACTCGACCACTTATTCAGCAGGAGTAGATTGACGGCTCAACCAATCAGCACTATGAGAACTGCAAGTACAGAAGTAAAGACGGCGAGGCCTGTCTCTTCCACCAAATGGTGGGAATGAAATGCTTATGCAAGAAAGTAAATAAGGCGGCGAGGCCAGCCTTCTTCCACTAAAAGTGGGAATACAATAAAGATTGCAGAAAGTAAACAAGTTGATCAGTACTACTGATTCAGCATTACAATAGGAATAATGATCTGCAAGAAACTCAATGTTATTGCTGTCCAAGTAGCTGCAAATGATGTCATATGTCTCCAAACTTCACAAGACTCACAACTATGCAAGAAATACACCCAAAACCCAACTTCTAACAATCTGATGTAAAAACCAGCAAATAGAAATACATAGACCAAGAAGCATAAACTCACTAAAATGCTCCTAACTCCCTCAATACACCTACGAATGACTTGAAACAAACTGCAAATGATGCTAAGGAGGATGGTGCCCAAGTTCAAACACTGAAACAACATTAAACACAAACTAAAAATTAAAGCACAAATCCCAAGGTAAGTATAGAGACGGTACGGCCTCCCAGGAGGGGCGACCTTCAATAGAAAATCAAAGACTCCATTAAAAATTCCCAAACTTTGCCAAAAGGGACACCAAGGGCTTAGGAATAGATAGAGAGACTACCCAGAAGCAAACAAAATCTCTCTTTGACTTATGAATGAAAATCTCTTTCAGCACTACAAAAACCAGCAACCTGTATACTGACAAAAACATCAAGAACATCAGAAAACTTGAAACTTCTTCACTACAATGAGCTCCATCTGTTCTTCAGTGTAAAGAACAGCCTTCTCACTTAGCTAGTTGCTATCTTTCAAGCAAGAAACTAAGTATAATATAGGAAGTATGCATTCTTCGAAGCAATTCAATCTCCATTTCGGCAACACTTTGTTATAATTTCTTCATAGATGATAAGAATGAAGCCAGCACTCATATTTATAAGCTTTTCACTCCAAATTCAAATTCAATCTCCCTCCAAGATGGATGCCTAATTCACATTCACATTCACCTTTTCCATTAATTTGCAATTTCATTTCATTTCCCCCTTTTCCAAGTCGTCCATGTCAAGAGAGCATTATACTTTATCAAAAATATAAATAATTATCACTAGGCATCCAAGAGTAATAATAAAGTGAAATACTTTATGAAATCAACTTATTTCTCCCTAAGGCGTCCACCTACCTTAATAATATTTCACTTTATAAGATATTTTACCTCATCAAGGGAGCGCCCAACTCAAGCTCTGACTTGTCAAAAATAGCTCGGAAGTGTTGAAGACCAAAACTACTCAAACCCTGCTAAAAATAGTGTGTCCAAATGCATTTTAACCTCATTTTGAGCAGCCGTCACAACTTACTAAAAATAGTAAGTCCGGAAAAGTCTTTTGTTTCAATTGCATGTCACACCACTGCCAAACTCTCTGAAGACCCGAAAGGAATCTAGAATCCAAACTGCAAAACTCCAACATGAAAGCCACCAAAACTACCAAAACAACCTCCCAAAAAATAGGAAACCCTAATTTTTGCTTCTGACTAGCCTACAAGCCTCCAGGATAGGCTAATGGTCAATTGCAAAGATCACTGCTGAGAAGGGGACATTACACAGTAGTCCTAGTTCCCAACCGTCACTTGAGACCATGGGTTGGAACAAGGAGGCACATGATGCAGCCAAAAAATCAATTGCAGAGTTCTAGTAATATTGCACCATCCCCTTCCACGTAGCCAGGTAATTCTTTATTGTTTAATTGTTTTAAAATTTATAGTTTGATAGTTGATTCTTAATATCTTTGTCTTATGAATTTTTATATTTAGAATCTACATGTGTGTCATTGTTGAATTCAAATTTAAAGTTAAACTTTTCATTTTACAATACTTATCTAAGTATCTTATTAATTTATTTGTGACAAGTTTTAGGTCTCCCTTTTAGCAAAATATGGTTGATGCCATAACCATTTGTGGGGTGGTGTTCAAAGCCCCAAGTGAAGATGAATTAAAGGGCCCACTTTTGAGTCAAAAGGTGGTTGATGTTAAAGCCCAAATAGAGGAGCAGCACTTGCAATGGAGCAAGAAGGGTTGCACCATCATGATCAATGGTTGGACTGATAGGAGAAATAGGACGTTGCTCAATTTTCTAATTCCCTCCGTAGGTAATTGTATTTCCCTCAATGCATTGAATAATTTGAAATTTGAATTTGATTTAGTGATTAATATGGCTGATTTATGTTTTTTTTTAATTTATTGAATAATTGGTTTTGCTTCTTTTCCAGGTGACACCGTATTCATCAAGTCCATTGATACTTCCATCCATGTCAAAAATGCCACATACCTTTGTGAGGCTATAGAGGAGGTCATAGTTGAGGTGGGCAAACAAAATGTGGTTCAATTGGTGACCGATAATGCAGCAAATTATGTTGTTCTTAGACTATTGATGGAGAGGCACCTGACTATATTTTAGACTCCATGTGCCGCCCATTGCCTTAACCTCATATTGGAGGATATTGGCAAGCTTCCATGGATCAAAACATGTGTGGATGTGGCCAAACACATTTGCAAATTTGTATACAATCACACATTGGTCCTTAGCCTAATGAGGCAATACACGGGGTTGAGGAAGTTGGCTCGTCCTGGCATCACTAGATTTGCCACTAATTTTATCAAATTACGGTCCTTGATTCAGTCAAAGGCAACTTTGAGGCGTATGTTTGTTGGTGAGGAGTGGACTTCCTCATCCGATGCTACGACCACTACAAGGATTGATGTGACAAATTGCATTTTTGATGAGCTAGGGTTTTGGGAACCAACGACAGAGATTGTGAAGGTAAATTTAATTCTACATTATGTTTTAATTTTTATTCATAGTTTACTTTTATTTGTTTATTTCCGTTCACACTTACTTAAGTTAATGTTTGCAGTTCATCGAGCCCTTGCTAGTTCTCCTATGAGTTGTTGATGGGGAGAAGCCCACAATGGGCTACATATATAAGGGCATGGATAGGGCCAAAGAGGCCATTAGATCCGTCTACGGGGAAGTTGAGGATAAGTATTGTCCCATTTGGGAGATCATTGATAGGAGATGGCACCACCAACTTCATAGGCCCCTCCATGCAGCGACATATTTCCTAAATTTGGCCTTCCAATTCCGTTGTGATTTCTGTTTACTCACTATAGGTACAATGACGTACAAAGTAAACGGAAATATAAAATAACGTTGACAACATATAATAATCACATGGCAATCGCACAGAACATAGATATATTTCTTTATTTAGTATTCGGCAAATTACATCATAATGTCTCCAGACAAAACATAGCATAGCATAGTAGAACCATCCCCCTTCCTGATTACATGACTCAAGTACATATAGTACACTGGCAATGGTTGAGGTATCAACTGTCGCGTCCCTTCATTATAACTAATTACTTCATCAGAAACAACTAACTAACATGACACGTACATAACATAAGTACATGTATTATTAATAGTAACTAAACTCTTATTTACTTATGACTCATAGCCAACCAAGTACACTCTTGGCTGACTACATCGACTCACAGCCGACCAAGTGCACTCTCGGTCGACTACAATTTCCACGCAGATAATGAGCTTCTTAGTTACGCGACTTTTTCCCCGTGAAAATTACATTGCAATAAAATAATGTAAAATTAATTAGCAAATATTATTGTTGTGAAAGGGTGTGGCTTTTGTAACCACCCTTTGGAATATTATATAAAACTATAAAGTAGTTGAAACGAGGGACAACAAGAAAGCGAATGAAAGAGGAATACAAAATTTGGAAGGCACACAAGAGTAAAGGTTTTGGTTCTAGCTTGCATTTAAACATTTGGAGAAGGGGCACACAATATGTCTCCAACTCGAGGTACAGCATACACCTGGGAGTGTCCTCGCCAAAGGCTGTGTTTATGTCATAAAGATAGGTTGGTTCTATGCAAGAGCCGGTTCTTCGGTGGTGTTTGTGCTGGGAAAAGTCAAGGCCTGTAACCCTATCTTTGTGTGTGGGATAGATGCTTCCAAAAACTATTAAAGATATGTATCATTTTTATTGCAGTATAATTTAATTATTCTTTGTGTTAATTTATCGTCTATTGTCAATATTATAGATTTCCTCATTTTCATATTCACATTATCATGCAAAAGATTAATTATTGATACTTCCTTTATTTATTAATGTTCCAAATTAATATGTCTTTTACTAATTAAATACACTACAGCATTCATTTCAATTTTCACCGCTGGAAATAATTAAGTTAAGTTTATTTCTTTGTTTGGAAAATAGTTAGGTTTCAATTGGTATCAAAGCCTTATAGATCACAATAATTAATTTGTTTTCGGTTGCATTATATTCTGAAAAAAAAAACATATAGGTCTCCACAAATTACCTTATTTCCAATAGTTCCGTAATTTAGTTATATTCTCTTATCAATTGAAAATTTGGACTAGGGAAATTCAAAAAGGGTTAAAATATAAAATTTTAAGTAAAACAAATTTTAATAGGCCTACAGAACTGTCCATATTTTAGCCTTAAAATTATTTAGCTTTTACCTAGAATTGGAAGTTTTACATCTTCAATTAGTTTACCTCGAGTGGACAACAAAATAAATCATAGTGACCCAAATAATTATTGAATCTCACCCTGTACTTGATCATTATACAATTTGTTGGAGTAGGCGGTGTTTTATTTGCCCTGCGAATCGAGCTTGGCCAGTGGCATTCACATAAGCCTCTACGCCTGCAATAAGGACTATTATTTCATAAAGCCTTTCGGTCCACTAGTTTTCCATTATTGTAGTTTCCCTAATTTGCTCACAAACACTGTTGGGTATTGTTGTGATGTCCCCTTCTAATTAGGCACTCGTACGTCAGTGGATTAGCCTATCATGTCGACCCTCGTAGGCTAATGGTTCTGGATAGAGGGTCACTTGGACGGGCACTTGGTCGTCAAACTTCAGTGTCGATCTACAGAGTATGGTGGCAGGGTGAATTGTTGCGTTTGGCACGATTCTTGTGCTTAAATTAATGATGCTCACCTTTATTTTCACCATCCTTGGCCTAGGGACCATGTGTCTTTAAAATGAAGGGGTCACTTTATATTTTTCAGTTACTATTCATTCCTAAAGTGAAAATGTTATAACTTAAGTGAATAGTGCTCACTTTAATGAATAGTGTTTTCAATCTTAAATTATAAATAGCAAGAGAGAAAGTTCGACCCTCTTCATATGCATGGATGATTTTAGCTTGATGAACTTGGAAGTGTGGTTTTGGAGGAAGGAGGCTAGGGTTTCCTAATTTCTTGCAATGGGTAAGCCTAGTGGGGCTTTATTCTTCGTATTTGAGCTGCTTGAGGGTGTGAAACACCACCTTAAGATTGCTGGTCAGTTTCTGGTGGCTTCATTTTGGAGACACAAGTTGTTGTTTGCAGTATATTTGAGCCATTTTCAAAGGGGTTTGGACTGCCATGGACTCCATTCACATTTGCACGGGAGCTGTTCGCTTTTGGAGTGTTTTGGGGCTGTTTTTGAAGAGCTACAGCCAGCCGCATTTTCCTTGAGGGTTTTAAACAATATATATAAAAAAACGCCTCTTCTAAGAGGCTGCAATCACACCCAAAAGGGGTGCCCTAGGTAGAAGAAGCTTCCCAATCCGGATTTGGGTGGGAGAAGTTCGAGTTTCAAGAGTTGTGTGCACTTCATTGGGGGCGGGCACTGTAGCAAGTCATTATTCACAGAGCTACATGGCTGTAAGTTAAAATATGGTATAAGATATAGTTAGCTTTTAATCTAATGAAAGCTATATGTTGTAAGCATCTTATTATGTAATGAAGAAATCATATTTGGCCTCTAAATTGAGCAATGTACTCAAGTTGTTTCAGTAGCTTAGTTTATTTGAAGTTTTTCGTTGTATGCATATGCTCTTTAGTACCATTTAGGCATTATTGGCAAACAAACTCAAAGACAAGAAAGAGAAATATCAAACTAAAACAAAATCAGACTTATAAACTCAATGAAAACAAATCAGCAGAGTGTCGGTACACTACAGTGGTATCAGAGCCTTGATCCTGCCATCCTAGAGGGTTAAAATTTTTCATGCAACCACAAGAAGTAGGCCCTCACAGATATTATACCCGTCAAAGAGCAGGCCAACAAAGAAATCAGATTGCTGATATAGAACAAGCCACAATGGGAGACAGGGGAAATGGTAGTCCACCTAGAAATGAAGGAGGAAATAGGGGACATAATGAGGACCAAAATGACCATGAGCTTTTTAGGTGCTTGGCAACTGGACAGGAACAGGTTGCAATGGCTTTACAAGCACTCATGACACAGTCACAACAGATGAATATTCAAGGAAGACAAAACCAGATACTTGATGATAACAGGAGCATTGTGGGGACCCCCAAGGCACAACGAGCACCTACTCATACTGCTGATAGGCCTACACGTCCTACCTTTTTGACAAATGAACCAGAAGAGGAAAATGTTGAAGAAGAGGGTGAGGCAGTGTTTGCAGATAATATCATGGCAGCAAATGACGAATGGAAGTTATTGACACCACAGGTCAGGGAGCGCATCAGCTTTGACAGATTTGTAAGTCAACGAAGAGAGCATTACAAGACAAGGCCAGATAGGAGGCCTCGAAATCAAAATAGAGACCTGAAACATGCCACTGGTAAACTCACTTTGCCTACATTCGATTGCAGTGGTAAGACCACAGCACAGGCTTGGGTCCACAAGTTGGATACGTTCTTAACTCTTCGACCAATGGTAGAGGAGGACGCAATTAAGTATGCCACCTTACATTTGGAGGGAGTAGCCCATGATTGGTGGTATCATAGGATGGTCACATTGCAGCATAACTGCATCACCTCTTACCAGGAGTTCGTCGACAGGTTGGTTGAACGCTTTGATAAGAAAGATCCGGAAACCTATTTCAGAGACCTAGTTCAACTCAAGCAAGTTGGGAGTTTAGAGGGATATATAGGTGATTTTCAGCGGTTATCAGTTATGGTTCCCAACATATCTGAAAGAAGATTGGTAGTATTATTCATCGAAGGTCTATTGGAACCATTGAGAGGTTGGATCAAAGCTTTTGATCCCCCAACTCTACAAGAGGCTATGAAAAAAGCTAGGAGCATGGAACTTGCTGCTCCGCAAAGTAAGTTCTCTTTTAAAGCATCATCTTCATACAAGGATGGGAAATCATTTTCTAAGAAGGAGGAAAACTTAGATTCCAAAGGGAAATTAGTAGCCCCGCTAGACAAAGAAACCATCGACGACTTGCGTAGGAAGAAGTTGTGCTTCTATTGCAAAGGACCCTATGATGCTAACCACGACTGTCCTTTGAGGCCTAAGGGAAAGGCTAACCGAATAATGTGGGCATTCTATGAGGATTCTGAATCCGATAAATCAGACCAGCACTCCGAGCATGAGGAATCCGTGCGAGAAAAATCTGAAAATGAAGTCGATAATGACGTTGAAACAAAGGAAGAAGTAAAACTTCAAGAAGCACGTATCACTAGCATACAACGAGAGGGCTCTTTTAGAATGCGAGGGGTATTAGCTGGGAAAAAGATCATTACCTTATTGGATACAGGGGCCACGCATAATTTTATTGATGCTAGGCTAGTTGAGAGGCGTGGGATTCAGACTGAAGAATTTGAGGGCATAAGAGTGAAGGTCGCAGATGGCTACACTCTCAAGTGTGATAGGATGATTGCAGATCTCCCTATGCGGTTGAATAATTACGACTTTAAGGCAGATTTCTATGTGGTGAATATGGGAGACACTGATATGGTTCTAGGGATGAAATGGCTTCATGACATTGGAGAGTTTACCCTTATAACCTACATGATATGGAGATGAGCTTTAAGGTGGATGGAAGGAATCATGTGTTGAAAGCCATCCGAGATAGTAATTTCAGAATGATATCTTTTAGTAGAATGGAGAGACTCATGCAACATGACATGATTGAGTGGGCAGCAGAGTGCATGTTGATGCCATCACAAGAGGAACAGCAAACTCCAGTTTATCATCCAAACATACAGGAGTTGAGGATTAAACATGCTAAGGTGTTCAGTGAGATTCCACCTGGAAGACCACCAGACCATGGTATTGAACACATCATTGAGTTGGAGGAGGGCGCTAATGTAGAAACCCCTGTTCTCACTGTTTTTGAAAGTGCTTGTTTTTGCTTGTTTTTGAGTGTTTTGATTTTTTTTGTGTTTTTTTGCAATAACAGAAGAAATGCGATTTTGAAAGAAATTGCTTAAAAAAATCTATAATAAATTCTATAAGCTGGAAACTGACAAATATGAATCTTCAATTCGATAGCCAAAAGTTTTATTATGCTTTCACGGTGTTTACAAAATTCAAACCCTAACATGCAAATTAAAAGGCAAAGCTGATTGCATTAATTAAAAAAACCTGATTTGCTGATTTGCTGATTAAAAACATGAAATGCAACCTTTTCCTCAGCCAAGAAGATGCCAAATATAAATCACTGTAGCGTGGGCACTATTCACGTCACTGTAGCAGCAGATCAATAATTCTGATTTTTCTTCTGCAATGATGATTATTTCAACAAATTAAAATCTGCTCTTCAAACCCTTGAAGATGTAATCTGTTACACCCCGGAATTTGTATAGTTACTATTCTAGTAATGCTTAAAGCATTCTGATTGTAAGGAAGGTTTTGAATGAATAAATGTGATTGAATTTTGTTGACAATATGAAATCCTGTTTACATGTTATGTTTGGCTCATTCTGTATTCTTGATTGATGTTATTCTTGAATAAAACAATGAATAGAGGAAAATAATTAGTCTTGTTTTATATATTTGATTTATATATATATACTGCAAATATTGTGAGCATTTGACTGCCGTGGTTTTGTGCCATGGATGCAGGAACAGGAGCTATTCCTCCAGGTGGAGGGGAAATATCACTCAGGAAGAGGAACTTGGTCGACTAACCGGTAAAGTTGATCGTATGAGCATACACACACTTCACTGAGGATTTTAGGAACTGAGTCAGATTAAGTTGTCATGATAAGTCATCCTTAGGCTTAGGAGTTATGATTACTTCTTCATGCTTTATGAGTGGTGTTCCTTGATTGACTGACTTACTGTTCTGTGAGCCTTGAATGTGAAATGTGAACTGATAAGTTACTGATGCCTGGAATTTACGGTTAAATGTATAAATACGTGTTTATGCAATTACGTCCATTAGAGGTGCTCTGACTGGCCTATAATACACGTAATTGGAGATTTGAAAATAAACATGTATAGATATGTTTAAGTGTAAACTGGGTAAGTTAATTAATATATTTAATAATATATTTAATATCGATGTTATTATAGTTTTATCGGTAATATAATATATTAATATATCTAATGTAATATTTTGAATATTATATAGATATATTTATATATTAAAAGAAAGGTAAGTTAAAAACTATAATAATATTGTATTGAATATAATATAAAATATATTAATACATTTTAATGAAAATATTAAAATATCTAAAACTTTGGAAAGATTTTGTATAAACTATAAATCTTTGGCATTTAAATTTACATTTATCTTATAAAGGAATTTGAGTTTATTTACCTTGGAAATAAAGGTAATAAAACTTTCATAGTCTTTGGTAAATACTTTGCAAACCATACAAAGGAATTTCGAAATATTGAAATACTTGGAAAATATAAAAGGAAAAAGAATTTCGAAATGCTGAACTATAGACTGTTTAAAAATTTAAAGTTAATGTTTGAGTAAACTGAAAAATCGCGGATTTCTTCATGGGAAGAAATCGCGCGACTGTTGAACCAGAAAACAGTGGAAAACTAAGGAGAATAATCCGCGCCCAGCTCGCGTAGCTTAGACCTGGTCGCGGATGCTTGAACGCCACCGGTCTGGGACGCGTGGGTGGAAGGAGGCATGAACTGTGGGTGCGTAACCTTGACGTTTTCAGCAGCAAAATCCAAAACGCCATTTGTTCTTCAGTTCGCCATTTTTTAGGGCTTTTCCCAGTGACTAAACCTGTACGTGGTTAATCCACGAATTTGGCATGTGATATGTTGAAACATTCTTGAGAAATTATGTTGAATCATCAACTCTTTTGCTGTGTGACTGCCACTGCGAATTTTGACATTTTCAAAATGAGAGGTGTCGAATTCTCATGCCTACAAGGTAGGAAACATGAGAATTCGAAACCTATAAATAGGTTCTCACTCATTGTTGAAAAACACTAAATCTTTTCATTTCACTCTTCTTGCCTTGGAAAATTCGAAATACAGTGCTGTGGTATTTCTGTGTTTTGGAATTCAAATTTTATAAAAGCCATTGTCATTCTATGAGAGCCATTGCCATTTTTGTGAAAGCCATTGCCATTTTGTGAAAATCATTTGCAATTGAGACAGTATTGCTGAGGGACAGTATTGCTGAGAACACTTTTTGCATTTACCTGAAAGTAGTTTTTGCTTAAGTTAAGAGAAGGCTGCGAAGGACGGTGGAGCAAGGATTGAAGTTACCGATCAAGCTCATACGCAAAAGGAAATCAGGCATGAGATATATGTTGATAGATTTTCTGTTATTTATTTTAAATTGTATGATTAGATTGCTTGATTATGTCTTGCTTTATGAAAGGAAAAATAAAAAGAAACCTCTATGTTCTATGAAATTGCTGAATTGGGAATAGTTTAATTCCTTAGAAAAGGCTTATTGAATTTAAGAGATAGCTTAAAGAGTTGGTCAAATTGGGGAATAGTTTAATTTCCTTAGAAAAGCTTTTGAAATAGCTTAGAGAACTTGATGAATTGGAATAACTTAAAAGCATGTTGAAACGAATCATTTGAAATCATAGATGAATTTGAAAGTGAAATATTTGTTTACTTTTAGTAAAGTACCTTATAATTTGTATTGCTTGAATACTGCTTGAATTCCTTAAGTAAAGGAAAGGGATTAGTTACTAAATACTAGGACGAGGGTGGATTCAGAACCAAGGTAGTCTAAAGCTTTAGAGTTAAATAGGTTAACTAGAGAAAGCTACGTACTCCATGGATATAGATTTCCATGTTGGGAAGTACCAGAGGGACCCCTTGTTGACTGTACTCCATTTCCTGTTTAAGTAGTTGAAGTAGGAAGTCTAGGGTGATTGACTACCCACTGAAGGACTCAACCTACGCGTAGGATAAGGCAGCCTTAAGTCAAACCAAACCTGACTTAGTGCAAGTGATAGATGACCGTCAGTATAAGTACTGCCGAAATGCTTTGGCCAAAGTAGTGTAGTATACCTAACGTCCACTTAGACTGTGAGACGAATTACACTGTCAGTTCACAGTAATCCAGGTTACATGCTAGATTGAGATTGTGAGGACACAAGGATTTAGTTATGTAGGATTACACACTATGCTCAGTTGGTCATACAGAACCGGTTACCCAACCAATCTCCTCGAAGAAGGGAGGGCCGTCTACTTAACAGTAAACGTGCGGGGGACCGCAATATAAGTCCGTGGTTGGTGGAAAAGCACCTGAGTGATGTTTCCCCTCCACCTTAAGACTTCTGATGAACCAAGGTTTGAAAGGGAAGATCCTGGACAGTCTTATTCCTATTTGCTCAAAAGCTTCCGAGCTATGTTTGAAACTTGTAAGATTCTTACCTTGCTTTTTATTTTGAAGAAAAGAAATCATGAAAGCGTACTCTGTTATTTACTTGGAAAATAGAACAATGATGTATCATGTCTTTTATTTCTTTATGATGAAATGTTCAATTAGAATGAAAAGAAAAGTTATTTACTTTGTCATTTAATTGTATTTCCTTGTATCTTATTAGTGAAATTAGAAAATTTTTTGTTTACCCGGTTTTGGGGTTGTTACATAATCTCTGCATAAGCTCTGTAATAACTTCTGAATGAAGCTACCTCTCTGATAAGTAGTAAATCAGCTGATATTTCACAACCTCTGAACTGCAGACACTGAAGATGGCTCGTTCTCCAATGCAAAAGACAACTGAAACCCTTGGCTCCGTTCTCTGGAAGAATAATTGATCAAAGTCGATTTTCATAACATAATACTCTCTCTCACAATGGAAAACCCTTATATTCTCAAGAGGGTCGACTTTTCTCAAAAAGACATCATTTAAATAAAAGCCGAATTCTTCTTTTAATATTTCCATAGTTTGCACGCACTTTTAATTAAAAAATATAATTGAAAAGTGGCCCCTTCTTCATGTAGGTCGACCCCTTCCTTTAAGTCACTTAAGTTATAATATTTAATTATATTATAACTTTATAATATAGCCTTTAATTAATTAATATTTATGTTAGCAAACAAATATTAATATCTCTCTCAAAACGGGTCCAAATGACGAACCGTCTGAAGCCAGATGATAAGTGACTGAATCCGCACACGACCAAAACATACTGCTAAAAATAGCAGGGGTGCTCTGCTGAGTGTCTCCACTTACTAAAAATAGAAAGTCAAGCAAATGGTGTCCGAACGACCCTGAACGAAAGCCAACTAAAAGATTCTGCCAACAGAAGCCAAGCCAAGCTTCAACCAGACCCTCTATCCACCCTATCAGCCTACGAGGGTCACATAATAGGCTAATCTCAAACACTGAGAGATGTCAACTGGAAGGGGACATTACAGTCCACCCCTCCCGAAATTGCTTGTCCTCAAGCAATCTCAACTCCGGATGCTGCAAAATATCCTCACTCTCCCACGTAGCATCCTCTACTGGTAAATCTCTCCATTTCACCAAATATTCCCTGATAGTCTTCCTGCGCAGCTATCTCTCTCTGTACTCCAGGATCGACTCAGGTACTAAGATCAACTTTCCCTCATCATCTAAGGGAGGTAATACTGCCGAAGGCACCACACGATGTCCTAACACCTTCTTGAGACGTGACACATGAAAAACATTGTGGACCTTACTATCCGCCGGAAGCTCTAGCTCATAAGCCACCTCTCCAACACGCCTCAGAATACTGAAAGGACCATAATACCGCGGCTTAAGCTTCTTCGAACCACTCTTCCTAAAAGTAGACTGACGGTAGGGTTGCAGCATGAGATAAACCATGTCTCCCACCTCAAAGGATCTCTCTGTCTTCTTCTGATCTGCGTACTGCTTCTGTTGATTCTGTGCCTTCGCAATGTTTTCCTTGAGAGCCCTCATAGTGTCCTGACTCTCCTGCAACAAATCTCCAACACTCGGCACTCTACTGTCACTCAGTAGCAAATCCAGAAAGCTCGACGCCTCAAAACCGTACAACGCCATGAAAGGGGACATCTGAATGGTCATGTGAAACGTAGTATTGTAGCAATACTCACACAAATAAATCCACTTGACCCAAGCCTTTTGCTGCCCTGCAATGTAATTCCTGAGGTAACCTTCCACCCACTTGTTCACTATCTCCGTCTGACCATCAGTCTGCGGGTGATAACTGGTGCTTGGTGTAAGCTCGGTCCCACAAAGTTTGAACACCTCCTACCAGAAGTGACTCAAGAACTGACTATCCCTGTCGCTAACTATGCTCTGAGGCAACCCATGTAATCTGAAAACCTCACGGAAGAAGACCTCTGCTACCTGTGTAGCTGTGTAGGTTGTGGTGATCGGAAAGAAGTGGGCATACTTCGTCAACCGATCCACAACTACATATATACAATCTCGTCCTTGGGCTTTAGGCAAGCCCGTAATAAAATCCATCGACAGGCATTCCCACTTCCCATCAGGAATCGGAAGTGGCTGAAATAATCCTGTCGGATACGTGTTCTCCTGCTTGTTCTGCTGACAAACAGGGCACTCACACACATACTAAAGAACATCCGCCTTAAGACCCTTCCATGTAAATCTCTCCCGAATCTGTCTGTACGTTTTGAAGTACCCAGGATGCCCTGCTGTAGGTACATCATGAAAGGCTCGTATGATAATGTTCTTCATCTCTGATCCTGGGATCAATAAAATCTTGTTCTTGTAAATGATCAAGTCATTCACAAGTGTATACCTGGTGTCAATCATAGTTCCCTCAACAATACTGGATGCCCAAGTATCCTTGGCATACTCTGCCACAATCAAGTGCCTCCAGTCCTCTGCAATGTGTACCATAGAACTCAGATAAGGCCGGCGTGAGAGAGCGTCAGCCATTACATTCTGGGTGCCCTTGATGTAGGTGATATCAAAGTCATATGCCTGTAACTTACTCACCCACTTCTGCTGACGGTCATTCAAGTCTCGCTGCCCCAGGAAATGCCTCAAACTATTGTGGTCAGTTTTAATGCAAAACTTACTGCCCACGAGATACTGCCTAAATTTGGCCAAGGCATGCATTATGGCCAGCATCTCCTTATCATAAATACTGTAGAGCCTCTCTGGTCCTCTGAGTTTTCGGCTCTCATAAACAATAGGGTGCTTGTCTTGCATAAGCACCGCTCCAATGCCCTCACCAGAAGCATCGCACTGAAGCTCAAAAGGCTTCGAAAAATCTGGCAGTTCCAACACTAGACATGTAGTCATTAGCTCCTTGAACCTCACAAAACACTCCTGTGCCTCAGGAGTCCAACAGAATGCACCTTTTTTCAACAAATCCGTCATAGGTGCTGCATGGCGTGAATAACCATTCACAAATCTGCGATAAAAACCACACAAGCCAAGAAATCCTCGCAGCTGTGTAAGGTTCGCCGGAGTAGGCCAATCTATAATAGAGCGGATCTTCTCAGGATCCATCCGCACTCCCTCTGCACTGATAATATGACCTAAGTAGAGCAACTCAGTCATCCCCAAATCACACTTGGACTCCTTGGCGTACAAGGACTCCCTCTCCAAAATGCTGAGTACTGTATCCAGATGAGCCAGATGCTCCTGCCAAGTCCTACTGTAGATCAAAATATCATCGAAGAAGACAAGTACATATCTCCTCAGATGTGAGTGGAAGACCCTGTTCATGGTGGACTGAAATGTCGCTGCAGCATTGGTTAGCCCAAACGGCATCACCACAAACTCGAAGTGTCCACAATGACAACGGAAAGCAGTCTTCTCAACATCCTGCTCACGGACTCTAATCTGGTGATATCCCGATCTCAAGTCTATCTTCGTGAAATAACAAGCACCATGGAGCTCGTCAATAAGCTCATCTATACGAGGTATGGGGTACCTGTTTTTGATGGTCCTCTTATTCAGGACTCTGTAATCGATGCACATACAAAGGGTACCATCTTTCTTCTTCACCAGGACAACTGAAGAAGCAAACGGTGATTTACTTGGCCGAATGTGACCCATAGCAAGCAGCTCCTTGATAGTCTTCTCTATCTCATCCTTAAGCCGCTTTGGATGCCTGTAAGGAGTAATCATGACGGGCTTAGCGCCCTCCTCAAGCTCTATGATGTGCTCAATACCCCTGTCTGGAGGTCTCCCTGGTGGAATGTCACGGAAAACCTTCTCATGCTTAACTCTCAACCGCTGAATGTCAGGATGATACTCGGTCTTATGTTGCCCCTCCTGTATAGGTGTCAAAGTGCACTCGGCAGCCCACTCAACCATATCATGTCGCATGAGTCTCTCCATCCGTCGGAAGGAAATGGTCTTGACATTACTATCACGGATAGCCTTCAGTATATGAGTCTTCCCATTCACCTCAAATCGGATCTCCATGTCTTTGAGGCGAAGTGTAACTTCCTCAAGGGAATGAAGCCACTTCATGCCCAAGACTAAATCAATATCCCCCATATTCACTACGTAGTAATCAGCCTTGAATTCATAATTGTTCAAGCACAAAGGAAGATCCTTGATCATACGATCACACCTGAGAGTGTAACCATCAGCTACCTTGACCCGAATGCCCTCAAACTCCTCGGTTATGAGTCCACGCTTCTCCACAAATCTAACATCAATGAAATTGTGGGTGGCTCCTGTATCTAGAAGGGTAATAACTTTTTGACCAGCCAAGACTCCACGAAGTCTGAAAGATCCCTCCTGCTGAATACTCGACAACCGTGCCTCTTGGATTTGGAGCTCTAACTCTGCCTCTGCCTTAGGCTCTGAAGCCTCTGATTCTGACTCCTCAGAACTCTCCTGCTGTTCGAAATTCTCAGATTCCGAATCCTCATAATAAGCCCACATAACTCTATTGGCCTTACCCTTAGGCTGCAAAGGACAATCATGGTTCGTGTCATAGGGACCCTTGCAGTAGAAGCAAAGCTTCTTCCTGTGCAAATCATTAAGAGTCTCACGATCCAAGGGTGTTGCTGATTTTCCCTTTGAGTCACTCTTAAAATCAGATTTCTCCTTATTTCTATTGAATCCCTTATTGTCCCTAAATGAAGAAGTATTTTTGGAGTTGAATTTGCTGGATGGTGCTGCAAGTTCCATATTGCGTGCCTTCCTCATAGCTTCCTGTAGCGAAACCGGATCAAATGCCTTGATCCAACCTCTCGAGGGTTCCAACAATCCTTCAACGAAGAGCACAACTATACGCCTCTCTGATATGTCGGAAACCATCACGGACAATTTTTGAAATTCACTAATATAACTCTCCAGGCTGCCAATCTGCCTAAGCTGGGCCAAATCTCTAAAATAAACTTCTGGGTCCTTTTTATCAAAGCGATCCACCAATCTGTCCACAAACTCCTGATAAGTGGCAATACGATCGTGCTACAGTGTCACCATTCCCTCATACCACCAATCATGGGCTGCTCCTTCTAAATGTAACGTGGCAAACTTGATTGCCTCTTCCTCAGACATAGGTCGAAGTGTCAAGAAAGTGTCTAGCCTATGAATCCAAGACTGTGCTGTTACCTTGCCACTGCCATCAAAATAGGGTAGGTTGATCTTGCTGGTGGCATGCTTCAAGTCTCTATTTTGGTTTCGGGGCCTATTCCCCTGTCGAGACCTATAATATTCAACTCTCGAATTCACAAATCGATCAAAATGCATGCGCTCGCGCACTTGTGGTGTCAATATATCCCACTCCTCGTTGGCTGCCATAACTGCATCAACATATAATATGTTCCCAACTTCTTCAACATTCTCCTCAACCTGTTCTCCCCTCAGGAAAGTGGGTCGAGTAGGCCTATTTGCTGTTCGTGAAACAATCCTGGGTACCCTCTATGAACCTGCATCACTCCTGTCTTCATCATGACGTGGTGATGGTCTCCTTGGCATACCTATCCTCTGTATAACCATGGTCAACTGCTGTAATACATCAATTACCTGTTGCTGACCTATCCGCAAATCTCTAAGAGTCTGTCTAACCTCTGCATCTTCCTCCCGAGGATCTCGAGGAATTTATGTTCTGTCACCCATGCCTGTATCCTGTACAGACGCTCCAGAAGAAGAACCAGACTGAACACCAATCAAACCTGTAGCCGTCTTACCTGCTGGAATAAGTGGTGGCTGCCAAGTTTTTCTATTTTCCCTCTAATAATATCTCTTCTCTCTATCACTCTGGTGCATGAACAAAACGGTTTTCAAACCCCACAAGGATGGCAAGAAACCGATCTGATACCACTATAGAAACCCCTGTTCTCACTGTTTCTGAAAGTGCTTGTTTTTGCTTGTTTTTGAGTGTTTTGATTTTTTTTGTGTTTTTTTGCAATAACAGAAGAAATGCGATTTTGAAAGAAATTGCTTAAAAAATCTATAATAAATTCTATAAGCTGGAAACTGACAAATATGAATCTTCAATTCGATAGCCAAAAGTTTTATTATGCTTTCATGGTGTTTACAAAATTCAAACCCTAACATGCAAATTAAAAGGCAAAGCTAATTGCATTAATTAAAAAAACCTGATTGGCTGATTTGCTGATTAAAAACATGAAATGCAACCTTTTCCTCAGCCAAGAAGATGCCAAATATAAATCACTGTAGCGCAGGTACTATTCACGTCACTGTAGCAGCAGATCAATAATTCTGATTTTTCTTCTGCAATGATGATTATTTCAACAAATTAAAATCTGCTCTTCAAACCCTTGAAGATGTAATCTCTGCATAAGCTTTGTAATAACTTCTGAATGAAGCTACCTCTCTGATAAGCAATAAATCAGCTGATATTTCATAGCCTCTGAACTGCAGACACTGAAGATGGCTCGTTCTCCAATGCAAAAGACAACTGAAACCCTTGGCTCCGTTCTCTGGAAGAATAATTGATCAAAGTCGATTTTCATAACATAATACTCTCTCTCACAATGGAAAACCCTTATATTCTCAAGAGGGTCGACTTTTCTCAAAAAGACATCATTTAAATAAAAGCCGAATTCTTCTTTTAATATTTCCATAGTTTGCACGCACTTTTAATTAAAAAATATAATTGAAAAGTGGCCCCTTCTTCATGTAGGTCGACCCCTTCCTTTAAGTCACTTAAGTTATAATATTTAATTATATTATAACTTTATAATATAGCCTTTAATTAATTAATATTTATTTTAGCAAACAAATATTAATCTCTCTCAAAACAGGTCCAAATGACGAACCGTCTGAAGCCAGATGATAAGTGACTGAATCCGCACACGACCAAAACATACTGCTAAAAATAGCAGGGGTGCTCTGCTGAGTGTCTCCACTTACTAAAAATAGTAAGTCAAGCAAATGGTGTCCGAACGACCCCGAACGAAAGCCAACTAAAAGATTCTGCCAACAGAAGCCAAGCCAAGCTTCAACCAGACCCTCTATCCACCCTATCAGCCTACGAGGGTCACATAATAGGCTAATCTCAAACACTGAGAGATGTCAACTGGAAGGGGACATTATAGCTAAGCCCGTGATTGTCACACCTTACAGGCATCCCAAGCGACTTAAGGATGAAATAGAGAAAACGATTAAGGAGCTACTCGCTATGGGACATATCAGGCCTAGTAAGTCACCGTTCGCTTCATCCGTTGTGTTAGTGAAGAAAAAGGATGGTACCTTGCGGATGTGCATTGATTACAGATTGTTGAATAAAAGGACAATCAAAAACAGGTATCCTATTCCCCGAATTGATGAGCTGATAGATGAGCTACATGGTGCTCGTTGGTTTTCAAAAATAGACTTGAGATCGAGGTATCATCAAATTTGTGTGAGGGAGCAGGACATTGAGAAAACAACCTTTCGTTGTCATTGTGGACACTTCGAGTTTGTGGTTATGCCATTTGGGCTAACCAATGCCCCTGCTACGTTTCAATCCACCATGAACAGGGTCTTCCAGTCACAACTGAGGAGGTTCATACTCGTTTTCTTTGATGACATATTGGTATACAGCAAGGTTTGGGAGGAGCATATTGCCCATTTGGATACGGTACCGGGTATTCTTGGTAGGGAGTCCTTGTATGCCAAGGAATCAAAATGTGATCTGGGTATGACGGAGGAGTTGTACTTGGGTCATATTATTAGTGCAGCGGGGGTGCATATGGATCTTGACAAGGTCAGAGCTATTATAGAGTGGCCTACTCTCGAGAATCTTACTCAGCTTAGAGGATTTTTGGGCTTGTGTGGCTTCTATCGCAAATTTGTCAGTCGGTATTCACGTCATGCAACACCACTTACAAACTTGACTAGGAAAGGGGCATTTGTTTCGACTCATGAGGCGCAGGAGTGTTTTGAGAATTTTAAGCAACTGACGACTTCTTGTCTTGTCCTTACCAGATTTCACTAGACCCTTCGAGCTTCAATGTGACGCTTCGACTGAAGGGATTGGCGTCGTCCTTATGCAGGACAAGCATCTGATAGCATTTGAGAGCAGGAAGTTAAGAGGACCAGAGAGAAGTTATAGCATCTATGACAAGGAGATGTTGGCCATCATGCATGCGTTGGCCAAATTCAGGCAGTACCTTGTGGGCAGCGAATTTTGCGTTAAGACCGATCATAACAGTTTGAAGCGTTTCCTAGGACAGTGGGATCTCAACGATCGTCAGCAAAAAGTGGGTGAGCAAATTGCAATCATATGACTTTGACATTGCCTACATCAAAGGGTCCCAGAATGTGGTTGTTGATGCCTTGTCTCGCCGTCCACATTTGAGTTCCATGGTTGAGATTTCAGAGAACTAGAGACATCTGATAACAGTAGAGTATGCCAAATACTCTTGGGCTTCTAGAATCGTTGAGGGTTTGGTGCAAGATAGCAAATATTCAGTTGTAAATGATCTTATCATTTACAAAGGAAGGATTTTCTTAACCCCAGGATCAGAAATGAACACAGTATTGAGGGTCTTTCATGATGCACCCATGGTCGGACATCCGAGGTATTTCAAAACTTATAGGCAGGTTCGAGAACGTTTCACTTGGAAAGGACTCAAGACAGATGTCCTTCGATATGTCAGAGAGTGTCCTGTTTGTCAGCAGAATAAACAGGAACACACCTATCCTGCTAGGTTGCTTCAGCCACTTCCAATTCCTAACAGGAAGTGGGAATGCTTGTCAATGGACTTCATTACGGGCTTGCCGAAAGCCCAGGGTAGAGACTGTATCTATGTAGTTGTTGATCGCCTCACAAAGTACGCTCATTTCTTTCCGATAGCAACTACATATTCAGCTACACAGGTAGCAGAATTGTTTTTTCGTGAGGTGTTCAGGTTGCATGGGCTACCCCGAAACATCGTCAACGATAGGGATAGTTGGTTCTTGAGCCACTTCTGGCAGGAGCTATTCAGGCTTTGTGGGACCGAGCTTACTCCAAGCACTAGCTACCACCCACAGACTGATGGTCAGACGGAGATTGTAAATAAATGGGTGGAAAGATATCTCTGAAACTATATAGCAGGACAGCCAAAGGGTTGGGTGAAGTGGATTCATCTTTGGGAGTACTGTTATAATACCACTCACCACATGTCAATTAAGATGTCCCCATTCATGGCATTATATGGGTATGAGGCGCCCAACTTTCTTGATTTGTTGTTGAGTTACAGTAGAGTGCCCAGTGCTGGGGATCTTTTACAGGAGAACCAGGATATTATAAGAGCTCTCTGTGAGAACATTCAGAAGGCACAGAATCAGCAAAAGCAGTATGCGGACCAAAGAAGAGTTGAGTGTTCTTTTGAGGTTGGGGATATGGTGTATTTGATGTTGCAACCCTATCGCCAGTCTACTCTCAGGAAGAGTGGTGCGGAGAAACTCAAGCCGCGATACTACGGACCCTTCAGGATCATCAGACGGGTAGGCGAGGTGGCTTATGAATTGGAATTACCGGCAGATAGCAAAGTACACAATGTATTTCATGTGTGACGCCTCAAGAAGGCATTAGGACATCGTGTTGTTCCTTCCACAGCTTTACCACCCCTGGATGATGAGGGCAAATTGATTCTGATACCTGAGGCCATCTTAGAAGTCAGAGAGAGGCAGTTGCTAAGGCAGGTCATCAAGGAATATCTAATCAAATGGAAGGATTTGCCGGTACAGGATGCTACATGGGCGAGCGAGTACATTTTACAGTATTCGGAGTTGAGATTGCTTGGGGACAAGCAATTTCAGGGAGGGCAGACTGTGATGTCCCCTTCTAATTAGGCACACGTACATCAGTGGATTAGCCTATCATGTCGACCCTCGTAGGCTAATGGTTCTAGATAGAGGGTCACTTGGACGAGCACTTGGTCATCAAACTTCAGTGTTGATCTCCAGAGTATGGTGGCAGGGTGAATTGTTGCGTTTGGCATGATACTTGTGCTTAAATTAATGATGCTCACTTTTATTTTCACCATCCTTGGCCTAGGGACCATGTGTCTTTAAAATGAAGGGGTCACTTTATATTTTTCAGTTACTATTCATTCCTAAAGTGAAAATGTTATAACTTAAGTGAATTGTGCTCACTTTAATGAATAGTGTTTTCAATCTTAAATTATAAATAGCAAGAGAGAAAGTTCGACCCTCTTCATATGCATGGATGATTTTAGCTTGATGAACTTGGAAGTGTGGTTTTGGAGGAAGGAGGCTAGGGTTTCCTGATTTCTTGCAATGGGTAAGCCTGGTGGGGCTTTATTCTTCGTATTTGAGCTGCTTGAGGGTGTGAAACACCACCTTAAGGTTGCTGGTCAATTTTTGGTGGCTTCATTTTGGAGACACAAGTTGTTGTTTGCAGTTTATTTGAGCCATTTTCAAAGGAGTTTGGACTGCCATAGACTCCATTCACATTTGCACGGGAGTTGTTTTCTTTTGGAGTGTTTTGGGGCTGTTTTTGAAGAGCTACAGCTAGCCGCATTTTCCTTGAGGGTTTTAAACAATATATATAAAAAAACGCCTCTTCTAAGAGGCTGCAATCACACCCAAAAGGGGCACCCTAGGTAGAAGAAGCTTCCCAATCCGGATTTGGGTGGGAGAAGTTCGAGTTTCAAGAGTTGTGTGCACTTCATTGGGGGCGGGTACTGTAGCAAGTCACTATTCACAGAGCTACATGGATGTAAGTTAAAATATGGTATAAGATATAGTTAGCTTTTAATCTGATGAAAGCTATATGTTGTAAGCATTTTATTATGTAATGAAGAAATCATATTTGGCCTCTAAATTGAGCAATGTACTCAAGTTGTTTCAGTAGCTTAGTTTATTTGAAATTTTTCGTTGTATGCATATGCTCTTTAGTACCATTTAGGCATTATTGGCAAACAAACTCAAAGACAAGAAAGAGAAATATCAAACTAAAACAAAATCAGACTTATAAACTCAGTGAAAACAAATCAGCAGAGTGTCGGTACACTACAATTGTGCAACTTATGAATGCTTTTAAATGCAGCCAATTATGCAACGTAATGCAAAATTTCAAAACCCTAGTAATAAAAGGGAAGAAGTAATTAGCAAAACCAATATACCTTAGACTAGTGCAGAATAAAAGATAACCAGTTTACTACTTCTTTTTTCCAGATAAAAGATATAAAAGCGTGTCATAGGAAGTAGCATGCTACTGTAGTGGTGAAGAGGATTATCCTAATAATATTTTATTCTTGGAAGCATACAAATCTGGAAATATTATGAATCAAGCTTTAAAGTTCCCAAGTTTCTCTATCCGGATTTATAAGTAGGAAACATGCAATTGCTCCATTAGTGTAGATTCTCATTATAAGGCTTCCTCTATAGGACAATTCTCTATTGAGATTCCAGTAAGATTGCGCAGAAATCATTATTGTTATAATATCTGAAAACTGGCACCTTACATTAAGTTTCATAAAGCTTGCAACTTTTGTGCAGGATCCTCGCCCATTAAATTAGGCCTTCAAATATTGTGAATCGCAGTTGCGCCATGACAAAAATCTAATATCCTGACATGGAGGCAATCTCATTGTAGCCGACGTTAATTGTTTCAAATCTGGCAAATTTAACATAGTTTGAAACTCTAATCAATCCTTTTGCATACCTTCAACTGAGACATTATCAAGAGATCACCTCCAAAGGACGCCTACACTGCAGATCAGTTACCTTCATCACCTTGGATCTAGATAACATGGCCGTCATCATTTTGTACATCATATACTCCAGCCGTTGTTGTGGCGAGTCAAACTCATTAACTAAGACAACTGCGTACCACAATGTGTGGAGGATTGTTGTGTGCTAGAACTTTCGTGCTAAAGAAGTGAGATCCCATCATCTAGTAGTGAAGAAATCTTCCCTTTTGTGGAAACTTAATCAAAGCATAGCCTTGGCTTTCTCTACAAATAATTTGACAAAATCAATTAATTCTTGATAGTACAAATTCTACTTCTTCATCTCATGCTTTTCCAAATAGATTATGCCGCCAACCCAAGCCAATGAATAACTCGTACCAAATCATAGAATCAAACACCCCCATTTTTTTTATTATCATCGCTGCAAAATTTGTCTTGACCAACATTGGTGCGAAATTAGATCTCCCTAGCCAATATTCAAATCTAGCATACCTATAAACTATAAAAGCTCGAACCTCTTAGATTTTGTATTTGAGTTGTCTTAAGGTGACTATAGTCTATGCAAGAAGAACAAAGAAATGAAAAACGAAACAAAAAGGGGATAAAATAAATATAGTTTGTGAGGTTGCGGCCTAACAACAAGAAACACTAATCGCAATAATGGCTCAGGTTTGAGTACATTTTAGTGTTCTGGTCTCATTGGGAGATGTCCTAGAGAAGAGCCATACAATACCAATATAGTGGGAAGTTTATAAAGCTCTACAAAAACAATAGAATTTTTGCAAATCTAAACTGAATAATAAGTACCTGAGTTAAATACGTAAGCCAAGGCACCATCATAGCAATCAAGAGCTAGACAAATAAACCCCATAGCCTACATATTTTAACATTCTGAAGATCTAATTGGGGTAGACCAAATACGGTAGAGACGTTGCTCTGTAGGAATTCCAAACCATCAAATTAGTGTGCCTAGTAAGATTTGTTGTCCTTACATAGCGCTCAACATTATATCATAAACGGCATTAAATTTAACTTTCTAAATTGTTTCACATTTTAAAACTTTAGTTCTACCCTATCATTTCACGAGTTTTCTTTTGCAAGTTAAGATTAGTAGTGAAGGATAACTTTTAGAACAGTCAATATTGATTTAATTCCTTTATACAAGCAAATTGACCTATCACAATGTCATCCGAGGACAACCAAAAGGCTTATGAGGCTTTAGAGAAAACCAACCAAGCCTTAATGCAAGAAGTCGCCGAATTAGCTGCCCAAGTCCAACAACTTAAGAAAGAATTCATGGAACAAAATGAACATGAAATAGAAAGCTTGAAAAGCAAGAATAGTTCTCGGTCAACTCAACATCGAAACCAAAGAAAGGAGAAACATAGATCAAAAAGTAAACGACAAAAAGAGTCATTAGAAGAAAGCGAGACTCCCAAATCAAGCAGTTCTGACACCTTTGAATCAGAATCTTTAGAAAACATGCCAAGTAAACAAGCACAATGGGAATTAGATAATTTTGCTCATAAAATCAAGCTTCCCGAATATAATGGTGATACCAGTACAGGCAAGGAAGCCGAGCAATGGTTAACCAATCTAGAAAGATATTTTGACCTACAAAACACAAGTAGTTATGCTAGGACTAGGATTGTTGCCTATCAATTGAAAAGTAGTGTGTTATATTGGTGGCAAGACACAGTTCGATCTTCAAAACTACGGGCCAACAAAACAAGATGATCACAATTTAAACGATTATTTGAACAGAAATATCGTTCTGATTACTTTCTACAAGAAAAGAAGAATGAATTCTTTGAACTAAAACAAAGACTTCAATCCATGAATGGATACAAACAAAACTTTGGGAGACTTATTAGGTTTGTGCCATTCACTAAAGGGCAAGACCGTGTTGTTAGATTCATAAATGGTTTCAGGAATGAATACAAAGCACCAATATGGTGCAGCAAGCCAACTTCAGTAGATGAAGTTATACAAATCACTGAAAACTTTGAAACTTATCATCGAATCACAAGACAAAAAAGGAAAAATCGTAAAAGACATAGGGAGGAATCATATAAGAAAACTTTCAAGCCAAGAAGACACGTAATTTTTCTTTGGACGCATTTTTCTAAAGAAAAAAAAAGCACGCGATTTTGCTAAAAAAAGAACAAGCGATTTTTTTGAAAAAAAATAAACACGCGATTTGCTGAACATAGACCCTTGAAAATTCTTTGCAACTTCTTCAAAAAAATTCTTCACTTAAAAAAACTTCAATTTTCAACAAAATTGGCATAAGAAATTTCTTCAATTTTTACTCTCGAAAAAAAAATCGGCTAAAAACCTTTAGAATACTTTTTAATTTTCTGGGTACGATTTTTTATTACAAAAAGTTCGTCAAAAAAGTTTGAACCTGAGCTCTAATACCATGAAATGACAATTGATATTCATTATTCATTATTTACAAAGGAGATAAAAGCTCCTTAAATAATACAATAAAGGACGATGTTTCTAAAAAGAAACAAACGTTAACAAAAGCAAAGAACTAAAAGTTACTAAAAACTAACAGAATCAGACTAGTTTAATAGAAAGTAAACTACAAACTAACTAAAGGCTACGATGACCATTAAATAATACAATAATATTTTAATACATTGAAGGGCAACCAGCAAGGAAGTAGAAGATAAACCCATCATCAAATCGCATTCGGGCAGCTTCATACCAACCAAGAGGTGCATTGAGAGCTCTTTACCAATGATTGGAAGGATTTTGCATTTCATTTCAAGCCTAATCTAAGAGGTAAGCTTGATTTTTTCTTTTTTTTTTGAGTTTGCATTTCTTTTTTTACAAATCCTACTTTTTTTTGGAATAAATTTAAAAACCCTAATTGTTATTGCAGTAGCCTTCATTTGCAATTCAAACCATAATTTTCACAATGTCTACAACCCCAGCTAGAAAAGACCCTACTTGGAAACATGCTGAAATCTTTCCTAGGCTAAAAAAGGAAAGGCCAAATGTGAATATTGCAAAACGCATTTTCATGGAGGCATAAATAGATTGAAATACCATATTGCACGCATACCCGTCCATGATGCAATGGGCTGGCTTCTTGCACCTCCTGACACTATTCGTGAGGTGCAAGTGCAATTAGAATCATTTATATTGCAAAAAGAAATGAAAAAGCGGGAGAGGGAGGAGTTGGCTAGCATTGGTGGTGTTAGAGATGCTTCTTCCATGCCTCCATATCATCCTAGTGCTAGTGCTTGTGCTAGTGTTTCAGCTAGTGTTGGTGCTACTAGTAGTGCTAGTGCTAGTGGTAGTGGGAGTGTTAGCATTGGTCCTAGAGTTCATAAATCTAGGATGGATTAATATTTTGTGCCATGTAGTACTCCTGGTTCCCAACAATCACTTGAGAGCATGGGTTGGAACAAGGAGGCACGTAATGCAACCAAAAAATCAATTGCAGAGTTGTGGTACTATTCAACCATTCCCTTCCATGTAGCCAGGTAATTCTTTTTTGTTTAATTGTTTTAAAATTTATAGTTTGATTGTTGATTCTTAATATCTGTCTCATGAATTTTTATATTTAGAATCTAGATGCATGTCATTTTTTACTTCAAATTTAAAGTTAAACTTTTCATTTTACAATACTTATCTAAGTATCTTTTTAATTTATTTATGACATGTTTTAGGTCTCCCTTTTGGCAAAATATGGTTGATGCCATAGCTATTTGTGGGGCAAGGTTCAAAGCCCCTAGTGAAGATGAATTAAAGGGCCCACTTTTGAGTCAAAAGATGGCTGATGTAAAAGCCCAAATAGAAGAGCAAAGCTTGCAATGGAGCAAGAAGGGTTGCACCATCATGACCGATGGTTGGACTGATAGGAGAAATAGGATGAGACTCAATTTTCTAGTTTACTCCGTAGGTAATTGTACTTCCCTCAATACATTGAATAATTTGAAATTTGAATTTGATTTAGTGATTAATATGGCTGATTTATGTTTTTTTAATTTATTGAATAATTGGTTTTGCTTCTTTTTTTCAGGTGACACCGTGTTTATCAAGTCCATTGATGCTTCCGCCCATGTCAAAAATGTCACATACCTTTGTGAGGCTATAGAGGATGTCATAGTTGAGATGGGCGAACATAATGTGGTTCAATTGGTGACAAATAATGCAGCAAATTATGTTGTTGCTGTTAGACTATTGATGGAGAGGCACCCAACTATATTTTGGACTCCATGTGCCACCCATTTCCTTGACCTCATATTGGAGGATCTTGGCAAGCTTCCATGGATCAAAACATGTGTGGATGCAGCCAAAAACCTTTGCAAATTTGTATACAATCACACATGGGTCCTTAGCCTAATGAGGCAATACACGAAGTTGAGGGAGTTGACTCGTCCTAGCATCACTAGATTTGCCACTAATTTTATCACATTATAGTCCTTTATTCGGTCAAAGGCAACTTTGAGGCGTATGTTTGTTGGTGAGGAGTGGACTTCCTTATCCTATGCTATGACCACTGCAAGGATTGATGTGACAAATTGCATTTTTGATGAGCTAGGGTTTTGGGCACCAGCAGCAGAGATTGTGAAGGTAAAATTTAATTCTACATTATATTTTTTTTATTCATATTTTACTTTTATTTGTTTATTTTCGTTCACACTTAAGTTAATGTTTGCAGTTCATCGAGCCCTTGCTAGTTCTCCTACGAGTTGTTAATGGGGAGAAGCCAACAATGGGTTACATATATGAGGGCATGGATAGGGCCAAAGAGGCCACTAGATCCGTCTACGAGGGAGTTGAGGATAAGTATTGTCCCATTTAGGAGATCATTGATAGGAGATGGCACCACCAGCTTCATAGGCCCCTCCATGCAGCCGCATATTTGTTAAATCCGGCCTTCCAATTCCACCGTGATTTCCACACAGATAATGAGGTTCTTAGTGGGCTTTACTCGGTGATAGAGCGGATGATGCATGTTGTTGCTACACAAATAACCCATGAGATAGACACCTTTACTACTACACAAGGAGAAATCTTTGCACGTCAAATGTGCAAAGATAGTATGATGACATTACAGCCAGGTGAAACTATATTTAAGGGCATAATTTTCATCTTTTTATATTATAATTTATTATTAAATGTTGAAGTTGAAACTTGAAACTTGAAAAGTTGGAAATGAGATTGATTTTATTTCTTTTTCTCATCTCGGATAGAATGTGGCATATGTTTGGTGTTGACACACCAAACCTTCAGAATATTGTCATTCGTATATTGAGCGAGCCATGCAATTCTTCTAGTTGTGAGTGCAATTGGAGTATGTTTGAGCACATACACTCCAAGAAGCACAATAGACTGTTTGTGGATAGGCTAAATGATCTGGTATATGTTCATCACAACCTTCGTCTTAGACACAGGCAAATTTTTTACCATGACTCCACCCCAATCACGCTAGAGGAGGTTGATCCTCAGTCTGAGTGGATCACTGAGGCTACAGATCCAATCTTTAGTGACAAGGACCTTGATTGGGTGGACTAGGCAGATAGAGAGGTTGAGGTTGTAGCCATGGCAGAGGAGGCTAGAGCACGAGCAGACACAGCCACAGCTAGTGTTGGTGAGAGTGGGATGGAGACACAGGCAAAGACTATGGCTACAGCTGCTACATCATCCAAGACCCACCTTAGACGCCTTCGTAGGAAGGATGCAGGCTCCTCTAGGCCATAGACTTGTAGTTATTGTTTTGATATTTTATATTTGTATGGAACATTTGATGTCATGGATTTCATATTCCATGATTTTTGTATATATTTGACTATATTTATGTATCTAAGTGTGTTATTTCCTTTAGCAGCTTAGCTACAATTTGCGTTTATACTTATGTGATTGATGTATACTTGTGTATGTGATCAAATTTGCTTCTATTTGATAATGTTATTGTGTCTTTGAGGTTTATTTAATAAAGGGTGCATGAAACAAGTTTTAAATCCTTAAAAAATCTCTAGATTTCTAGGGTTTTCATTTTGCCAAGTCTACACTGAGTTCGAACACCGAGTCCCAAGTCCCAAGTCGAGTCACCCTCGCCAAGTCCATGCCAAGCCTAAGTCTCATTACTATGAAACTTTGAGCTCGTACACTCTAAGAAGTGCAATAGACTATTCGTGGAGAGGTTGAATAATCTAATCTATGTTCATTACAACCTTCGTCTCAAACACAGGCAAATTTTTTACCATGACTCCACCCCGATCAAGCTAGAGGAGCTTGATCCACAGTCTGAGTGGATCATTGAGGCTACAGATCTAGTCTTTAGTGACGAGGACCTTGATTGGGTGGACCAGGAAAATAGAGAGGTTCAAGCTATAGCCATGGCAAAGAAGGAGGCTAGAGCACGAGCAGACACAGCCACAGCTAGTGTTGATGAGAGAGACATGGAGGCACAGGCAGAGACTATGGCTACAACTGCTACATCATCCAAGACCCACCTTAGACGCCTTTGTAGGAAGGATGTAGGCTCCTCTAGGCCATAGACTTGTAGTTATTGTTTTGATATTTTATATTTGTATGGAACATTTGATGTCATGGATTTCATATTCCATGATTTTTGTATACATTTGACTATATTCATATATCTAAGTGTGATATTTCCTTCAGCAACTTAGCTACAATTTGCGTTTATAATTATGTGATTGATGTATACTTGTGTATGTGATCAAATTTGCTTCTATTTGATGATGTTATTGTGTCTTTAAGGTTTATTTAATAAAGGGTGCATGAAACAAGTTTTAAATTCTTAAAAATCTCTAAATTTCTAGGGTTTTTCATTTTGCCGAGTGCCAAGTCCTGTGTCCCGAGTCGAGTCACCCTCGTCAAGTCTGCGCCGAGTATGAGTCTCCTTACTATGATATATATATAAAATTATTCTTTATTTATATTGAGATATATATGTATAATTATTCTTTATATATATATATTGTTATTCCTTTATTTATATTCTACAATTACTTCCCAATAATATTCTTGCTGCCAAAAATAATTATTTTAATAGATAATTCAAATTCCATTTTCTTTTTTTTTCCATATCACATTCCCTTCATTTGGTGTCCCTCCCCATTTGACATGTTTCTCCTTCTATATCTTATTGGAGGAAGAGTTACCTTCTTTCACTTCTTATTTTTTAAAGGGACATATCCCTTCAAATCCAAGCATTGCCTCTTAAATCAAATTAAAGTTTGTATTATATTATTGTTACCTTATATAGGTAATTGCTGCACTCCACATCTTAGACACTTGCATCGATTCATTCTTAAGTTCCTTGGTCAACAATTGTATTATATAAAAGCATTCAGCCCCTAACAAGGTTTTAGGTATTATTTAATTCAAGATTTCTTTTGTAAATAACTATGGATTACTGTTGCAATCTGAGTGCTAGGGGCATGACATAATTATGGTATTAAATAAGATAGACATCACAATATTTAAGTTGTTAATAATTATATTTATGTTTTTTTATATTGTTATTTATTTTATTTATTTATTTGCATTTCAATGCTTTATACTTTAGTGTTGCTATTTCGGGGGCATGACATGGGATAGAAGGTGTACGAGAACCAAAGACGCAGTGTACCGCAATCAATTTTGCACGAAGAGTGTCCATAAGGTGTGTACAAAGAATTGGACGAAGAATACGACTGAAGAAAGTTGTGCAAAGGAGGCAATGGATCATAGGGTTAAACACATCGAAATCTCTAATTTTTGGCTTGGTCAGAAATCTTTGGAACCTCTTGAAAATTCATTAAAATAATGTGTGCGATGCAGTTCAATGTGGTTTAGGAAGTCTTAAATTGGTCTTGGTGGCGGGGGCTCTACTCCTCAATCCCACCCTGTACCGCAACAAGGAATGCACCAGGGGCACCGCCCCCAGACCCCACGAAGGGCACTACCCCTCTGTAGTGTCCCACCCCAGGTGGACATTCGCTAACACCAATTTTTTGCCTTGTTTAAAATTGTTTGGCTTTTCAATGATGTATTGCCAGGTAACAAGAAATACATATAACATAAACCAATGCAAGATGGAAGTAATGATAAACTATTGCATTCAATCCACTGTTGTAGCAACCCTTAATTCAATTATTCAAATCAGCTTGCATACACAATATATATATATTATTGAGCATCTCATACAATTACTGAGACATCATTAAACAACATACCCGGAGACATGAGCAACGTAATACAAGTCTAAACTTATAACAGCAGGCCTGGAAATCTATACCAGCAATTCTGGAAATGATATCAGCTACAGGAGAAACCCTTGGATGCACGGCTAGCTGAAGGTAATCATTTCTCCACCAAACGAAATTAACAAATTCATTGCAATCCTTAAGACGCCCTCAAATGAAGTCAAAAAGCCACCAAACAAAAGGCGATTCACTCCAAACTTCAAACGCCCAGCTAATGAGACTATACGGCCCAGCTATGAGTGCCAGGTACGGCCTGTCAGCAGCAAGTACGGCCAACTATTTGAATGGTTTTCAGTAAATGAAATCAGTAATGTATATCTTCTGATTTCCAGAGTATAAGCCCCTGAAAGTCTTTAAATCTTCACCAATTTTGCATAATGTTGACTACTGGATGCAACCAACCCCAAAGGCAACCTTCAACTGGTTTTTCACAACCTTAGGCAGCAGGTACAAAGAGAGAAAACGTTCTCAATGTCCAAGAATTTACGGAAACCCCCGTTGCTTCTTCTCACAACGCCAAACTCCAAAAGCCAAGTGTAAATAAATGTCATAAGATCAATCGAATGCTTTTGGAAGCCTTTATATATAAC
Source organism: Sequoiadendron giganteum (assembly GCA_007115665.2). NCBI lineage: Eukaryota > Viridiplantae > Streptophyta > Pinopsida > Cupressales > Cupressaceae > Sequoiadendron > Sequoiadendron giganteum. The sequence goes on from CM021105.1 coordinate 88,680,437, forward strand.
TCAACAAAAGGCTCGACCCCCAAGAAGACATTTAACTCATTAAAATATATTTCCATGTTACTTTTGTTGCTTTTTTTATCTAATTTCAATATATGGGCGCCCAAACCAAGGTAAATAAATAATGTCTTTTATACATAATTGGCCCCCACTTTAATGAAGTCATAAAGTGACTTTATAACATGTGCATTTAAATACATTAATTATTATTAAAGTCAACTTTAATAATAATTAAAAATGCATGCATAACTTCATTAATATTCATCATTTCTCTACCCCATCTGAACTAGGAAATCAAAAACTGCATCCACAACACGTTTAGGTGCCTTTCTATAAATAGAAAAACTGGACTTCAGCCTCGAGCTGACTTACTATAAATAGTAAGTGTGTATAATCGAGTCCCAAAACACCAACAAAGGCCAAACCTAAACAATACCTTGCTCTGGAGAAGAATTATGCCACCAAAGTACCAGGTATCTTTCAACACAAGGCCCTCTAACCATGAGTATTAGCCTACGAGGGTCAAACAATAGGCTAAACAACGAGATGCTGAGACAAGCAAAAATGGGGACATTACAGGCTACCCTCCTTGAAATTGCTTGTCCCCAAGCAATCTCCACTGCAAAGAAATACCACTCCACTTGGGTCCCAAGGGAAGACCTATATAATGTCCCTCACAGCAACAATTGACTCCTGAAGCACCAACATAAGTACAACTAACAAATCACTGTAGCCACCGTAACCAACAACATTCCCTGTGGCATGTACCACAGGAGCGTGAACCTCAGGAGGAAGCAACTCTGAGCACTGAAATGATTTGCTTCCCTCAACTACACAAAGAGAGACATCATACAAACTATCTATCCCATGCGCACAAGAATTGTGCATCGAATACAAATCATGTACAGGTGAATCAAAAATAAAACTCTAGGCACTCCTCACCGTATACACACTATAGAACTCCTCAATGAGCCCTGTCTGGAATCTTGATGCACTAGAAGGATCCCAAACACTGCGATCATCACCCAAAATTGCACTAGTGTCAAGAGTGAGAACAACGTCAAACTCGAAAAGTGGATTGTCATAAACCAATCCGGCATCAGACTCAAATAATGGATTATTCACAAACTGTATATCCCCTCCATGTTGATTGAATCATCCATCTCCCAACCCTTGGAGCAATGAGTAGAATCAAACTCCTGCACTAACTCACACTCCTATACAATCTCCTTCTCTCTCCTTTCACCCTTCTCTCTACAGAGAGAGATAGAACACAAACTCCCATCTCCAATTCCCCTCAACACATAACCTCTACCATTCATCTTAAACTTCATCTCCATTTTTGGTACATTGAGGGTAAATTCTCCAATATCCTGGAGAAGAATTATGCCACCAAAGGACCAAGTATCTGCCACACAAGACCCTCTAACCATGAGTATTAGCCTACGAGGGTCAAATAATAGGCTAAACAACGAGATGCTGAGACGAGCAAAAATGGGGACATTACACCCTCAACCCCTTTGTGGGCACTGCCCCTTGACCCCATTGGGTGCATTGCCTTCAGACCCCCATCAGACTCATTTGAATTGCCAAATCCTAGTTCCACCAACCTCATGCCAAGAGCCACCAATATCACAGCCAGTTCGCCCAGCCTCACAATCACGCACAACACCATCACGACCAACACATACAACACCCTCATAGCTAGAACCATATCTAGAAAAGTCAGGAGAGGAGGAATCCAGTGATGAATCCAACGGACTATACATTGAGATCAGTGAGCCAGATGCTTATGACCCTCACAGTACAGTCCAAAGGTACCTGAGTGAACTGCAGGAGATGGCGAGAGTTATGTACGAAGTCGGTGTAATTGGACAACAGTTGGACAAGGGACATGATCCCTCAATGGTACATGAGGCCGAGAGGATCTTGGCGTTTATGCAGCTAGAATGCAAAGGCGGGCAACCAAGAGTAGAAACAACCAAGACTATCCAACAAAAGTTGGCAGACTACATTCAGAAGTCACAAGAACAGCTGGTTGCCGAGCACACGAGAGTCACAACTCTCGAGCAGACAATGGCTAAGAAGGAGAATGTTCGTGGAGCGCAATGTGCAATTAGGCGAGAAGGAACTACAAGCGAAGGATAAGGAATTGGAGGGACAGAGTCAGGAGCTAGAGAAGGCGAAAGCCAAACTTGTCGAGGCAGTACAAATGGTGAAGACAACATGTGAGAGGCAACTAGCAGCCAACCAGAAGCTTCAACATCTCTAGCAGTAGTAGTCAACAACGACGACCCCTACATCGTCAGTACACCCAGGGGTGCCCTCTCACCCTCCCTCTTCTTGATTTTCACTTTCTATGATCCCCGTTTTTGTTTTCTATTGTCTACAAGACGACTACTTTCATGAGCGGGATGATGTAGTCAGCGGAGAGTGTCATTACTTGGCCAAGTATTGTAATTAAATAAAACTATAGTTAGGCAGAAAATATTTCATATACTTTACGTTATATGTTGTTTCGAGAAATTAAGTCCCCAACTAGTGGATTAGTTGTAACGGGGAGTCGCGATGTTTGGTTTCTCAACCACCGCTAGCGACTATATGTTCTTGGGTTCATCGTAGTCGGGACATTAGGATATGGTTATTATGACATCATGCTTCATTGTGTTACGTTCTGATGTTGGCATAGTACGGATGATTGTACTTTGGTTCTATTGCATTAATAAATGAAGTACTATTTTTGTGCACATTGTTCGTACATGAATGTTTCTTGTACATGTTCTATATGTGATATTTCCATTTACTCTCGTAGTACATTGAATCTATTCCAGTGAGTAAATATAAAATAAATGTAATATCATACAAGCAGATTTGTGAAGAAGGGAAGTGTGTGAGACACAAAGATATATCATTCAAGAACAAGAAGATTTAAGAAGAAGAATATATGCAAATTTGTGTATGAATATTTAAGAAAGAGAATATATGCAAATTTGTGTGTGAAGATTTTGAGGAGGATAATATAAAAGATCATTAAAGGCTATTTGTAAAGAAAATTTATTCTCAAGAAGGCAAGATTTTATTGAAGAGGTTGGCACCTCATATTGGAGAGGTCAGTGCCTCATATTGACGAGGTTGTTGCCTCATATCAAAGAGATTGGTGTCTCTTGCTGAGTTGGTTCTCAGTTGTGGGGATTGGTGTCTCCAATGGGTTGGTGACTACAAATTCTACAAGTGGGGATTGGTGTCTCCAATGGGTTGGTGACTACAAATTCTACAAGTGGGGATTGGTGTCTCCAGAGGGTTGGTGCTCAAAATTGTATAAGAAGGAATTGGTGTCTCCTATAGGTTGGTGCCTACAAAGATTGTAAAAGAGATTTATATAAAAACAATATTTTGCCATGGTTTTCTACCATAAGGGTTTCCATGTAAATCGTGTTTTCTACTTGTGTTGCATCTTATGTGAATGATATTGTGCAATTGATATTATTGTGGTTGTTATATTGAAAAACTAAAAGATTGTATTATACTGGTTCACCCTCCCGCCCCCCTGCCCCCTACCTCAGTATAATCATGTGCTCATCGCATAATATATGCATTTGCATGTATACAGCACTAAACTCTTTCCCTTTCAATTATCCAGCTAATGGATTAGCGAATAGTTACATTATCCTTAACTGCATTTCTCATTTTGCTGAATTCAGATTCAGATAGGAAATGCTTTCATGAATTCCGTTGATCAATTATATCAAATGTAATGAACACACCTCTAATTTCTTTCCTTCAAAGCACCAGTTTTATTTAGTTGGCTTATAGATGTTGGATTAAAATTTCCAAAAATGCCTTTGTTTTATAATAATGGTTTACTATAGCAATTTTTTCACCCAAAAATTGTTAGTGTTTCTTAGATCAGATTGAATAATGAAAGCACTTAATAGAATTGCAACACATAAGACAATGAACACACAAAGATACCCTGGGAAAACCCTCCTTTTGAGGGAGAAAAACCCAGCAATGAATTTCTTCTATAATATAGAACAATGGCAGAAATCTGCTTACAACTCAGGCCCAGCAATGGCCAATAGTGAATGCAATGAGGTCGCACCTCTTCTAGATGCACAAGATACAAATGAGTATGTTCTTCCTTGAAATCGGACCTGCTCTTCTAAAGTGCGAATTCTGCTCTTGAATATAAAATGCGAACTTGCTTGATGAATATTACAATACCAAAAAGGACCTTGTATATATACAACATAGGCGCCTCTTCATTTAGGTCGGCCTTTAAATAATAAACAATTAACATGTCTTAAGGTCGGCTCAAGGTTAAGACAAGAATAGGCGAACTTATAAGGGTCGGCCCTTTAGCAAATAAAATGTTTGATATAAATTAAATAGCCAAGGGGCTATATTTAATTTATCTTTTCTTCTTGGGAAGTGCAGACCGAAGCTGTCATAACATCAACACTCCCTCTCAGCTAGGGATGAACTTCCATCTGCACAAGACACATTATATTAGAATGAAAACAAAATAGAATATCACCTCAACGTGATATTAACCATTATGGCTACTCCCATAGATGGTATAAAGTCATCACGGATTCCCTCACGTGATGTTGTCATGGAGTCACACACATGACATCCACCATAGCTTCTCCCAGAGGGTGGAAACAAGGGCTTTCACCTCAAATCTCTCTCAATAGAGAATTGCATTATCAAGGGCTTACACCTCAACTCTCTCTCAGCAGAAAATTGCATTATCAAGGGCTTGCACCTCAACTCTCTCTCAGCAGAGAATTGCATTATCAAGGGCTTGCACCTCAACTCTCTCTCAGCAGAGAATTGCATTATCAATCAAGGATCACTGATTACTGAGACTCTTTCTCAGTCAAGGCTACATTCTCCACCATACCAAGTTTCTCTCGGAAGTACACAAACTTAATCCTGGCGAGAGGCTTGGTGAGAATGTCTGTCGTTTGCTCTTCAGTGCTGATATACCTCAACTGTATAGCTTTCCTTTGCACCATATCTCTAATATAGTGGTACTTGATCTCAACATGTTTTGTTCTGTCATGAAACACAGGATTGACAGAAAGCTTCACACAGCTTTGATTATCACAGTGTATAATAGTAGGCTCCATTGATTGTCCAAACAATCCTGCAAGGAGCTTACGAAGCCACACTGCCTCACGAGCTGCCACACAAGCTGCTATATACTCTGCTTCAATTGTACTCAAGGCCACTGAAGACTGTTTCCTGCTACACTAGGAGATCATAGCAGTCCCCATACTGAAGCAACAACCAGAGGTACTCTTCCGATCTGAAACACATCCTGCCCAATCAGAATCAGTAAAACCATGCAGCTCCAAATCCACGTTTGAAGAATATCTCAACCCATATCCAATTGTGCCACATAAATATCTCAGGATATGTTTAGCTGCTACAAGATGTATTTGCTTTGGTTCACACATAAACTGGCTAAGTGCACTCACTGTATAGCAAATATCAGGTCTAGTGTTAACTAGATACATCAATGAACCAATCAACTGTCTATACATCGTTGAATCCACTGGTTCTGAACTAGCTGCAGCTTCTTTCAACTTATCTAAATTAGTTTCCATGGGTGTAGACATAGGTTTGCAGTCAATCATACCAAACCTTTTGAGAATGTCAACAGTGTACTTGCCTTGACTTAGAATCATCTCATCTGGCTTTTGCCAAACTTCTAAGCCAAGAAAGTAATGCATAAGACCTAGATTCTTCATCTCAAACTCTAAAGCTAATTCCTTCTTGCATTTTAGAATTAGATGTTCTTCACCAGTAATGATCAAGTCATCAACATATAAAACCAAAATTAATGCTTCACCATTTACTACTTTGAAGTAGAGGTTAGAATCTGCATCATTCTTTGAGAAACCCAGACTTGAAAGATACTGATCAATTCTTTCATACCAAGCACGAGGAGCTTGTTTAAGACCATACAAGGCCTTCTTCAGCTTGCAGACATGAGACTCTTTCCCATGCACCTCAAATCCTTCTGGTTGCTCAATGTAAACCTCTTCTTCTATTATGCCATTCAGAAAAGCTGTCTTTACATCCATTTGGTGAATCTTCCATCCTCTAGATGCAGCAATAGCAATGATGGTTCTAACAGACGTGTAACGAGCCACAGGAGCAAAAGTTTCTTCATAGTCAACTCCCTCTTTTTGTGAGAACCCTCTAGCCACAAATCTAGCCTTGTGTTTCTCAATGCTCCCATCAGCTGCATGCTTGATCTTGAAGAGCCACTTAGAAGACACCACAGATTTGTCTTTGGGTCTAGGAACTATATCCCAAACATCGTTCTTAAGTATAGACTGATACTCCTCAATCATGGCATCCTTCCATACTTGTTGACTAGAAGCTTCTTCAACATTTGAAGGCTCTGACTCAATAATCTGACTCATCAAGGCAACATAACTAGAGAACTTGTGAGGTCTCTTGCTTTCTCTGAAAGCTCCTCTTGGAGCTGCAAACCTTTCTGCTTCCTGCATTGTCCTGCGAGCCCAAAGAGGTCTTTTCTTTCCAATCACAATGTCTAGAGGCCCATCAGTAGGATCCAAAGGCTCAGCTGGATTAATATCTTCTTTAGGTTCTGTATCCTCCTTCAGATTCTCTGGAATATGGTCAACTTCCATATCTTGAGGAGGTTCTTCTTCATCAATCTCCATAGGAGTGCCTTTGGACCTTCTGTAAGCAACATCTTCCTCAAATGTGACATCTCTACTAATCTCAATAGACTTCTGTCCTGGAATGTATATCCTGTAAGCTTTTGATGTCTCACTGTAGCCTACAAGAATTCCTTTCTTCCCAGAAGGTTCTAGCTTTGTTCTCTTTTCCTTTGGAATATGAATATAGACTGGACAGCCAAAGATCCTCAAATGACTAACTTCAGGCTTCACGCCTGAGAATGCTTCTTCAGGAGTTTTATTCTCTAAGATCCTGTGGGGACTCCTATTTTGAACATAGACAGCTGTTCTTGATGCTTCAGCCCAAAGAGAGATTTGTAAGTCTTGATCATGGATCATAGCTTTCACTGCTTCCACAATAGACCTATTCTTCCTTTCAGCAATACCATTTTGTTGTGGATTATAGGGAACACTGAACTCCCTCTTAATCCCTACTTCAATACAAAAGTCTCGAAATGTGCCAGAAGTGTATTCTCCACCATTATCAGATCTCAATACCTTGATCCTCTTCCCAGACAGATTTTCAATCTGTGCTTTGAATTCTTTGAATCTTTCTAATACTTCTTCTGATTCTTTAGATCTCAAGAAATAAATCCAAGTCTTTCTAGAGTAATCATCAATGAAAATAATATAATACAAGAAACCACTAGATGATGCAATAGACATTGGACCACACAAATCAGAATGAATGAGATCAAGAATACATTTAGATCTACTTTCACTGGAATGAAACGTACCTTTTGTGTTCTTGCCTAGGGCACATCCCTTGCATGTACCTTCATGTTCTTGATCGAATTTCGGAAGACCGGTGACCATCTTCTCCATGATAGGTAGAGCACGAAAGTGAATGTGAGCCAATCTTCGATGCCAAAGATCACACATGCTGGTACTGTTATGCACAAGTGCTTGAAGAGGACGAGTGCACAGCCTGTAGAGACATTCATGTCTAACTCCAATCACTTGAGCAGTTTTGAAGCTGGAGTTCTTTGCCCATATAAGAACTTTCCCTTTAGAGAAGGCAACTTGATAACCCTTGTCTTCTAATGCTGAAATTGAAACAAGGTTCCTCTTTATCCCTGGTACGAACAGTACATCATTCAACTCCAAAGAAATTCCAGAATCCAAGTGAAGAGTGGAATTTCCAATCCCTTTTACAAAATATCTAGCATCATCTCCAATAACAACTTGATCACTGGAGTTGCTTTCCATTAAGTTTGAAAGGTGACCTCTGAACCCGGTGATGTGCCTAGAAGCACCACTATCAATCAACCAAGTGTTAGAGTCAGTAGAAACATTGCTAGACAAGGCTGAATAAAATAGATAATCACTGGAGTCCTTTTGTGGAGCGACTTCTTCAACATCTGCAGTGGCAGCTTGAAGCTTGGGTCGTTGAGGGCAAACCCTCGCAAAGTGACCATACTTATCACAACGAAAACATTGAATCTTGGACATGTCTCGTTTCCTTTTGAAGGTAGGAGCATCATCATTTCCATCTTCTCGATTCCTCTTGAAGAATCCTTTCTTAAAGCCTTTTCCTTTGTTTGATGAATGAGAGGCAAGAACTTGTAATTCTTCATTCTTTGAGCTTTGACCAATTCCTCTTGCTGTTAGTCTTGACTCCTCTTGAATGCAGTCAATCCTCAATCGATCAAACTTGGGAAGTTCAGATCTTGCACTGATTCCTTGAATGAACGCCTCCCATGAAAGCGGAAGACCATTGAGAGCAAGCATAGTCAGTTCTTTATCATCAATCATGTGACCAATAGTGGAGAGCTGATCTTTTATCTCTGAAATCTTCATGAAGTATGTAATAACAGATTCTCCTTTCGCCATTTTCACATGATGAAGTTGTTGCTTCAGTGCAAGGGCTCGACTGGTGTTGTTGATTTCGTACATCTCTTCCAAGGTTGTAAACATCTCTCTTGCTGTATCCAACTTGAAGACAATTGGTACAATATGATCCTTGACGGAATCAACCAATACTTTCTTTGCCCTAGTGTCTTTCTTTCTCCATTGCAGCTTCTCTTCTTCCCCCTCAGGTTCGGGAACTTTTGTTTTCACAAACTCAGCCAAATCATTCTCTTCCAAAGTTAGCATGAACCTGAACCTCCATGATGTGTAGTTCGAGATCCCTTCGAGTCTATCCTCGATTTTCAGACCGTTCACCATCTTGAGAAATTTAGAAGATAGACTGAAAAGAAAAGATAATGAGAGTTGCAAACTAACAGATCTGAATCTGATCACGATCTTTTTCACACCCGCTCTGATACCATGTTAGTGTTTCTTAGATCAGATTGAATAATGAAAGCACTTAAAAGAATTGCAACACATAAGACAATGAACACACAAAGATACCCTGGGAAAACCCTCCTCTTGAGGGAGAAAAACCCAGCAATGAATTTCTTCTATAATATAGAACAATGGCAGAAATCTGCTTACAACTCAGGCCCAGCAATGGCCAATAGTGAATGCAATGAGGTCGCACCTCTTCTAGATGCACAAGATACAAATGAGTATGTTCTTCCTTGAAATCGGACCTGCTCTTCTAAAGTGCGAATTCTGCTCTTGAATATAAAATGCGAACTTGCTTGATGAATATTACAATACCAAAAAGGACCTTGTATATATACAACATAGGCGCCTCTTCATTTAGGTCGGCCTTTAAATAATAAACAATTAACATGTCTTAAGGTCGGCTCAAGGTTGAGACAAGAATAGGCGAACTTATAAGGGTCGGCCCTTTAACAAATAAAATGTTTGATATATATTAAATAGCCAAGGGGCTATATTTAATTTATCTTTTCTTCTTGGGAAGTGCAGACCGAAGCTGTCATAACATCAACAAAAATATGCTTCTGCACATTATACAAGATATCTATAATCAAGCATTTCTGAGATTGTTTTCTCAATGTCTAATCCTTAAATAAAAAAATAATCTGGACCACTGCATGTTAAAACTTAACTAAACTTACAATTTAGTTTAGGTATTTTATGTGGAAATGGCTTTGCTATTATCTCTCAAAAGCAATTATATGAAGTGAAGAAAAGCCTTCTAAGAATTGATGATCAACTTCCTGCATATGGATTTGTTGACATCTATGGAATAACACCACAAGTAATGCAACGATGGCAAGATTAATCATTTCACTGTTAAGAATAAAGTAACATAAAATTGCAAGGGGATAGTATCTGAAGCCTATAACGAGATCCAATAGGTCATTGACAACACGTGATCTCTAGCTGAATAGTCCAATTTCACAAGCAGTTTGAGTTAAAGTGGCTTCTTTTCCAATGTTTGTCATCATTTAAAAATTAAAACCATGGGAATCTTCTTTTTAGAAGTAGATTCCAAGAAAATGCAAATGCAAATAATAAACAGAAATGAACACACCAAAACCAGGGCAAGAAATGATATGTGCATTCATTTCAACATTATAACCCGGTCTGTTTCAGATAACATCAAGCATTATGAATTTATGACTTACTGCACACCAAGCATAGGAATGACCATTTGATAGCAAACATCGCCAAATTATTACACTTTCAGCATACAGTCAGGTAATCTGTCACAGCAAACAAATACTTTCAGATGATTTTCAAAGAAAATGCTGACGTACAACCATCTTTACTTTTATAATGCTTAGCCATAAGAAGCCAAAAAAAATCCCAACGAAACTGAATATTAGAATAATACATAGTAAACCTTAATTCATAATAAGTGAATACTTCTCTGACAAAGTACAATCAAATAGAGAGCATAACACAAGGGGAAGTTTGTTAGTCAATGTCAATGATGGCATCAAAGTTTTAAAATATACCTTATATTGCATGGCAATACAGAAGCAAAAAGTGAAAGAAAATGCATTAACATCCAAAGATACAAAGAGCACTCAATTAAACTCCCCTATTAAAAGAGTTCATAACAGTCATACAAAAAGGGCACCGGCCAAATGGAAGTCTCTAATTTTGCTGGTGCTTTTAAAGGTAAACCAAACATTAGAAGTGTAGAGATTTATTCAAAGTAGTTGGGGAAAGTCTTATGCTTTTATGCTTTACACCAAACCATGCTTCTATGCAGAAGTCCTCAGTAAAGATCTCCAAATTACCATTGATAAGGGCATTAGACATTGGCGATGGGGAAAAGCCCGATGGTAATTATGGCCACAAATATTGGAAAAGAATGCTGGAGTATCTGCGAACTTCTATTACATTATCAATATATTCTATAGATGACTTGGTATCAAGGCACACTGTTTGAAATGTAGAGCATAGTCTTCTAAAGAAGGCCTGTCACCACCTTTGTTTAATTAAATTCATTAATAATGAGCACTAAATACATAAGTTTGACTTGAATTTAAAACAATAAATATACCATTTAGCTTTATTTAAGAAGTAACTGGTTACAATTTTTCTTGAAAAAATGCATAATACTGATACTTTTCTTCATCAAATATAATTTATAAATCACAAGATTAAAGTTTACTTGTTGAAGGTTGTAATCTTGACTTCTGCCTCTTTCCTATGAGTCCCATTTATCTACCAACGTGGGGTACACCTTTGGCTGCCTCTTATCTCATTTCAGTACCTTGTACCTAATATAGGATATACATGTTAGTAAAACAAATATCCTTAAGTGGCCTGAATTAGAAGCATTTTTGCTTGCTCTTACTGGAGTTTTCATCCATTATGGGTTTCTCCAGGGTATATCATTTGTTGCAGTCATTGTTAGTGTTCTACTGTCATGTTTCCATCTTTGTTTTATGTATTAATTTCATGGTTGGCATAGTAAATGAACATATATAATTGCAATCACCATCATTTGAAGTGAATTAACAATGTATGAAGGTGTTAGAAGAATTAAGAACAAGGATATTTGTAGGTAATGGTTTCTAGGAGAGTATCTCTAAGGTTTTACAGATCAAGAGGTATATGAGCTTCATCGTGAGGATCCTAGAAGTGTTTAACAAGTTATGCCCTCCACAAGATCAAGTGGAAGTGATAACATAGTCTCTTTTGAGCCCAAAATTGGAGCTAGAGAGCAGATTACATCAACTAGGCTGATGGCAAGGGAAGAAGATGATGGAGAAGCTTGTTTTAAGAAGCTAAAGGATGATGTTGCAAGAATATCGAACATAAAAGGAAAGGTGGATAGGTTGGAGAGTGTAAGGCCCTAGGCGTATGTGGCTTATTCTGCTGCTTGGTTTTAGATTTTGATCCTGATACTTTATTACCAATGATGCTTTCTATTGCCATCGTGTTTTGCCGATTGTGTATTATGGATACCTATGTTCACTGTTTTCTCCATATGTTGATATGTGATTATAGTGCTTGGTTCAGCATTGTGGATTTTATGAGATTCTTTATGTTCATCTATGATTGATGTTTCATCACATTTTGATATTTTATTGTTGATTGGTTATATATCACGTTGGATGTTCTTATGATGTGCTCCAGGTATCCTATATTTTGCAGATACATCTAATGTTTTAACTAAAGTGTATGCTGTGCTTCAGCTATCCTGTATTTTGAAGGTATTTCATCGGTAGTTAATTGAAAATTGCTCAACTTGGGTAAATATGTTTGTATGCTTTCCCCCATCTCACTCATTTGAGTCTATGTTTAATCCCTTTGAAACCAAGATCCAAATCAACGTCAATTTTAGATCCTTGTGTTGTGGATGCACCCACAAAGCATGTGGTTCCCTTGCATGTGTTTAGTTAGCTCTTCTGGTAGTTGCATTTATTTGGCTTTCAAAATACTCAGGTTAAGTGTCTTTTGGAATATCCTTTATGCATAAGTCAAATGAATCTAATATGCCTTGGTAAAAAGTTTCATGCTTTTGTATCATTGCACGTTGAAATGAGTTTGAAGTTATTTAAATAGAATGCATTTGATTATTTGAAATGAAAATATGTTTTGTATCATCTATTTAATTCTAAGATACATGGTGATGTGTCCCCTACATTTTTGCAGGCATACCCATACTAGGAACATTCCAGGGATGCATGGACACCTCGAAGCATCCCCTCACTGTTCTGTATACCTCAAATTCACTCAAAAACATCCCAGAACATCTCAGAAATGCTGCAGAAGTTCAGTGACAGCTGAACATCCCTAGAATGGCCAAGGACGTCAATGATGTCCCCTGGCCATCTTGGCTGTCCCCACTTTTAAAAATTCTGAAAATTAAAAAATAGTAGTGCTCTTCAGCAAATGTTGTGCTTGTTTTTATGTCATACAACAAGATTGATTATTTTTCACATTGTTTTGTCCATAGTTCCATCATTGTACAAACAGCTACAATGATTGTTAAACAACTAGTTATCCATGTGTGTACATACTAAGGACTCAAGAGGCTGTGAATTTAAAAGATAAAAGTTGACAAAGGTATGTCTACCTCATGATAACTAAGGGAACAAACTGCAGGCTAAATTAGGAATGAATGATGTAGAATAATTTAGATATCAGAACTGCAAACTACCTAGCAGTCTTGCTAGATATCCTGGGTAGTCAAGCAAAATCACTAGAATCAGGCTCCACTAGGTCTTTGTGTGACCTGTTTGAAAGTTGACATCCAAAGATATCTTGAGTAGTAGAAACAGTGCCTATTGTCTAGGATCCCTGGCAATCTAACAAGGTAGAAATGATCTTGAATATGATGTCATTAAGTACACCGACACAATGCCTATGCATGCTCGATCCATCTAAATTCGAATGTCATTTACCAACCTTAAAACTTCCACATGGGTTATTCAAAAGAGCTTTGGCAATGAGATAAAAATATTTACAAGTATGTTTACATATGTGAATGTGTGTGCAAAAAATTTAATTGACATAGAGAGTACAGAAGGAATTTTGCAGCCACAAACCCTCAAAATATAAGCTCAAAGAAGTGTGTGTGTGAGATAAGGCACTTGACTCTCCTCTATACAGGATGAAAGTGCTTTTTAAATTGTTTTTCAGTATATTTGTAAGATATGGATCACACTCTATAACACTCATATCCAGCGTCCTTGAATCTAGTCAGATCAAATAATATGTTTTGGGCTGTATATGGGGCATAACTGGTAACATAGCTAATCTTTATTTTTCTTGCAATCACAGTTCAACACTTGTTACATACAAGAGTATTGACATTCAAGGTAATAATTTTCTATGTTCTTGTCGTTTGGTAGTTGAAAGTCCATAGCAACAAAAATCTTTTGGGGAAAAAATCGGCAAATCAAAAGTATAAGATTTCTTGAAAAAACAAGCAAAAAATCGTGAAAAAATCAGATTAAAAAATAATTATTCTATTAATATATATATATTTGTATATTAATATACTAATATAATAACATATTATTATAATTATTATACAATTAATTATATTTTTTATTTTTAATGTGTTAATATATATTAGTCTATTAATATATTAATTATAATATTATATTATTATTATATTAATATATTAATATATTATATTATATTATATATATTTTAATATGTTAACTTATATTAGTCTACTAATATATTAATTATAATATTATATTATTATTATATTAATATATATTATTATATTAATACATATTATTATATTAATATATATTATTATATTATATATATTATAATAATAATTTTTATAATATAATATGTTATAATTATATTATATTATATTATAAAAAAATATTATTAAAATATTATAAAAACATATTATTATAATATTATATTATATGTTAGTATATATTATTATAATTATATTATATCTTAATATATATTATTATAATATTATTATAATAGTTTTTACATTTTAATATTAATATATTATAATTATATTGTATATTAATATATATTATTATAATTATATTATATATTATAACAATAATTTTTACAATTTAATATTAATATATTATATTGGTCGGTTTTATATTATGAAATTATTATTATAATATTATATTAATATAAAAGTATAGTTATAAGAATTTTTTATGTTAAAAAAAATGAACAAATAAAGATTAAAAAATCCAAGTTTAAGAAAAAAGAAAAGGACGCACGATGATACTAGAAAAACCCTACGGAAATTGTAGAAAATCACTGCAAAAAATCGTGGAAAATGCCATCAGAAATCATGCAAAAAAAATTTATCAGGTTATCGTGATTCAGAAATCACAATCCTTGCAACCTGTTTCTGAAGCACGTGTGGTGGAAATCATCACACAACTGAAATTATATAGCAATTATGGCGCGTTTTTTAGGGTTTCGTAGAGTCCTAGGTTTGCAAGAAAGCTAGAGATTATTTTTGCAAGTTCAATAGCGGTCAACGATTTTTTCAAATTTCGCGTGGGAGTGGTCAATTTATTCAAAATTGCAATTTTCTCCAGATTTCTATTACTATGGTTGAAACTTACTGCCTTTGGGAAACTTGTTGTATTTTTATAATTTTATATAATATATATGCACATTGACAATGAGGGCAATTGAATTTTGTTAATTTGTTTGTTGACTCTCATGTGAATTCTCAATTCAACTCTACTATTATATATCAAGGATCTATAATATATATGGCGAATGCCTTATCAATATTATCATATGAATATTTTAAATTTCCTTATATTTAAAAAAAAAATCCTATCACTACTCCCTTGTCATCCCCTAAAATGGTCTCCTAAAGGGTTTAGGGATTTTAGAGAAAACAAAAAAGCAAGGGGAAATTAGAACACTACTTCATTTTGCAAAATTTGTGCTCTCTCTCTCTCTCTCTCTCTCTCTCTCTCTCTCTCTTCTTCTATTTTTCTCCATGTTTGTGTGATTCTTGCTTGGAGAAGAATTGTTTAAACTTTTGAAGATTACTTGGAGTAGTGTTGTGGAATTGGAAAGCTTGTTTGGATCTTGGAGTGGATTGGCAAAGAATTGTTTGGTGTTGTGTGCAAGAAAAGAATGCCTTCATTTGCAGTTTTTGCTGAACAAGGTAACTCCCCTCTTTGAATTATGCACTCAAATGATTTTCTTTCTCATTTGGCCATGCCCACATTAGATGGTTGCCTATGGCATGCTTGTATAGAATTTGTTTGATGAATCTGTAGTTAGTGTAAAAGTTTATATTTTGTAATATTTCATATTTTTTGAAAAATGCAAAATAGGGCCATAATGCTAGTGAAATTTTCCCAAAACTTTGTCATATGAAAATTGTGTTATTGTGCAGATTGTGCTCATAAGGGCAATCTTGTTTTCTTGAGCTTTTTTATTTCAAAAATTGAAGGATTTTCAAGACTCATCAATGGTGGATTCAAGGTTTTGCTTAGTGCTTGCTATGTTGAAAATAGCAAATTTTTAGTTGACATCAATGACAACATTTATTGCCAACAAAATCCTAGTCAGCCATATAATAATGACAAAAGGTAATTGCAATCCTTTTTCCTCTAAGTGCTAGAAGACAAAAATTAAAAGGCAACTGCTTGGATTAAATATCACCAAATGAATAAGATTAATCAAGAGACATTTGAAGTGTGGTGACTCTTGGAGAAACGATCTATTTAAGAAAGCCCAACTAAGGAGAAGAAAAGATCATTTAAGAAGACATTTTTATATCTGAATATTACACCTTATGGAGCATGGATTGTGGTTCAAACAACCTGAGGATGAAACCCCTCTAGGTTAGAAATTAGAGGATGAAACCCCCCTAATTTCAATTGCTAAGTTAAAGGACAAAAATCCCTGATTCAGGCAGATGTGGGAGACATTTCAAAGGCATTTCAGTGAAAATAGTTTACTGTAGATATGGGACAAATCAACAGCAGATACAAAGGATAAGTTAAAAATTTTATGAAAAATATTCTAAGTATTATATCTGAATTAGATAATAAACTGTTAAAACTGAAATTTCTAGGTTAATCTCATATTTATAATTAATTGTGCAAACTATTATTGTGAGCCAGAATTGATTATATTTAAGGGGGGCAAAAATTAAATGGGATATTACAAATGGTATCAACGCTAGATCTTGCCAACTTGTGAGATTTCATTCCTATGCAATTGAGTGATAGAGCTAGCAGATTGTGATGTCCCCGCTCTAGTCAGTTCTCGGGAACAGTGTGTTAGCCCTTTATTGGACCCTTGTGGGCTAGCTGGATTGGTTAGAGGGTCAGTGGTACTTTCTGGAGAGCTTGGTCGTTCTCGTTTTCTGAGCTCAGTGATTGGTTCACAGCAGACGTTAGCAGTTCAGGGGTTGACAACTTCGGACGGGACGGGAATATTTGGAGTTTTGAGAGAGTTATGGATTTTTAAGTGATTTAAGTTAATTAATTAACTTAATGCCTTATTATAAAGTCAAATTGACTTTATACATTTTATATCACTTAAATATTCTATAAAAGTGATTTAATATTTTAATCACTTGAAATATAAAAGGGCGCCCAAGTATTTAAGTCAAAACTATTGAAAATGACTTAAATATATTTTAAATATTTAAAATATGAAGATGGGCGTATCTTCTTGGAAATGCGTGCCTTTTTGGATATAAGGCAATTTGGCAATGAGAAACCCTACGATTGATTATTTTGACTTTGCCTTGGGTATTTTTCCTGTGCCTTCCTCTGTGATCAGGGTTTGAGCAATACTTCCATTGGAGAACGATTCCTCTTCGATGTTGAGTACTTTTGAGATTGTGAGAGATCAATCGAATTAGTGCAATGGTGAGAGCTTCATACAGATGTTCTACATGTTTTTAACAGAGTTTTTATTCAGTTTATACTTGCTGCAATAAGGAAGGGGGTTTCTACACTAGAGGCGTCCTCTTCAACAATTCCTCAGCTTTCATCTTGGATTCTTCAGCATTATACTTGGGCCGTACTTTTGCATTGGGTTTTGTGCCTCTTTTGAGAAGGGCGTGTGAAACTAGAGACTAGGGCGCTTTCTTTTGGGCTCCTGTTTGAGCTTCATCATGGGCGATTATCACTATTGCTGCATTGTATTTGGTTTTTGAGTAGGAGAAGTCAGATCTAGAAGCCAGGAGTGCTTCTTTGTCAATTTTCATCAATTCCGGCTAGCAAACTGGATTTATTTCTTATTTAATTATTCTGGAGCACTACGGGTATGTAATTCGTTTGTAAACTCATTGTATGCATTGCAGAATAACATCTATTACATCTGTTGCTCAGAATATGTTCATGTTGCACTTTTATAAGCTTTAATATGATGCGCACCTTCTCTTCTGTCTACAAACATTCTCTAAAAACTAAGTAAAACACAAATAGACTTAAGAAAAAGACGGGGGTTTCATAGAGAGCTAGCAGCGCTCATCACAGTGGTATCAGAGCATATTAATCCTACCAGCTTGTGGGAAAAATAAATATCCATGCAGCCACACCAGAACAGGTTTGACAGGCACTACACACATAGAGGCCCTGGAATTCCAAGAAATACTTTTGAACCTTTTCAGGCAATTCCATTGAACGAACAGGAGGAGGATTTTGACTTTGATAATATGGCTGAAAGGAATGATGATGCTCGTCTTAATGATGAAGACAGGGATGCTAGAGAAGTATTGAGAGGAATGGTGGCCGATCAAGAACAGGTGGCAAACATCCTTCAGCAACTTAGCACCAATGTGCAAAACTTGACAGTTCAGAGGAGGCCGAATTTGGATCAAGATCGGGAGGGCAACATACATGGAGAACAGTACAAGAATATTGCTCCAGCACGCACCTTTGAGAGAGCCACATGCCCTACTTTTGTCAGGAATGACGCTGAGGAGGAGGTGGAAGAAGGTGGGGAAGTGAACTTTGCTGACAACATCCTGACTATGCATGATGAGTGGGATGCATTGCCTCCACGAGTTAAGGATCACCTTAACTTTGACCGTTTTATGAGCCAAAAGAGAGAGCACACCGGGAACAGGAATGACAGGAGGCCTAGACATCAGCATAATGATCTACAACAGGCTACCAATAAGCTTACCTTAGTGAACTATGATGGCAGTGGCAGAGTTACAGCACGTGCCTGGGTGAGTAAATTGGATACGTTCCTGACACTACGTCCTATGCCAGAGGAAGATGCTATTAGATTTGCAGCTCTACACCTTGATGGCGTGGCACATGACTGGTGGATTCATGGCATGGCTACTCTTCACCATGACCGAATTACCTCATACCAAGAGTTCACTAATAGATTGGTAGAGAGGTTTGATAGGCGTGATCCTGAACTATTCTTCAGGGATCTTGCACAGTTAAAACAGTTGGGTAGTTTGGAATCGTACATTGGAGAGTTCCAAAGACTATCCGTGATGGTGACAGGTATCTCAGAGAGAAGGCTGATCATATTGTTTATTGAGGGTCTTTTTGAGCCCATGAAAGGTTGGATAAAGGCATTTGATCTACCTACTTTACAGGAGGCCATGAGGAAAGCTCGCAGTATGGAGCTCACTACACCTAGTAAACAATTTGGCACAAAACCTTCTTCCTTCTACACAGAGAACAAATCTGATCCAAAGAAGGATGATAATTCTGATCAAAAGAAAAAATTTGCAGCCCCTCTAGATCGTGACACAATGAATGATCTACGTAGAAGGAAGCTCTGTTTTTACTATAAGGGCCCATATGACTTCAATCATGACTGCCCCCTCAAGCCTAAAGGGCAAAACAGGCACATGGAATGGTTTTATGAGGGAGAAACGTTGACTGATTTTTCTGATCAGCAAGCTGCTATTTATGACACAGATGAAGAAAAGTCAGAAAATGAGGTAGAGATTGAGGTAGAAAGTGAGCTACAGGAGGCTCATATGTCCAGCATGCAGAGAGAGGGTTCTTTCAGGCTCCATGGGATTTTAGCGGGTCAAAGAGTCATATCTCTTTTGGACACAGATGCAACCCACAACTTTATTGATTCACGGTTAGTGGAGAAAAGGGGGATTCAAACTCAGCAGTTTGAAGGCATTCGAGTGAAGGTTGCAGATGGACACACTCTCACCTGTGAGAGGATGATTCCTGATTTACCATTCAAACTCAACAATTTTGAGTTTAAGGCAGATTTTTATGTGGTGAACATGGGAGGAACGGATATAGTTCTCGGCATGAAGTGGCTTCATGCTATAGGAGAGTTCACACTTAATTTGCGTGATATGGAGATGAAATTCAAAATTGATGGCACAAATCATGTTCTTAAAGCCATCAAGGACAACAATCTAAAAGAAATTTCACTCCGAAGAATGGAACATTTGATTCGACATGACATGGTAGAATGGGCTGCTGAGTGCAAGTTAATGCCTTCACAGTTAGAGCAGCAAGCTTCTCCTTACCATCCGGATGTACAGGAACTCCGAATCAAACATGCAAAGGTTTTCAGTGCTATTCCACCAGGTAGACCTCCTGATAGAGGTATTGAGCACATCATTGAGCTGGATGAGGGAACGAAACTTATTATGATCACTCCTTACCGGCACCCCAAACGTTTAAAAGATGAAATTGAGAAAACTATTAAGGAGCTTTTAGCTATGGAGCACATTAGACCGAGTAAGTCACCCTTTACTTCATCAGTTGTTTTGGTGAAGAAAAAGGATGGTACACTTAGGATGTGTATTGACTACAGGATGCTTAATAGGAAGACTATAAAAAACAGGTATCCTATTCCATGGATAGATGAGTTGATAGACGAGCTTCATGGAGCTTGTTTTTTCTCGAAGATTGATTTGAGGACTGGTTACCATCAGATCAGAGTCAGAGAGGAGGATATTGAGAAAACCGCATTCAGATGTCACTGTGGACACTATGATTTCTTGGTTATGCCATTCGGCTTAACCAATGCTCCAGCTACATTTCAGTTTACTATGAACAGGGTTTTCCATCCTCTCTTGAGGAAATTTGTTTTGGTGTTCTTCGACGACATCCTGGTTTACAGCAAATCATGGGAGGAACACATTGTTCACCTAGATGAGGTATTGAGTATACTTGACAGGGAGTCCTTGTACGCCAAGGAGTCTAAGTGTGCTTTGGGCATGGTTGAGCTTTTGTATCTGGGTCACATCATCAGTAGAGAGGGAGTCAGCATGGATCCAGAGAAAATTCGAGCTATCATCGATTGGCCTACACCTGAGACGTTAACACAGCTCAGGGGGCTTGTAGGATTATGTGTCTTCTATCGTCGGTTCGTTAGTGGATTCTCGCGACATGCTGCGCCACTAACTGATTTGACTAAGAAGGGAGCCTTTGTGTGGACACCTCTTGCACAGGCGTGCTTTGAGAAGTTCAAACTTCTTATGACTACATGTCCAGTATTGGCTTTGCCGGATTTCGCCAGACCATTTGAGCTACATTGTGATGCCAGTAGTGAGGGTATTGGTGCAGTTATCATGCAAGATCGACACCCTATAGCTTTTGAGAGCAGGAGGCTAAGAGGTCCTGAACGGAGTTTCAGTATCTATGATAAGGAAATGTTGGCCATCATGCATGCCATGGCCAAATTCAGGCAATACTTGGTTGGTAGTAAATTCAGTGTTAAAACCGATCACAATAGTCTGAAACATTTTCTTGGACAGCGAGATTTGAACGAAAGGCAACAGAAATGGGTCAGCAAACTTCAGTCCTATGATTTTGAAGTTGCCTATGTCAAGGGCACTCAGAATGTGGTTGATGATGCTTTATCTCGCCGTCCTCACTTGAGCTCCATTACACAGATTTCAGAGGACTGGAGACACATGATAGTAGCAGAGTATGCTAAGAATCCGTGGGCTTCTAGCATAGTGGATGGGACAGTACAAGATGATGGATACTCACTTGTGGATGATCTTATCATTTACAAAGGGAGGATTTTTCTTGTCCTAGGTTCTGAGATGAGGGGCATGGTATTGAGGTCATTCCATGATTTGCCTATGGCAGGACATCCCGGTTACTTTAAGACCTACAGGCAGGTACGGGAGAGATTCTCTTGGAAGGGTCTCAAATCATTTGTTCTTCAGTATGTCAGGGAATGCCTTGTTTGTCAGTAGAACAAGCAAGAACATACATACCCTGCAGGTTTACTTCAGCCACTTCCTATTCCTGAGAGGAAGTGGGAATGCTTGTCTATGGACTTCATCACGGGCTTGCCGAAAGCTCAAGGGAAAGACAACATTTATTGAAGAGCACAAAGATTTACTGAGAGGGGGGGGTGAATCAGTAAATCAATCACAAAATTTTATTTCTTAATCTTTTCAAACTTTTTACAATCAATTTTTGATATGAACCAATTTCCCCAAATTGATACAACTTTATTGAAATACTATTTTTAAAGTAGGCACCAACCTATAGACTTACACCAAGATGATTTAGTAGATTGAATTCCACAAGGAACACCTAGACCTCTATAAAATTTAGTAGACACCTGCCTACAAGGAGCACCAACCCCTAATGCAAGGCACCAAACCTTGACTTGATGGAAGTGAGACTGCCTTCAATCTGATCTGCAAAAACCCAGCTCTCCAATCTGCTCTATGTGATAAATAATATCACCTTCAGCCCACACAAGGAGATAGAAATCTGACTAAACTGCTCTCTTACACACTCTCCAACTTTATCAAATCTGAAATAAATATCATATGTATATGCTGATCAACCATTGCAACCTTTGTTCTAGAGACATATCCCTTGAATCGCTTTGCTTTTATAAATCTGATTTGTGTAATAGATAAATCGCATCACTTCATAAATCGATTTCAATATAAGACAATTTTTTGTCTTTTAATGAAACAGTTTTGTCTTTATGTGAGGAGCGCTCTCCCTCAACATAGTCCGCCTCCTCTAATATGTGCTTTAATTACTAATTTTTAAAACAGATCGCTCCACTTCTACCGTTTTCCTTAATCGCACCTTTTTTATTTTGTATTTATTCTTAATCGATCTTCTTGACTGTAGGTTTTGACTCATCTTGACACACGTCTTTTGATCATCATGTAGACACGTCCTTTAAAACACGTCTTTTTGAAGAGTCATCATGTAGACACATCTTTGAAGATAAAACACGTCTTTTGAGTTTGAATCGTATCTTTTCTATGAGTGTGATTAATTAATTCTCATGAAATGAGTTTGCTTTTGTTAAAATAGTAATCACACATTAATATCTTTGGTCATTTTTAATCATCTCCTTTAATCATTGATAAATACAACAATCGCGCCTAGTTATCTTTTATGACGTCTATGCTTTAGTTTGTCCTTTCCATTTTGACCATGTTTCTGAAGCACGTCCTTTTAAACCTGTTATATTCATCCTCATATTTCTGAGAATCGATAATGCAGCACACTGTGTTTTAATGTATAGCAATCTGTAGTATTCATTTCTCTGTAGCAATCTTTTATTTCTAGTAAGAGGATTGAGTCCTTGATGTCTTTTGATCACTTGTGTACAGATCACAACTTCTACGATTTTGATGCATCGAGCCCTTGATGTCTTTTGATGCTTTGTTCTATTATGCTCAGCAAACTCCATTAATCTTACGTTTTTTTTTTTTGGTCAGGTATGTTGGTATATATAATCTCTTTTATTCTTCATGAGCTTTATCCTTCATGATGTTCATGATAACCTCCAACTATCTCAACTTGGGCACTTTCGACATCAATGACAATATTTTCAACATTTATGTGGTAGTAGATCGGTTGACGAAGTATGCACATTTCTTCTCAATCACTAATACACACACAGCTACTCAGGTGGCAGACTTGTTTTTCCGCGAGGTATTCAGATTGCATGGATTGCCTCGGAGAATAGTCAATGACAAGGATAGCAGGTTTTTGAGTAATTTCTGGCAGGAGTTATTCAAACTTTGTGGGACAGAACTTACTCTGAGCACCAGCTACCACCCACAGACAGATGGGCAGACAAAGATAGTCAACAAATGGGTGGAGGGATACTTGAGGAATTACAGTTCAGGACAGCAGAAGGCATGGGTGAAGTGGTTATACCTTTGTGAGTATTGCTATAATACCACTCATCACATGAGTATTCCGATGACACCATACCGAGCATTATATGGATATGATGCTCCGAGCTTTCTAGATTTACTGCTGAGTAACAGTAGAGTACCCAATGCTAGTGATTTGTTGCAGGAGAATCAAGACATTATGAGAGCACTTAGGAAGAATATTCAGAAAGCTCAAAATCAGCAAAAACAATATGCTGATTAGAGGCGAGTGGAGAGATCCTTCGAGATCGATGATTTGGTGTATTTGATGCTCCAGCCTTATAGGCAGTCCACCCTTCGTAAGAAGGGCGCCGAGAAACTTAAGCCACGATACTATGGACCATTCAGGATTGTCCGACGTGTTGGGGAAGTGGCTTATGAGTTAGATCTTCCAGTGGACAGTAAGGTTCACAATGTGTTCCATGTATCGCGCCTCAAAAAGGCATTGGGACCACAGGTGACTCCTGCTATTGATTTACCATGCCTGGATGATGAGGGGAAATTGATTTTGATACCTGAGGCCATTCTGGATTCCAAAGAGCGTCATCTTCGAAGGCGGGTTATCAAGGAATATTTGGTGAAGTGGAAAGATCTACCGACAGAGGATGCGACTTGGGAGAGTGACAGTATTCTTCAACATCCAGCTTTGAGTTTGCTTGTGGGCAAGCAAATTTGGGGAGGGCGGACTGTGATGTCCCCGCTCTAGTCAGTTCTCGGGAACAGTGTGTTAGCCCTTTATTGGACCCTTGTGGGCTAGCTGGATTGGTTAGAGGGTCAGTGGTACTTTCTGGAGAGCTTGGTCGTTCTCGTTTTCTGAGCTCAGTGATTGGTTCACAGCAGGCGTTAGCAGTTCAGGGGTTGACAGCTTCTGACGGCACGGGAATATTTGGAGTTTTGAGAGAGTAATGGATTTTTACGTGATTTGAGTTAATTAATTAACTTAATGCCTTATTATAAAGTCAAATTGACTTTATACATTTTATATCACTTAATATTCTATAAAAGTGATTTAATATTTTAATCACTTGAAATATAAAAGGGAACCCAAGTATTTAAGTCAAAACTATTGAAAATGACTTAAATATATTTTAAAAGATTTAAAATATGAAGATGGGTGTATCTTCTTGGAAATGCGTGCCTTTTTGGATATAAGGCAATTTGGCAATGAGAAACCCTATGATTGATTATTTTGACTTTGCCTTGGATATTTTTCCTGTGCCTTCCTCTGTGATCAAGGTTTGAGCAATACTTCCATTGGAGAATGATTCCTCTTCGATGTTGAGTACTTTTGAGACTGTGAGAGATCAGTCGAATTAGTGCAATGGTGAGAGCTTCATACAGAGGTTCTACATGTTTTTAACAGAGTTTTTATTCAGTTTATGCTTGCTGCAATAAGGAAGGGGGTTTCTACACTAGAGGCGTTCTCTTCAGCAATTCCTCAACTTTCATCTTGGATTCTTCAGCATTATACTTGGGCCGTACTTTTGCATTGGGTTTTGTGCCTCTTTTGAGAAGGGCGTGTGAAACTAGAGACGAGGGCACTTTCTTTTGGGCTCCTGTTTGAGCTTCATCATGGGCGACTATCACTATTGTTGCATTGTATTTGGTTTTTGAGTAGGAGAAGTCAAATCTGGAGGCCAGGAGTGCTTCTTTGTCAGTTTTCATCAATTCCGGCTAGCAAACTGGATTTATTTCTTATTTAATTATTCTGGAGCACTACGGGTATGTAATTCGTTTGTAAACTCATTGTATGCATTGCAGAATAACATCTATTACATCTATTGCTCAAAATATGTTCATGTTGCACTTTTATAAGCTTTAATATGATGCGCACCTTCTCTTCTATCTACAAACATTCTCTAAAAAACTAAGTAAAACACAAATAGACTTAAGAAAAAGACAAGGGTTTCGTAGAGAGCCAACAGGGCTCATCACACAAATATTATTAAAGATACTTTGAAAAACTCAACATCAATTTTCCAAGGGCAAAGTGATAGAAACTCTCATTGGAGAAGCACAAAATTCAATGTAAGGTGATATTACCACCTATTATGAAGAATATAGAAAAACTCCCTACAAAGTTTCAAGAAGTAATGTCTCTCACGAATTACATGGATATGAAGAAAGGAAAAAATGGGTCAAGAATTGAACCTAGACCCCAACCAAGACAAAATGATCATTAGCAAGCTTTAGGTAAGTTAACATTATCTACATTTGATGGTTCTAATAAGTGTACTTTTCATGCATGGGTGCAAAAGTTAGACACATACCTATCGATGAAACCTATGACCAAGAATAATACCATCAAATTCACCACCTTACTATTAGTATAATATCCTTCTATTTGTGTTGTTAATGGCCATCTAGCTATTTATAACTTCGTCTCTTGTTAACGATTGTTTCTTTTAGAGACATTGTATTTGTAATTCTATTTAAGGAGCCTTTGTCTCCTCTGTTAAATGAATAATATCGATTCTACTTAGCATGGTGTCAGAGCTAGTATAATCGTTCAATCAATCAAGCAATTTTTTTTCCGTGATTTCGTAGAGCCATGTAATCGATTATTTCCAACGCATGTTCTCTATGTCTTGAGAGCTCCCGACAAGCGTTTTGGTATTCTCGGCTCTCTGCATGTGAATCACGATTCAAAATCATCTCTATCTGGTCGTTCGTCTATGCTCACGTTTGCTTCTAGCTTTGATAGGATCTCATTGTCATGTTGTGTTCAAGCGACCTTTTCCATTGGTGTCGATTTGCTCTTCTCGTGCGCATGTGACTCTTCTGGTGTTCGCATGAAGAGTCCTCTTGAGCGATCACTCTTGTTTTGTGAAGAGTCGTTTTGTTCAATTCTTGTGCGTATGTGGATTCCTATTCCCATCAGGTGTTGATTTGCTCTGTTGTGCGTTGACTCTAGATGTGTGTGTTGCATCTGTTGTGAGTGCTTTTGTGTCGTGCATGGAGTTTTGGGCACCACATCGTTTCTAGTGTGTGCGTCCTATCTTTTGTCGTCTAGTCTTCCCGAGTGTGTGCGACTCCTCAGAGCTATGCGTCGCCTGTGATTCTTGTCGACCTCCTCTCTGCCTGTGTGTACACATCTTCTGCAGAAGTCGTCTTTCCTATAGGCGATAGATTTGTGTCTTGTGAGACTCAGGAAAGTCCTTTACACGCAACTCTAAGGTGCCTCTGCATGTCTTCTTTGAGGCCAAGCTACATTGTTTTTATTTTTTTCCTTGGCGCGACTTTCAGAAGTTTTCCTGGCAGCTAGGGTTTCTTTCTCTCTGCTAATCAATGTTCCTGAGGGTTTTTAATATTTTTTTCCTAAAAAAAACCTTTGATGGGTTTTTAATATTTTTTTTTACCTGAAAAAACTATGATGGGTTTTTAATATTTTTTATCCGAAAAATTATGGTGGGTTTTTAATTATTTTTCCTTAAAAAAAAAAAAAATTTATCTAGGTTTATAATTTTGTCCTCAAAAATTATTAGGTGGGTTTTAATAATTTTTCCGGAAAAAAAAAAAAAAATGTACTTTGTTCCGTGTCTCAGATTCCGTGTCCAATTTTGATCGATTTTTATCCTCAAAAATCGTGTTTGGGTTTTTACCCTTTTTTTTCGAAAAAAAAACGATAATTTGTAATCTTCAGATTTCTGCGTTTGGCGATTTTTTCCTCAAAAATCGTACTTTGTTGCAGTCTGTTTTTAGTCGCACCTAGAGTTGTTGTTTGAACATCTACACCAGTGGTTTTTTGCGGTCTGTTCTCAGGCATCATGCTCATCAGCAACAGTTTGGAGGGTTTGTTGTTTTTTCCTAAAAATCGTGGCAGCTATTCTCGATGTCTCTAGTTATAGGGAGGGATAGTTTTGTTTTCCAACATCAGGTTGGACGATTGGTTTTGTTATTTCCAGAAGTTCTGCAGTTTTTGGCAAGGTTGGTGGCAAACTCATCTCAAGTGGCAGAGTCAGTGGCAAGCTCTTGTCTTTTGTTGCAGAAGCGTTCTGAGAAGAAGGGGGCACCCTTCTCTATTATTTCTCTAGGTAGTTAGAATGATGACCATTAAGGGAGGGTATTAGTATAATATCCGTCTATTTGTGTTGTTAATGGTCAT
This sequence comes from Sequoiadendron giganteum, assembly GCA_007115665.2. Lineage (NCBI taxonomy): Eukaryota > Viridiplantae > Streptophyta > Pinopsida > Cupressales > Cupressaceae > Sequoiadendron > Sequoiadendron giganteum. The sequence continues at coordinate 88,708,164 of CM021105.1, forward strand.
CTAGCTATTTCTAACTTTGTCTCTTACTAACAATTGTTTCTTTAAGAAACATCGTATTTGTAATTCTATTTAAGGAGCCTTTGTCTCCTCTGTTAAATGAACAACATCGATTTTGCTTAACACTTACACTTGGAAGGATCAACTCACGAATGGTGGTACCATGGGTTGGTTACCCAAAGATGTAGTGGAGAAACATGTAGAAGAATTCCAAAAATTATATGTAATAGTGCCTAATGTTTGTTGCACCCCAAATTAAAATTTTCGCTACACTTAGGCATTTTGAAGAAATGAGTCAAAATATTGTTAAATCTGTCAAAAAGGTCAAAATTGGGATTTGCATGTCTTGCATGGGGGTCAAAAACTTGAAAATTTCAAAATCTGACAATCTGGATTGGCTCAAAATGATCAAACCTACAATACCCAAATCTCAATTTTTCATCCCTAAATTTTAGGAAAATTTCTATTTTTAGCAATTTTCTAAAAATAGAAACTTTTTCTGGGTTTTTTTGGGTTTCTCAAGAAACGAATTCTTGTAAAATTTTCTAAAAATAGAAAGTTTGGCTTTTAGGGCTAAGACTGATTTTGATTGGCTTAAAATACTTCCTCATTAGGCTGGTGCAGTCAGAATCACAAAAAGATCAGTTTTACCCTACTGGGTCTATTCTACATTTTCAAAAGCTTTTTCAGAGATCCAAGGTCATCAATGGAGGTCAGTCAGCTGCCAGGCGTCAAAATCAGGCATTCAAGCATCAAGCAGAGGCTGTCAACGAGGAACGTGCATGAAAAACGAAGAACGGAGAAAAGAAGATTGAAAGGTTGAAAAATGCAAAAATTTGTCTAAGTCTAGAGACTTCAGGCGCCCCAATCAAGAAGTGGCGCCCATACTTCAATGCCTTAGAACATTTTTCGTTTCCAAGCAACAGATCAAAGGAAGCACGTCAAATGAGGTTGAAGGTTTGAAAATTGCATAAAAATGGTTGTCTGCCAGCCATGGGCGCCCCTGAAGGAGAAAGGCGCCCAGCTTTTCAGGGGGTCAAAAGTCAGAATTAGGGTTTCTGCCTCCAAGCCAATGTTACTCAGAATCCTCCCGACTCTGCAACAAATCAATCAGCACAATCATCCAATCACGCAATCATCCAGAATATCAAATCAAACGGAGAAGTTACGCGTTGGAGATAGAGTGCAAATTATGAATGATGAAAATTTTTCTCAGTCTGGTGACTCTAGGCGCTCTAGGTGGCCAGGGGCGCCCAACTTTTTGGATGACCTAATCTGGCAGTTAGGGTTTGCAAGTATGATCAATCTCTTCAGTTTCCTACCAGCTACGCAACAGATGTTTTCGTCAGCTCGTTAGATCACCCCGCCGTCGACAAATCCAAGTCAAACAGAGGTCACGGAGAGATGTTTTAGAACTCCGATGACGAGAAACAATTTAAAATTTTCTAAGTTTGGTGAATTTGGGCACCCCTAGAGAAGAAGGGTGCCCAAGTTTTTGAGGTGTCAAATGAATAAATTTGTTGAAGGTGCCTCCAACATAACTTCGTCGGACTGGATCAAGCTTTCCAATGCAATCATCAGCTCGTCCATTGGAGTTAGCAGTCATCAGATATCGCAAGACGAACAGAGGAGAAAAAGTGAATGAAATGACAAACATCACAAGCAACAGTGAAAAACTCGGAATAAAAACTATCTCTGGAAGAGATGGGCGCCCCTGAAGCAGAAGGGCGCTTAAGGTTTAGAGCCATCAAATGTCAATTTCTGAAGATCGGGTATCCAGAAGACCCCTTCCAAAATCGTCTTAGCTATCCAGTGAATCTGTCAGTCAATCAATCTGATCAGTACAACGCCCAGAATCATGAATTCATCTGAAGATCAAAAAACAAGCAAAGTTTGAAGATCATAAAAATGGCAAACATTGGAAAAAATGGGCGTCCCTGGTAGAGATAGGCACCCAACAATTTGAAGGGTCAAACAAAGTTTTTGTCAAAAGACGTCTCCAGAACAATGTCATCAGATTCGATCAAGCTCTGTAATGAAATGTTCAGCCCGTCTGTTGGATCAATCTGGAAACTAGGAGACAAGATCAAACTAGGGTGGAAAATTGACAGAAGTTGAAAATGGTGAAAATTTGGTTAAGTTTGGAGAGACTGGGCGCCATACCTCAAGAAGGGCGCCCAACTTCTCATGCCTTAGGAAAAATTTTGGAAATTTCAAAAAAAATTGAAAGAAAAAAAAAAGCCTAAGTTCATTGCATGAACTAAATTTAGGGTTCCAGAGAATTAGGGTTTGAGAGTTGTTTCTCAAGGCAAAAACTTATTTATAGGCATCTCTATGTTTTATTTTTCATATTTTCTTGCAGGTGTCTTCAAGGAGAAATAGAGCAGCAACTTCAAACCCTTATTTTTAAGATTGAAGAACATAAACTTGTTGGTTTTTCATCAATTTTCAGATCAGCACTCGAAGAAGGCTTGCTTTTTCATATTTTTTCATCCAAAACATCAAATTTGTGAAGGAGGCTATTATTTTCAATTTTCAGCAAGCTGGTGCATATTTGTTCTATCTTCTAGACAAATTTTTGAAGAATTTTCTCAAGGTTGCAGCAATTGTTTTTTATTTTGCATGTCAAAGAAAACTTCAAAATCTTCCATTTCTAATCTTTTGGGTCTATACCAAACCTTCTTCTAGACAAAACCCATATCTCAGCCTTTTCAGAGAAACTTAAAGTGATTGTTTTTACAGTCAGAAGTCAGGGTTTTCAACATCTGATCAACTGGGTTCATCCAGAATATGCTCATGAACAATACCCAGATGCCAGCTTTTTCTGCTTTTTTAGGTGGAAATTAGGGTTTGTTGTTTATTCAGTCTTAACTCCAAATTTTCAAAAACGGACAATCTGGGTTGGCTTGTAACGAAATTCTAATCAAAACCCGTATCTCACAAAAAATTCCAAAATTTCATCCATTTGACGAAGAAAAATCAGCAAGCTAAAATTAGAAAGTTTGTCAAAACTTGTCAGAACCTAGGTTGTTCACAGTCAATCTTCAAGTTTTGCAGAATGGAGTACATCCCTACAGAGTTTAAGACCAAATCAGCACTGTACCATGATTTCATAGAAACAGTAGAGACTAACTTACACCATATCAAGCCAATATTCAATCTACGTCCTTTGGAAGATGCAGGCAACACCACCATCAGGCATCTTGGCCATTCAGGTCTTCTCACAGTAGCATCCATACCTTTCTCAGTACAGAGCTTAGAATTCATAATTGCTTGTATCAAGCATTATAATCCTGCCACGAGGGAAATCCAATCAGTAGCTGGGAGAATCATATGCAGCTTAAAGCCAAACATGATTGAGAAATGCTTCTCCATTCCACCATGGCCTGGAAGTGTTACCATCAACATAGAAGAATGTGAAAGGATATGGGAAGAGCACCAAGAAAAGTATAGCAAGAAGATTGCACACAGGTGGCTGAAAGATAAATACAATACATTGCCAAAGAACGTCGGGAGAGGAGAGTTCAAGGACGAATTTTCCATAATAATCACCTCACTCAACCGGATTACTGGTCAAGCGGATGCAAAAAAGTTTCAGCCTTGGATGTTCTACGTGATACCTCACATCATGAAGAAGACAGAGTTCTATGACTGGCCTACATTGATCAATGATTACCTTCACCATCAAATAACTGAATATTTCAATAGACATGCATTCCACATGATCTCCTACCTAGTCTACTTGGTTGCCTTTCAGGGTAAATTCAGAGGGTTGAATATGGAGGGTTCTTTAAATGTTCAACATGTCTACAATTACTACACTCAGTTGGAGTTCATTGCGGCATCACATCATTATAAAAGAGTGAATGAAGCATTCTTAATCTATACAGTGCATGACCTGGACAACGAGCTACATGTTCACATCTCATCTATTGATAGGGCAGCAATGTCAGAGTGGTCTGATTGGTTTATTCAGTTTGCCATTTTCACTTACCTAAGGGTTTACGGCTATTCAGGTGCTCCTCTTATGTTACCAAGGTATCCGTCAGAGGAAGTCGTCTGTATGGAATTCCTCAGACAGGTATCAGATGTTCACACTCACCTACGCAACGAAAAGAAACCAACCTTCAGCTTCCCTTTTGCTTTAGGTATTTACAAGTGCAGATCATCCGCAGATGCTAAAATAATGGGTAACGAGTTAGATAAACTTGGTCTCAAGCCTTTCAGCGAGAGGCGATCTAATGATCCCCATGGTGTCTATACAACTCGACTTGGTCAAAACTATGCTCATGTGCCCGCACTTGAAGACTTTTGGGCTAACTGCAGAGATGAGAACGAGGTGCGAAGGCGAAGCAATAGTAGACTCACCCTTCACCAAATGAAAGATTGTTTATCTGAAGACATTGAAGGTTTATCAGATGATGAAGAGGATGTAATTCTCCCAGCCTATGCTAGAAATCAAATTGAACACAACCTCTTCCACAGGTTAACTGGGCAAACAGAGAATGCATTACAGTAGAGGAAAGGACACGACAAGTGGTAGAGTACAGCAAGACTTTCTTGGTCCTCAAAAGGAGGGAGTCCATTCCAATAGTAGAGCCGCCAAGGAAACATTCATCTCTTCCCTCTTCTTCAAGAGCTCAGCCGAAAATGAAAGGAAAAGTTCAGTCTCAAGAGGTTACAAAGGGTAGTAGATCAGCAAAGAGTGCAAAAAGGAGGTTGGACTATACGGGTATTGTCATACAGGAGCAGCCTACAACTGAAACAGAAGTTCCTCCACATGAGCCCATACTTCAAGAGGAAACACGAGATGAGCCTCTGATACAAGACCCTTTACCATCTCCTAGGTCTTCACTAATTCACATTGATTTGGAAGACGAGGAGATAGAGGCCGATGTTGCGGTCATTCCTCCCTTGGATGTTAGTAGAGATACCACGTCTTGGCTTGAGAGCTCCTGGGGAAGGACAAGAAGGCCTTCATATCAGGTGAATGTTGATGATCTCAACGTGTATCAAGAAGCACCCAAGAAGAAGGCCAAGAAACAAATGCATTTTGAGAGGAATCTTGAGGGTGAAATGGTCATGGAGACAGCTACGCCTCTTGAAGATAAACTCAGGGATGAGGTGGATGTTGATGATTTCATAATGGTCAAAGAAAACCTTGGTAAGAGTACCCGACATGCTGATATGAGTTTGTTTAAGATGGTAACTGAAAATATTCAAGAAAGAGTGCAGAAGGATGGAGAAGACAAGGCAGCCCTCAAGGCTGAAAATCATCAACTTCGGTTGTATATATCAAATCTCATTCAAGGCACCTCACAAACAACACAGTTGCTGCCACAAGTTTTAGAAACACCAGCTGATCAGCAATAGTTGAGGCAGTTGGTTATTTGTGGAATCAAACTCAAGAATGGATTGAAGAGCTCATCGTCAGAGGAAAAGAGATTCTAGCATAGGTCTTCCAACTGAGATACAAGGCTCATGACTTACGTCAAGGTATCTGTTGGCGTAAGAACTAACACCTCTGGAGTGTGAGTTTGTACGGACAGCTATGCACACTACGTAATGAGTGCTCTTCAAATTAGGAGGGGAAGCTCCCTCGTTGTGCTGGAATGCATGAAATAGAAAACTAAACTAATGTCCTATCTTTTTGTTCTCAGCTGGTAGAGGCACAAGGTTAAGAAAACCTAGAACGTTGCAGCTAAGTATTTTCTGGTTTCGCAGATCATGTAACTACAACTAAGCTAACTTCTTTAAATCTATCCAGTTTCCTCAAGAAACAGAGCATGAGGAAATGGAGCAGGAATGTATTGTACGATAAACTCCAGGTGCGGGCTCACAACATGAAGGCAAGGTAGGCGCAACTATTTGCTAATCCGGGAAGAAGTTTATTAAAACAAACAAAATGAACGGTAAACCTGGTACAACTTCACAACATGAAGGCAAGGTAGGCGCAACTATCTGCTTGGCTGAATGAGTCTACTATAACACACATCAAACGATAAGCTTTGAGTACAGTTTCGCAACATGAAGGCAAGGTAGGCGCAACTATTTGCTCTTCTGAATAGGCTTATAATAAACAAAACAAAAGGTAAGCAACTGGGACAGTAGATTGTATAGACGCAACACGCATGCAATAACGATCAAACCAGCAACCCCATTTAACTAAGGTCGAATAAACACCATGACAATAACATGAAGGCAAGGTAGGCGCAGCAATTTATTATAACAGCAATTACTCTTTGAACAGATACAATAATAGCAATACTACAGGCAAGGTAGGCGCAGCATGTATGCTATCAAGCAAAAGTTAAATTACAAATGAGCTTAAAGCTCTTATTTATAGACTTCAAGGTGTAGGCAACCCTAAAATCACCTTGAGTCAACTAAAGTCTTGCAATGCATGCAAGATCTTATTCCTAAACCCTAATTGAATGAAACTATACAGTTAACTGGGAAACTATCATCAGTTAACTGAAACATCTAATCTAAATGGACAAGGTGCAACATGCACGTCCTTATTGAAAGCAAGTCAACTGGAATGCTATCATCAGTTGACTGAAAGATCTAATCTAAGATCCAAGTGTTTGTAGATGTTTCCAAGAAAGACATTCCATGCAATGTGTAACAACCAGTTAACTCGGAAAGAAGCCTCGAGTTTAACTCCTGTGTCTAATGTCTATCTAGGAAAAGGTGGGACGCCTTTAACTGAAGTCTACTAGCCTTGATCTTGAGAAATTAACCCATCTACGAGGTCGTTGACTGCATCTCCATCTGGGGAACTGAAGCTCTGGCGAAGAATCCTATGTCTGTGCAGCATGTCTTCTCCATTAGTCATCTGACACTGGAACTCACCCTTTCTCCTGATTGCCTCATCAAACAATGTTGACATGGCTGTAAGTTGATTCATCTTACAGCCAACAGTCTCACCACTAAAAATACCGTGAATAAGTGCTTGGAGCTCTAACTGGATGTCAGCAAGCTCAACATAGTCACCACCCACACGCTGATATACACATGGTAATTGAGACACAAAGTCTCTTATATAGCGGAGTGCACTAGTAACATGCTCTCTGCTCTCAGCCACCTCAGATGCTATCTTTCCTTCTATCTCTACCTTGAAGATCAACTGTGTTCTCCAAACGTAGACCTCTTCTTTATCTTCTGCCTCTGTGACTGAATCAAATGACATTCCCAGGTTGGCAATCAGAATCTCATCCCTGGGTCTACTAATGGCCAAATCACGTTCCTCATCTTGAAGTCGTAGACGAAGCTCACGTGCATTATACCGCAATTGATACAATTCTGTAAGTACAAGGCGGCCTCTAGCAACAAACTCCTCTTCCCATTCCTCCAATCGCCTACCATATGCAACCAAGAGATCAATCTGACCATGCTCTGCTGGTGGTTCTAACATATGTGGAAGCGCAGTGACAACATCCCCTGTCCTGTGTACAAGGCTAGAAATGTACTGGCGAAGCTGCTGTATTTCAACCTTGAGAGCTGATTTATCTTCACCATCTTTCACCATCCTATCCTTGGCACTATCTGTAGCAACCTGTAGGAGATCAATATCTGTCTGACGAGTACTCTTACCGAAATGAACTGTGATAACTTCGAAGTCTTGAGCTTCCATCTCGTCTAGACTCTTATCTTCTGGAGGTGCAGCAGTCTCAACAATGAATTCCTTATCTACACTTCTCCCAATATGTATCTGTTTCTTGATCCTTTTTTCAGGCACATCTTGATGGTCATGATCGAAATCTGAATGATCAAGTACGTAAGATGATTGTCTCCTTTTTCTTCCCAGTTGACTCTCAAACCAAGATGAATCCCGACTAATCCCACTGGAATGATCTGTACTAGTCGCAGGAGGATCTGATGAATGTGAATGTGTAAAAAAATCGCTGCGAGGAGGTGAATCTACGTCCAAATCAATGTGAATTGGAACGGGAGGCTGCTCTAATGGTGTCAGTGACGGCATACGGGGCTGAACCTCAAGCTTTGGAGAAGTCTGAATAACTTCTCTGACTGGCTCTACATGTGGAATCGCAACAGATGCTTTTCCCTTCGAGTTACTAGGTGCTGGATTCTTTCTAGGAGGATTACTCCTCTTCTCCTGCTTAGGTTTTGAAGAAGAAGGCAATACAAGTCCTTCTAGTGGCGGCTCTGCTCTAGGCATGGATGCCTTTCTCAACCTTCTGCTTTCTAAATAAAGCGTACTATTTTGGATGACCCTGCTCGATCTCTCCTTTACTGATGCGAACTCTTTGGCATACCAGTTCACTAACGGCAGTGGTTGTCCATCAACCTGCTCTCTGTAAAATTGAGGAAGTGTATCTCCCTCATCCTCTGTCAATCCTTCCACATCTTCTGCCAAGAAAACAGAAACCTGTGGAAGAGAGAACCTGCTATAGCTACGTCTGCGAACCTCGAAATCATCCTCACAATTCACCCAGTAATCTTCCATCGTAGGTTTGTGATAAGAGAGATTACCCAGGCGAGCTGCGTAATGACCCCAAGGATCATATGTGCGTGTATCCACCAGGTACTTGAGTTTGCAATTTTCTAACTCTTGACCTGCGGTCTTAGCATCAACTGTCGTCTTACACCAATACATCCCGAATTGCAAAGGAAACTCGGCAGCTGGTGTACGCTTGATGCGCAAACGTTTGTGAACTTCATACAGCTGCCTCAGGAACTCCATGAATATTGTTTTATCCGAAGGATAACGTGGTAACATAGCTGGTTTTCCTGTGTATCCATAGACACGGATATAGGTGTATGTAGGGAACTGAATGTACCAATCTGCCCAATTCTTCATTGCTGCTCTGGCAACTGTCGAGATGCGAATATGCAACTCCCGGTCCAAGTTTCTCACTGTATAAGTCAAGAAAGCCTCTTGTACACGTTTAAAATGACTTTCAGCCTTTGTGAACTCAAGCTGGTCATAGTAACGATAGACTTTCTGTACACTGAGTATGCCCACCGTATTCAAACCATTAAACTGATTCTGATAAGCAATCAAGTACACCAGGTAAGAACACATATGAAATTGATGCGCAGCTAGGAAACCGGTGATTTGCTCGTGAATAGCATCGCTGATGAAGGATGCCCAGTCATAATGCTCTTGCCCAGAGATGATTCTACCAATGATATAATACATCCACGGGTGAAATTTGTTTGCATCTGCATGACCTGAGACACGATTAAGCAGTGTAATCAAAATATTGTATTCATCCTTACACTCGCCACGACCCAAGTTGTTTGGCAACTTGCTCTTCTTTTGTTTCAGCCACCTCTCTATCATCTTGTTTTGACACTTATCCAGTCCAGCATTGAATGCCTGCTCGCTCTGACTCATGGAAATGACCATCCCATCCGAATGTTGAGAAATATCCAAACTTCGCTCGATATCAAGGGGTTTGAGACTGCATATGACACGTCCATCTATTGACCGTATCTCTCGTGTAGTGGAATTGTAATGCTTGATGCAAGATATTACAAACTCCATGCAATGCACCGAAATAGGTATGGAAGCGGCCTCAAGTAACCCGGATTGCTGAATATTCTTGATAACTGAATCCCTGATTTTGAGTGGATCCAAAACTACCTCCGGCAACACCTTATGTAGATCTGTATCAACTGTTCCGATGAAGTCATGGGTTAAGACCGATTTGGTCTTGAATTCGAGCTGAGTGAACTGCATTCTGAAAAACTTGCCTGTTGACTGTGCACACAGCTATATTCTGACAACTTTTCTGGAAAGCCAAAAATAGCCTGCTGAGGCTAAAAATAGCTTGTCGGATGAGAATTTTTACGAAAAAATCTGAGATATGGGTTTTGTCCAAAAAATGATTCTAAGACAACCCAGAACGTCAGAAATGCAAAAATTTACCCTTTACTCAGCCATGCAAAAGAATTTCGGTTGAGAAAATTAAAGCTTCAAGAACAGATGTTCTGGAACAAATTTTCCTGAAAAATTCTGGCACATGGGTTTTGCTGAGAAAGCTCTTCTGAATCAACCCAGATATTTTGTTTTGCCAAAATCTGCCAACACTTCGAACATGCAAGAGAATTTAAGATGAGAAGATAGAAGAAATATAGAGAAGAAGAAAGATGTTTTTTAATTTTTTATTTATTTATTTTCTTCTTCTGTCGAAATCGCCACTCTGCCTTGAATCTGATGCTGAATCTGAACTTGTACCTGCAAAAGAATATTTTATCACCTTCGAACTTGATCCTTTGATGAAAATTCGCCAATCTCTTTGAAGAAATTCAAACTTTCAAAGCTGTGTGAATGATGAAAGGCGCCATGCTTGTTTAAATAAACAATTCGTACCATCATGCATGCATAATGCAACCCTAATTTAGAAAAAAAAAATTGATTGGCTTCTCTCTAGTTGAACTGCCACTGTCTCTGAGTCTTTAGACTAAAATAATATCTTAATTTTAAAACATGCAAAAACTAAAAATGGCGCCAATATCTATCTTTGAAGAAATTCGTCACTTTTCAATGCTCTGCATGCAAAAAACAATTTTTTCATTTTTGCCAAAAATAGCATCTTGCTATGTTCAACACACTGCCCTGATTCTAAAAAGTCAAATTTTGATCTTTTAGGCTTCCATTTGCAAGAGTTATGTGATTTTTGAGAATCTCCTATTTTGTAGCTGACTGCAAAGTTACAACTGACCCTGTTCAACTCTGATTTCCGGATGATTGAATGATCCTGCGACCGTGCTGAGATATCCACTGCGAAGCTTGTATGACAAGGATGAAATGTCTGCTAGGAGCAACAACTGCTAAAATCATCATCTAATACCTTAGAAAATTAGGTGCCTCTGATTAAATTGATGTTTTGACTCCAGACTTAGCCATTTCTTCATATTGCCTTTTGATGCTTCAAACTGCCGTTGACGGTGAATAATGAACTCCACTGACTGAATAATGGATTCATTGCATGACTAGAAGTATTCTGCATCCAATGACTGTATGTGAGGGATCTGAAAATTGCATTAAGAACCCCAAAAGAATGAGCGCCCCTATTCTGTGATAGCTAAAACACCATTTTGACAAAAGTGTGATTTTCATCTGAACACCATACTTTGACCCTTGATACCGGGAACTGGAATGTTCCGATACGCGTGCCGCCTGTCTTGCTGTACAGTTTGGTCAACTTGCAAGAGATGTTCTTGGAGACGACGAAGCCAGAAAATTGCTTTTAAGGCCTCTAAAAGAAAATCGCCTTTTTCAAAGAAAATTATATTCTTACACTTAGTCATTTTTTGAACTGCCTTCAATCAACTCTTCTTTACAGCATTATCATCTTGACCTCGCACGTACGAGCATTCGCCAAATCCCGGAGGCTGTCGGCTAGACTCGTTGGATAGCTTGAGTAATTGCACACAAGTCTTGTGAAGACTGTAATTGCAAATAACCCCGTCTGGCAGGCCTAAAGGAGAATCGCCCCTAGCCTACAGCTGTGCAGCTTTGTGTAGCTACGCTTCACCATCCTCTGTTTTACGTGCTCGGTAGGACCTCTGTCACAGTTACTCAGAATATCGGATCGTCTTGTGAACGGATACACTGCAAAACTGGACTGAGCTGGAAGAGATCTCAGGAAGACCTCAATTGCAAATTCATCCATCAAACAGGTCTTATTCAGGATCGCCCCTGGGCTACAGGGGAGCGGATTTGCATTCTGAAAAACTTCTTCTGACATGTATCCTGCCTGCAATTTCCACTTCTAACGCTGATAACCGGATTTCTGTACTGGATACGCTTTCGCTTGATAGCTCGTTGAAAAGCCAAACTAATTCTGCAAAGACTGAAACCATCAAAACACACATGCATCTAGATCTGGGCCTTCAAAAAGAAAATCGCCCTTGGGCTAGAAGGGAGCGGATTTGCATCTCTAGACTGCCTCCTTGTGAAAAACACTCTTCGCAACCTCTGCTTCTGTCTTCGTTTGCCGGAGTTCTGTAACTCGGATAATCTTGCTTCATGGCTAATCGGAAAGCTGACTGAAAACTGAACATAATGAATGTATCCTTCATCCAAAACACTCAAATCTTGACCTTCAAATGGAAGGGCGCCCCTGGGCTACAGGGGAGCGGATTTGTTTTGAATTCATTGATTTTCACCATTTTATGCTTTGCAAACGCTGTATCCATCACTGCGGTTGACCATGTCGAAGCGTTGTGACTGCTGAGGTGTGTGGATGACTATACTTCATCATTTTCACATGTACGGACACTATAAAGTTGATTTGCACGTTGATTGCGCAAGTGTCTACTACGTTACATAGTGAAAAGTTCCCAGACTTAGAATATTTTAGCACTTTTTGCCAATCTGAAAATCCCCTCCATCAAAAAGCATTATTTCCAACATCTTTTATCGTAGAGCGTTCCTCTTTGAGTTTCAGGCTTAGATATTGATACCTGGTACTGGCCAACTGCCATTGATGACCCCGAAGATCCTAACTTTTCTCCTGAAAAAGTGAAAACTACCCACCAGCCTTAAACTGACTTTTAACTAAACTGACTTCACCACTGTGATTGTGATGTGAAATAAGCCAATCAAAATTAATTTCAGCCAATTCTGACAAGTTCCTATTTTTTAGGGTTTCGAGCTAAAAATAGATTTCAAAAACCCTAATTTTCAAAATTTTCAAATTTTGCCAGTATCTTCCTGGCATCACACTGACTAAAAGCCCATACTTTATTTGCCCAAAAACTGAGTTTTGACCCCACTTTTACAAGGTTTAGACCATTTTTAGCAAAATGCCTTAATGAAGCAAAAATTTCGGTTTGGGTACACCAGTATCCAGGATTTTGAGCAGTTGATAGCCAAGTTCAAGCCTATGCACGAAATCATAATTGCAGATTTAGAGATGGCTTATGGCTCTACAATCGCAAGAGAACACAAAAGACAGATTCTAGAGTGGAAAGAAGGTCACCTCTTCAAAGTAAATACATATGTCAGAATATCTGAGGAGTTTGCAGCGTATAAACAAAGAGTTGTTGATACTCTTAGGTTCGTCAGAGAATTTGTTGCAGCAATTCCTTGTCAGTATTGCCTTGAGGATGGTTCATACATTGGGTTTGACGTAGTCCAAGCAAAGTTTCAGAGTATGTTGCATGGCAGTTGTAATGTCCCCAATTTTAGAGGAAGTTTTATTTAATTAATTTAATTAATTATGTTGTCCAGATTAATAATATTTCTTAAGGATGACTAGTTAATTATTTTAATTAAATTAAGTGAATATTAAATTAGTTATTTATAAGGTTATCAAACAATTAAAAATTAAAAGGTGACCTTATATTTAATTAATTTAATAAAGTGACTAAACATAAATTTTATATTATAAAGTCACTTGAATAAAATAATACTTTATTTCTAGAAGCTTCTTGGTGATGTGGTTGAAAAAGTATAAAAAAGAGCTTGGGCTAAGCATTTGGCATGGTTGAGTTGACTACTTCATTTTCTACATTGTTGGAGCTGATTGCTTGGCAACTTCGCTTGTGAGATATCAAGCCTAGCTGATCCTAGTTTCGCTTGTGAGATATCAAGCCTAGCTAGTTTGGGAGAAGATATATCAGTCTTCTCATTTGCAATCATTGAAAATCATTTTTGGAGGGTTTATGAGATAATTAGTGGTCTGTAATTTTGTTCCAGTCTGCAGACCAGCCATGAAAGAAATTGCATTTCCATTCATTGCTCTTCATTGAGAGGTCAAAATTTTGTGGGCATTGGCTCAAACTCTTCGTGGCTACTTGGAGATCATTTTAGGAACAATTTGGAGGTGTTTCAAGGCTGCAATTATTTATTACTGAGGACTGATATACTACAGCAAGGGTGCCATTGGCAAGACATTTTTGTTCATATCTTATCATTGAAGCATCCTATGGTTCTGGGCATTGTTGCATTTTGATCCTTTGTTCCTACCAATCATTTCAAGTGCCAAAAGGTGGAGTTTTGTTGTTGCATTTATTTATCTAAAATATTGCTAGGCAAGAACAAGGGTGGCTACAAGAGTGGTTCGATTTGGTTGGAGGAAGGCACAATCATTGAAGATTTGGAGCTCAAGTCTCTTCTACAGCCTAGACGCCTCATGTACTCCAGGTTCTTTGCATTTTATAACAGTATTTGCATCATTTAGGGTTTATACCATAGCTGCCATTGTACTCAGAAAATTATAGTGTCATCATGGAAATGTAAGCCAAGAGTCTTGGCATCTTTGCAATTAGCTTGCATTCTATTAGTATTCTTGCATTGTTATTTTGTAATCAGGTTGTTAGAATCTTTCTCAATAGAAGCCATTGAAAGTTTGCATGCCAACTGTTTGTAGAAATGTTAGTTGACTATAGGTAGCATTTTGTATCAGCAATGTCATATATTTGCATTGAGAAAAATACAAAAATACATTGCACATCATTCCTACTTCATTTGTAGATGTTTACATTATCTTTTGAAGCATTTAGAAATCACAAAACAAAAAGAAAACAAATCTGAAACTCTTCATTAGCATATACCAGCTTGCACACCAAGTGTTTGACAAAATTACAAAGGCAGATTTTGAAGTATTTTTGGTCAGTTTAGCAAGGGCCATTACAGCAGTGATGGCAGTGTTGGAAGATTGAAGATGATTTCCATGATGTCAGCGAAGTTCGAGGAAGCGGCCAATGAGAGCGAAGATTTCTTGAAATCTATTGATGGTGAAGAAATCTTGGAAAAGCTGCATTTTGCTATTAATAATATCAACACTCCCACCAAAGATGAAGTTGCCTGCTTTTTAGCAGATGTGATCGAGATTTAAATCTGCTTTCTTCTAGAAGCTTCTTCTATTCTTTCTTTCTATTCTTGTACCATGATTCTTATGCATTCTTTGAGGATAGAAAAAAAACAGTTGTAACGAGTTGGCACTTTCCATTTTTAGATGCTTTCTAGGGTTAGATGTTTTATTTTTTCTAGAATTAGAAATAAAGCTTGCATGTTGGCAAGAAATAGTTGTAAAAGCAAGGAGATTTTAGGGTTCCCTACTCCTCTGCTTAGTTATAAATAAGAGCAATGTTTGCTCATTTTTCTTTAACCGTGCTTGTGATAACAGAATCGCTGAGCTTATGCCTTCATGTTTGTTATCAATTTAGTGTCAGTTCACTTTGTGCAAAGGGCAAGTTTGCATGCCTCCTTAACTGCAAATCCTTGTTTAGTGCATGTGTAATGTGTCAATTATAATCTGGTTTTGATCGCATGTTGTGTGTATTTTGCCACAACTTGCTGTCCCGGAATTGTAATCTTTGTGCTCGAAGTGTGGGAAAATAAAGTCTTGAAACTTGCTTTGCTGCCCTTGATATAAAGTCTCATATTTTGGTTATTTGTGTAATACTTTTATGATCTCCTTTTTCAGCTTGCATTGAAATTCAGTAGATGTATGTTGAGAAAAGTTTATTTAAGTATCTATGTCAGAAAATCAATCTCGTCCATTTATAAACTCTCTTGCTCTGTGTTTACTTGAGAGGATAAAAACATTTTAGCGAAAGTTAAGTTGTAGTTGTCAAGTTTCATTTTAAGGGAAAACCTCAGTTGCAACATCTAGTGTTCTATAACCTTGTGTTCTCGCAGTTGAATCAAAAAGATAGGCAAAATTAAGTTTAGTTTACTTTCTTTATGCAACTCAGCAAAAGAGGGAGCTTCCCCTCCTAATTCGAAGAGCAGTTTACTACACACAGCTGTCCATTTCCAAAACGCATTCCAGAGGTGTGATTTGAAACGCCAATAATGTTATAGAAAGAAAATTAATTGTCCTTTTTATCAAAGGGTTAACTAACCTCTTAGGGGTTTGATTAAGGCATTTGATCCATTGACCCTTCATAAGGCTATTAAAAGAGCATTGAATTTAGAAACTTCAATTGCCAATATTAAGTGCTTTCATCAAACCACTCCAATAGGGCCAAATATGAAACCTTTTCAAAAAGGTTTTCCTTAACAAACACGTATGACTCTGCCAAAGAGCATTACCACCAAAGAATAGTTTTGATGAAGTAACCAAAAATGAGCTCAGCCAAAACAAATTGTGTTTTTCTTGCACAAAACCATGGGAACCTAGACATCACTGTTTGGGAAAAGGCCAAGTACATTACATAGAAGTAATGTCTAATAAGAGGGAAGAATTGGAGCCCAAAGTAGGTGAATATGAACCTAAATCAAAAATAAAAGAAGGTTAACATTCAAGGGGTGCACTTGCAACCTTGTCAAGTGCTACTAAAGATCATCCTTTCTGAGTACGAGGAGTTTTACAGAGGCACAAAGTTACAATTCTAATTGATAGTGGAGCAACACAACTTCATTGATGAAGGGTTGGTTGTGTAATGAGCCAAACTAGATTTGACTCAAAACCCTAATCTTTTGCCCTAGATTTTCAGACTTGTTTAATTTAAAATTAAACTTTTGCAAATTTGTTTTGAAAATATGAAATTCCAACACAATAATAAACTGCAAAAATAATCCAGCTTTTGCATTTATTCAGAAATAGTTGCAATAATACATCAGCTATGGCAACTTACAGATACAATTATTTGCAGCAATACAACAGCTACTGCAATGGTGATGATGAAATAATAAACCAGCTATCTCAACTATTCAACTAGGGCAATAATACATCAGCTATTACATCTATTAATTCCTCCAATGAAGCACAATGTAGAAACCCTGGATGGATTCCTCAACTCCAGCTAGGGTTGATCTTCCACAACCGAACCTGGCACTCTAGAGTCTTCAAACCCTCGAGTGAATGCTAAGCTTTTAGCTTCAGCAATTTACCACGCAAGTAATGAGAAGTGATAACCAAAATCAAAGTGTCCTCAAATGCTTAGCCATGAGCTTCTTAAATAGATTTCTCATTCACTTTTCCAGAAGCTTCTAGAATATCATATTATTTTATTCTTTTAAGTGACTTTATAATATAACATTTATTTTAAGTCACTTAAGTCACTTTATATTAAATTAATTAAATAATAAGTCATCCTTTATGATATTAATTTATTGAAATAACTTAATAAATAATTAATTTAATATACCTCCAATTTGGGGACATGACAATCCTCCCTTCCCAAAGATTGCTTGCCCTCAAGCAATCCGCAGCTGCCAATCTGTCTCAACTGCCATAGCATCTGATCCCCAAGTATCAACTCATCTGCATCTGTCCATCATCCACCGGGATCCCAAATGATCCTACAACATGTGCAATCCCATAACATTTGTAAGTAACTGGAACCCAAGAAGTTGTCAAACTTTATCAACCAATGAAACCATCCAGTCAGCAATGGAAAACCTGGATCCCAACTCTGTGAATCAACTCCAACTGAAATCCACTGTGCAACTCTGATACCTCCCCCTAAAATCCCATCTGACCAAATCTTAGAACCCTGCTTCTGGGAACAATCAACTGAAAAGGGCCAAGTAAGAGACTTGGACTTATCACCTAGAATCAGAAATGTATCACACCAGAGTAATCTTGAATACCCCATATTCAACCCACCTCTTTGTGCCAACAATGACATAGTCAAGTCATGTGTATGTGAGCTGAAATCAAACTGTTGAGCACACCTCATGATGCAATCGAGGTGAAACTCTCCTGACTGCACCAATGGACAACCCAAAAAATCGCGTGCACTCCATCCGTCATCATGAATGCCATCTACTTGAAACGAAATTGGATCATCATCCAAATCCAATGTGCAAGACCATGAAGAAATTAGCTCCTTATGAAAAGGTTGTCCAATCTCAATCTCTATAGTGTCGATGCAGAGTCTTTGCTCAAATTGCCCATGACACCTGTATCTGCAGCCAACACTAATGTGTCAATATCACCATCACTCCACTCCACCCTAAGTGGTCTCCTGAAGATGTGAACTATGCCAATCATAGGTGCATAAAAATATATACTAGCATCCGACAAGCTACTGGCATGAAACAAGACAACACCCTGAATCCTATAAATCAAATCCATGAGGGAGCAAAAACTAACTCTGCTGCCCGCCGATGAGAGGAACTCATCATTACTCCATCCGAAGTGACCATCCCCCTCACGCCTCTCCATACCAACAATTGTTGTCCTCAAAGTAGTACTGTCAACACTCAATGGAGTATGATGTAGAACACATGATATAGCTGAAATACACTTGACCACATGCCTAACTCCAAACCATAATAGACTGGACTCAACAGGCAGCTCAAGCAAACTCCTCCCAAGAGTAACACATCCATCACCAACTGTCACTGCACCTGTATCCTGAGTGTAAACACTAGGTGTCCTCACATTGCTATCCCTCTCCTGTATACCGACTGCCATAGATGACTGAGTCACTGTTGAACATAATGAATCTCGAACCAGACTCAACTCTAAGCAGAGCTAGTCCACCTGAACCTCTGATTCTTGAAGAGCTAACTGAGTGTTCTTCAGAGAATCACTGGTAACCATAAGCTCGTGAGACAATTTATCTACCTCATCTTCTTTCCTTCTCAAAGCATCTGAATAGACCTCAATGAGATTGAGAAGGTGATCCCTATCTGAAAGAAGGTGTAAATAATTTGTCTTCATTGTTCCCATACCTTCTTTGATTTTCTGCAAGTTGTCCTGAGAAGACTCTGCATCAACTCCCTTTAGTCTTCCCTCTAACTGAACCGTCCAAAAGTGATCTTCAATCAGCTTATATAGTTTGTCATGATGAGATAAGGCTGCCACAATCTCATCCTCGTTCACCTTCAACTGGTTTCCCCAACTGTGCAGACTATGGGGTGTAAGAGCAGCTTCTTCTTCATATGAAGAAGCCTTTAATTGCGCCTAATATTCTTTTTCTGCAAAGTCTTGCACGCTCTCATAATGATCGGGGGTTGGAATAGCGCTAATCCCATCTGTAAAATCATCATCAATGCCCTGAGTAGGTGTCCAAATACGAGAGGACTCATGCTGCTCCATGAACTCATCATCATCCTGCTCAATTGAACCATTGGGTGAGGGCATGCTATCCTTCTGAAGAGAAGGTGAAATCTGTAATCCAACTAACATCAGCTCTTCAGTGGTCAATTGCTCCTTGAACCTCTCAATTTTTTGTTCAGCCAAACTTCTTGTGAAATTGTATGCATATTGCAATCTCCAATCATACTTAACACTAAGGTCCAAGTAATCATCAAATGAAATATCAGCACGAAATTCTGCTCCCGATGCCTTATAATTTCCATAAATTTCCCAAAAGATTCCTTCTTCATTGGAAGGCTCCTTGAAATTAGCCATATTATTCAATTGAAATTCTGATCCACTGTGATGTCCCGGGCTATTTCTGATGCAAGTCTTCAGTTTTTGCACTTGGACATTTCGTCAAACACTTCGTTTGTAAACGGCTATCAACTGATCTGATGTTGTTTGGTCTGACTTTCTTGTTTTGAATGATGATGAAAGTATAAAAGACTTTATCTTATCAATGCCAAAAGACTTCCCAAACAATGCAGATGCCTTTGTGATTTTCTAATGCAATAAGTAGATAGAAATGAGATGCAATACTCATCTATAGCAGGTTTGACATTTTGTCAAACAGTTGTAATGCACTCACAGGAACAGATCTGTATTTGATTTTTAAGTTTTTATACATCAATTATGATCAACTCCTTTGTATAATTCGATATACCAATGACCAGGTCAATGAGTGACAGCAATACAATGAAATACAGTTTGGGGTGCAGACACTAATTGATCTACTGCAATGGCAGCTATTACAATATTTTTTCCTAATTACAAATGTATTCACTAGGCAGCAACTACTTGTCTGAAGAATTGACAACAACATTCAAATACCTCAAAGACCATATAATGCATAAGCAATTTATAAATGGAGAACCTGGTAGTTTGTGATCCTTAAGAAAGTGATGGCAGTAATGCTGATGAAGCACAATCCCACCCAACAAGATGACGTCTTCCCAACAAGTATCGAACTCCTTAATCTTATCAAGCAGCTCCCAATTTTGTGGCTTGGTGACTAATGCAATCACGATTCTGGAAATGACGCTAGCTGCAATAATGATCTTGAAATCTCGACCTGGCTCCCAAGATGATGGCGCCCTCAACACACAGGTGGAAAAGCAATGACGACCTGCCCAGCTATCCTCAATTTTCATATAGGAACCTCAATCTGGTCATATTTCATTCCAATCTAACTAGCGACTATATTGGAGACTACGCCTGACCTCCTTGGTGATGACATGACTTTCCAGCAATTGCTTTTGCAATATCAAATTGAATAAAATGTTGCGCCAAGACTCTTGTTGAGTCACAACTCACTCAACAGTGATGACGTCTTTCTGACAGCAGCAAGTATTTCTTATAAAAATTGATGGAATTGTCTTTTATGATAATCGTCCGGTCAACTAACATGCCACGACTTGTGTTATGCTTGCCCACAATAATCCACTAAGACGCGACTCCCTCCAATGAATGCGTTGATGATCATCGATTATCTCCAAGCCAATATCTTCCCCAAATATATTAGCAACTTTATTCAACTGGAGGTGCGAATCTAAGCAGGACCCGATAATGATATTAAAGCTTCAAATAAATCGATAGCCTCCAAAATACATCTCGATTTGGCTCTATATGTTTTTTTGTCTCTTCTGCGTCCTCCAAAGACAATATCGAATGCCTTCAATTTTTAATGGATGATTTCGATCTTCTCTTCAAACTTTGTCTTTATCGAATACTTGTTTTATTGCTGAGATGGCGGCGTCTTTTTTCCACTTGTCTATTACTGCAAAGATTACTGGAATACCAAAAATCGGCCTCTCACAATAATAATCGATAACTCCAGTTTGTCTGGTCAAGGTTGCGTCCCCTTTGCAAATTCGATATTCTCTTTAATACAGGAGCCAGAATATTGTTCTTCCAAGAATGCAATAATAAATGCTATTCCAAACAGTTTGATTCCTTTGCATTCAAATATTCCACAAAGAAACTGATCCAAAATATTCCTTGAATAGAAATCAATTTTCCAAATATGCATAATAATCACCAGATATTCAGAATAATCGAATATTCAAAATTTGGCCAATGGCCATTAAATTTTGAGAATAATCGGCCAAATCAGAAATTCCTTCAGCGAAATGATGCTTACAACAATAATTTTTCCAACAGGCTGGCAGGATCCAAGCTCTGATACCACTATAATGAGCCAAACTAGATTTGACTCAAAACCCTAATCTTCTGCCCTAGATTTTCAGACTTGTTTAATTTAAAATTAAACTTCTACAAATTTGTTTTGAAAATATGAAATTCCAGCACAATAATAAACTGCAAAAATAATCTAGCTTTTGCATTTATTCAGAAATAGTTGCAATAATACATCAGCTATGGCAACTTACAGATACAATTATTTGCAGCAATACAACAGCGACTGCAATGGTGACGATGAGATAATAAACCAGCTATCTCAACTATTCAGCTAGGGCAATAATACATCAGCTATTGCACATGTTAATTCCTCCAATGAAGCACAATGTAGAAACCCTGGATAGATTCCTCAACTCCAGCTAGGGTTGATCTTCCACAATCGAATCTGGCACTCTAGAGTCTTCAAACCCTCGAGCGAATGCTAAGCTTTTAGCTTCAGCAATTTACCACGCAGGTAATGAGAAGTGATAGCCAAAATCAAAGTGTCCCCAAATGCTTAGCCATGAGCTTCTTAAATAGATTTCTCATTCACTTTTCCAAAAGCTTCTAGAATATCATATTATTTTATTCTTTTAAGTGACTTTATAATATAACATTTATTTTAAGTCACTTAAGTCACTTTATATTAAATTAATTAAATAATAAATCATCCCTTATGATATTAATTTATTGGAATAAATTAAAAAATAATTAATTTAATATACCTCCAATTTGGGGACATGACGGGTTGCTAGAAGAGGGTCACAAACAAAAGATTTCAATAGATTCAATGTTATAGTGGCTGACGGTTTACCACTCCATGCACTAAGAAAATTAAAGAGTTGGGTATTGCTCTTGGTAAACACAAGATGCAAGATGACTTCTATATGGTGGGAATAGGAGAAACCGATATGGTTTTAGGAGTGCAATGGCTACTCTTTGGGAGAATTTACACAAAATTATTAAGCTATGGAGCAAAGGTTCAAATTAGAAGGTAAAAACATAACGTTACAAGTCATTACTAGTGAAGATCCTAGAGTTATATCAGTAAAAAGAATAGAGGAGTGTTTTAGGAGTAGACAAGTAGCATGGATAGCACAATGTTTAGTAACTTCTACAACCACTACAAGTAAGAAACTTTACCATATGGACATACAAACCCTCTTGGACAAGTGTAGCATGGTTTTCAAAGACATGCCTTCAAGATTGCCTCTTGATAGAGGGTTTCAACACATAATAGAACTAAAACCCAGAACAAAACCAATTATTACTACTCCTTATAAGCATCCAAGAAGATTTAGGGAGGAAATTGAAAATACAATTAAGGAACTTCTAGAGATGGTTCACATGAGGCCAAGTTCTAGCCCTTTTGCATCTTCAGTTGTCTTAGTAAGAACAAAAGATGGAACTATGTGAATGTGCATAGATTTAAAGGTTTTAAATAGAAAAACTATTAAACACAAATATCTGATTCCTAGAATTAATGAATTGCATGTGGCAGTATGCTTCTCAAAAAATGATTTGAGATATGGCTATCATGATATCATCAAATACAAGTGAGAGAAAAGGATGTGCATTAAACTACTTTCCGATGTCATTTTGGGCATTTCGAGTTTTTAGTTATGCCCTTTAGTTTAACTAATGCTCCAGCTACCTTCCAATCATGTATGAACAATAAATTCAAAAATTAGTTGGAGAAGTTTGTGTTAGTATTCTTTGATGATATTTTGATCTAAAACAAATCAAGGAGTGCAAGTCAATCAAAAAAAGATACAAGCCATTTTAGATTGGGCCCCACTAACAAATTCAACTTAATTGAGAGGGTTCTTTGGGGTTTGTATCTATTATAGAAGATTTGTCAAAGGATTCTCTCAATTAATCATTCCATTGACAAATTTAACCAAGAGAGCATTTGCATGGCCAAAGATTACTCAACAAGCCTTTGATAAACTCAAGAAAATAGTAATTTTATCCATTCTAGCTTTCTCGCTTCCTTTTGTTTTAGAATGTGATGCATTAGGTGAAGGAATTAGGGCAATATTTGTTAGAATATTATATTCTTTTACTGTTAATGGTCAATTATGTATGTATTTAAGTAGATTAGATGTTTTTGTTTCTGGTAGGTAGACATTTAATGTCTACTGTTGTAGTTAGGTGCAGTAATTGGTTTCTTTAATGTTTTCAGTGCTTGCCACTGCTATATATATGTAATCTCTTCTTTTGCTAATGCAATCAAGTAAGAATTACCAGTTCACTTCCTGAACATGGTATCAAAGCTCATGTGGAGAAAAAATTTGGTCTTCTAAAATTTCGAGAGAAATTTTTAAAGCTTTTGAAGATCATCTTTTCTCTTTTTTATGCTCTAAAAATCGCGATTTTTTTCCAAGGAAATATTGAGGGTTTTGATATGAGATTTTCATGAGTATTTACTCACTGAAAATTTCGACCCTTCTTCTAAAAAAAACATCGTGGGAGTTTCCAAACAAAATCGTATAGATTTTAAGCTCTCTTCTGGCGCGATTTTTCTACTCCTCTGTGGCCACGTGTTTTTGAAAATCAGTCGTGTTATTTTTATTTTGGACACAATTTTCAGAGATTTTAAGCCCTTATGGTCGCATTTTTTGGGTGAATGAGTCACATTATTTCAAAGACGCATTTTTTGGCTGATTAAAGTCGCATTTTCTCCTAGGCGCGATCTGAAGACTCTTTAAAACGTGTTTTTTTATTCCTAGAGTCACCTGCCCACTAATTTTCTTCCTGCGTCTGCACTCAGAAGCGACGGGCGTGTGTCGTCCCTATGATAGCGTCGCCCTTTTGTGTATAACAAAACATGGTAGCGTCGCCCTTTTGTGTATAACAAAACCCACGTTTTGTTATTTCACCCACCTGTGACGAGAATTCTCAGTTCGACCTTCCTGGTGCCCGCATTTTCATTTTTTGAACTTGATTTTCTACATTATTCTAGACGTCCTCTCTGCCCTAGCTCAGACGCCACTTTATCTCCTCATTTGGACGCATTTTTTGATCTGTGCAAGCCATTTTTCTGGTTTTTCATGGTTGCCTAAGGTTTCTGCAACTCGGCTAGGGTTTTCACCTATCATTCCACATCAGAAAAAAAAAATTGATTGCAGATTCTTGGTGAGTTTTTCGAGATCTCAACTAGGTTGGTCTCCGTTTTTTTGGGTGTCTTGAAGTTCATGCCTCAAAATTTGTGCACGTGGGTGTTGCTGAAACTTTTTGGGTATTCAAAATTTTTTTGGGGTTTTCAACTACATTTTTTGGGTATTCTTCAGATCTTCTGGGTTTTGTCTTCAAAGTGCCTCGAAATATGTGCTAGGGTTTCTACTTTGAATTTGTGGTCTCTGTTTTCGTTTTTTTGCTTTCACCAGTTTGACCTCAGGGTACGTGAAGGCATCTCTAACAAATATAATGCTCGAAAGCAACCAGAAGTTCAACGGGAAGAATTACAACACCTAGAAGCAGCACATGATTACGATCTTTGAATATCGTTGCCTCGATCAAATTCTTTTGGGGAACTCACCTCGTCCCACTATTGTCAAAAAGGACCAGGACAAATGGGATGAACACAACCGGGAAGTTGTCATGCTCATCAAACTCTCAGTCACAGATGAGTAGCTACCTCAAGTACCGTCTGGCAAAACTGCTCTGAAAATCTGGGATCATCTGAAGGCTCTTCATGAAACCTTCGATAAGAGCAGAGCGTTCTTTCTCAAGAATATGCTCTTTTCCATCATGATGGATGAGAAAATGTCTTTACAGGAACATTTGACGAAGATTAAGGACATTTGTGATCAGTTGGAAGTGATTGGTCGAACAATGGAGGAAGAGCACATGGTCGTCATTACTCTGAAGAGTCTCCCACGTTCATATGAGCATTTCATTGAAACACTAAATATCACCTCCACCAATGTTGATCTCAAATTTGAAGATCTTTGAAACAAGCTCTTGCAACAAGATCAATGGCGACAACAGTTCGGAAGTAGTACCATTTCCACCTCCACAGAGCAAGCGTTCTCTGCCAAATCTTCTGCTAAGAACAAAGGGAAGGCTCACTCTTCTCAGCCGAAAGGCTTTGGTTCTTCTCAGGACAGCAAGAAGAAGAACGTTCAGTGCAATTATTGCCATAAATATGGTCACATGAAGGCTGATTGTTGGGTACGATTGGCTTCTAAACAAAAGAAGCAAGGAGGGTCTCAACAAAAGGAAAATGTCGCAGAGCACTCTGAGTAGAAAGAATCTGCTTTCTATGCTTTTATGGCCAAGAGAACAACAGATCCAGTAGAATCTTTTGCCTGGTATATTGATTCAGGGGCTTCTCGGCATTTTACTCATCGTCGGGATTGGTTCACCAAATATGAACCATTCACTGATTCAATGATCTTTGGAGGCGGCGAAGAGTACACAGTTGCTGGTAAGGGCAATGTTCAGATTCACTCTAGAGGGAGAAATTTACTATTTCTCGATGTCTACTATGTTCCAGGCATGGAACATAATCTTCACTTCGTTAGTCAGATCATGAGGCATTCTCCCCAGTTGGATGTTATTTTTCGTTCGTCCACCTGCAACATTGTTGATAAGGAGACACGCACTACAATCGCTATGGGACTTGAGGATCATGGTCTATATAGACTTGTTGATTCCGGTGATCTTGGTTCTTTTGTCGCCTGTTGTGGAGGAGAAGCATCACTCAGGCGCTTTTCCGCCAACCACGAACTCTTAATGCGGTCCCCCGCACATCTATCATTTGATAGATGGCCCTTCCCTTCGACGAAGAGATTGGTAGAGTAACCGATAATGACAACCAACTAAGCATAGTGTTGTGTCCTACATAACTAGAACTTTGTAATCCCACAATCCCAAACTAGCATGTAATAATGGATTGCGGTGAACTAACAATGTAGTCTCAAGCTCACACAGTCTAAGTGGAGTCTCGTACATTGCACTACTTTGGCCAAAGTGTTCTCATTCAATACTTCGAATGAAGTCATCTATCATAAACACTACTCAGGGACGATTTGATTTAAGGCTATCTTACACTACGCATAGGCATTGTCCTTCAATAGATTATTTGTCATCCCAGACTAACCTACAACAATCTATTCTACTTGAAATGCAAATAACTAACAAGTAAGTACACAAGCACCCTCCCATACTAGTTTATCTTATCCTAGGAGTAACACAAGCTTCCCTAGTTAACTTAATAACCTAACTGGTATACCTCAAGTGACTCTTGCATTCAACCAAGCCTAATCAATAATATCTAATGCAAATAGCATTCTCCTATTATGGAAATCTTTACATTGTATAACATAGCTAGAATGCTTCATTTTCCCTTTTACAAAAGACAAACATATTCACTTCCTATGCACAAACAGAAAGTACTTTTCAAGCAGCATAACAATTCTTGCAAATAAATAGTAGAAAAATATCCCATGCCTGTATATGCTTTTCCCAATTGATGACAATGTTGCCTTCAACATTAGCTCAATCCAGCTCCTCAAATCAATTCCCAAAACCTCAAAAATTGACAACTTTTCCTCACAAAATTCCCTCTTTCCACACTCGGAGATAACTAACAGATAATGACGAATTCCTTGGGTAGAATACGCCTTTCTCAAAGGTAATAGTGAACTCACAGAACTATAATTATTGGCTGCAAATAATGTTTACTCAAAAATATGAATACTGACTGCAAACAATGTTCACTTAGGAATGTGAAGAATGAACAATTATTAATGCACAAGATGATATGCAATGATGTATAAGGCAATCACTAGAGACAAACGACAAAAGCTAATCAAAATATGAAAAGATCCTCGATTAAAAGAGAGTTGGGCGACTATTTATAGTGAGCCCAAACTCCAACATTCCCTACAGCCATGGCATGTGAATTGACACCACTGCCATTTTGAATTGTTCAACCTGGAGGTGGTGCCAACTCCAGCCAGTACTCATCAATTAACAAGATGAGTCGACTTCCAAATTTGCTAGCATTAAGAAGACTATTTCCAAAAGCACATGGAGAAATTCGTAAATCAACACCTACAGAAAATGGTTACAGAGGTGGCGCCAAAGTTGTGAGATGGCGGGATTTTCATATGCTGGGAAGAAGTCAATCATATTTCATTTACACATAGCCAGCATCGAATATTTTCTGGTTTGAGTCGATGAATATCATTTACTCCATTGAATTAAGTCAAGCTTTTGATTTTGACCTAGTCAAAGCTTTTAAGATTTAAACGCATTTCTTTGCTTTATCCCTGCATATGCCTTTAGCAGGTGATGCCCGATTTTCCTCAGAGCCGTGATGATTCAAAATTCGAATTTCATCATATTAACTATAGCGGCATGTTTTAAGCCAAAGTTAAATGTGTGAATTGAAGTCTTCACAAAATCGACTCATTTATTAAATCTGAATAATTCGATTTCCAAAGTCGAGAATAGTATAAATTTTATATATATATATATCAAATACCTTAGTATTAATATATATATATATATGTATATTAATATATAATTTAAAGATATATATATATAATATTTAATATATATTTTCATATATATATATATATACCATAAGCCAGTCAGCAAGCATCCGATATATATATATATATGTTCATATTCGAAAGCAATAATAATTATAATATCCACATTATACAAGATGTGTGCGTATATATATATGTATACCTATATATTCCTCTATGTACACATATGTGTAGGTATACCATATCGATGCATCTGTATGAGCATATCCATTTGCCAACATACGCTTGTATCAATATGTATATACATATGGATACGTGTATATACTATACATATATGTATATGTCTGTAATGTCTCTTACCTAGACTGTGATGGGAAGTGGTCACAAATCTCCTTTCCCTCCCAAAGATTCCCTTATAACTGTTAGGCACCTGCCACATCATGTGTAACACAACCATATCCCTGTGTGTTAGCTTTAAAATCTAGTATCCATATGTCAAACAAAATAACATGCAAAAGATATATATTTCAATAGAGAGCACCCAACCCATCAAGAGAGGGGAGTCCCTAAGGGGCCAGCGGTCTACCACCTCTTATTTCCCAACCCTTATCTTGGGCCAACGGGGCAATAGACATATGTGGAACCCCCATCCCTCCAGGACTCAACCCTTGCCTTGGGTCAACAGGGCAGTATGCCCAACACAGGTTTAGGGCCAACGGGACGAAAGCCTAGATGGGGTTTATAGACAAACCACTTAGGTGATGACTGGCCTCTCCTAGCAGGTTGACAATCAGTTCGAATACAGTTGGTAAAACATAAAAATTCAGATATTATTAGACCATTCATAATTAACATATATCATGCCATTTAGAGAGAATTTTATGGAATGCAGCTATTTATATACATTTAAAAGGGATAGAAGAATAGAAATGCATTGCTTTATCAAAATACACAATCTCAGACAATTCGATTAAGTAGATGTGGTGATCACTTTGGGTTCTTTTCCTATCGGTAGATGTATTCCCATTATTTGACTGAGAGACCAAACGGTACAGGGTTGATATATAATTTCAGAGGTTTAATTATAGTCACTGTTCCTAGGTATGCTGATGACCAGGTTGGCCAGACATAAGCCCGGGGTTACACAATTCAGTGGTTCAAATTAGCTTCACCCAACCGCACTAGGCATCCGCCCAGATGCAAGTCTAGCTTGGGAATGTACGTTTCAAGATAGAGGCCAGGAATTATATCTTAACTATCAGGCGCATGAATTCAAATGTTCACATTGTTATTTTATTCAAAATCGAGAGACTACACATTAACGCTAAGTGATTCTCACCTGGTCTTCTGTCTGCAAATTCGCGTCTCCCTCTTCTACTGTCATCCCTTCTTCCCTCCCTCCTAGCTTTGGCGATTGTCTCCATTTCTATGTCCGCATGGGAGGCAGGTGTCTTTCCTGATCGGCATGTCTCCTGAGCTAATCGCGCCAAGTGACGACCCTTTGAGAGCTTGCTTGAGTTTATTTAGTTCATTCAAATGTTTTAGTTTCGGTTAATTTTATCAATGATATATGTAGGAAGATTTTTATTATTTCCTAAATTTTATATTGGTTTGGATATTTCTTAAAATGCTAAAAGATTTAAGTAATATTTAAATAAGGGATTTAATATATATATATATTTTTTAATGTTCCAATGACAAATAACTTATAATGATAAAAGGGTATATATTTTTTTTTATTATTTATAAACCTTATATTGGCCTAGCTAAGCATCCAATTTAGTTTAATATTTAAAATATCACATTTATCTTTTCTTTTATATTTATGATTAAATAAAAGATTTTAAATTACATACTTTGATGTCTTAATTTCAGGGAACATGACAATGTCCACATTCAATTCACTTACATCCATTTACATTACCATATATTGATAGGTGTGTACGTGTGGTATCTCTATACATATGTTTATATGTGTCAATAGATCCTCCAGACACGCATGTGCATACATATAAACATACTTCCACCTACATCCCACCTATCCATATGATCGTAATATCACAAGATAAATCTCAGAAACCACACAGATAAACATCACTTGCAAATGCATGCAATAGTAAACAAGACTCCAAATGCAACCATGCAAGCTAAGGATGACTTACCTATAACCCACACAAACTGACTCAATTCACTCAATCTAAGGTGGTGTGTGTATGCTTAGATAGTTTACTTTACCGGTTACCTGACCAAGATCTTCTCCCGAGTGATACTTCCCCTCCGCTTGGAGGAATGGAACATATACCTGCATCCACTAACACATGCCCATGGCAATCAAATGTTCATAACATATGCAGTATACATAAAACATCTCCAAAGTTAGAATAATCACAATTCATAACCTTATATTCTCATAAATGCAATATTTCATCAAGGATAACATCAATTGAAGTAACATTAAATGAGACAATCATCAAATGTGAAAACACTCATATTGATAACAAGGAACAAGCATATTTTATTCATCATCAGAATTCTCATTACATCCATTTACCCTATGCAATAATAGTAAATAGTAACTATACAATTCGGGGTGTAACAAAGGATGCATTTGCTACTAATATTTTGGAAGGAAAGATCCATGATGAAAGGTATAAGGTGGTAGATGACCTAATTCTATACAAAGACAAAATTTATCTTTTCCCAAGATTGAAGGTAAAGGATAAGATTTTAAAGGCCACACATGACACCCCACTAGCAAGACATCAAGGTTACTTTAAGACCTACTAAGAAACTAGGGAGAGATTTTACTTGGA
The DNA here is from genome assembly GCA_007115665.2 of Sequoiadendron giganteum. Lineage (NCBI taxonomy): Eukaryota > Viridiplantae > Streptophyta > Pinopsida > Cupressales > Cupressaceae > Sequoiadendron > Sequoiadendron giganteum. The sequence continues at coordinate 88,738,677 of CM021105.1, forward strand.
GAAGCAAGAAACGAAACAAGATCTGATGTCAGTCGTAGATCACATGCACTCCAGTCAACAAATGATTGAATATCAAAATAGTGGAATGGAGAAAGAAATCTAAAAGAGAGAAATTAGAGACAAAGCAAGAGAAATTTGAGGATACTCTCAATACTCTCACCGAGCTATCACCGAACTAGTGAAGGTGAGAGTAGAGTGATGTATATATAGCGAAAATAGAGCATGTACATCCAGGAGGTGCATTAACTCCTACTACCCATAAAAGGTGGGAGGTTTTACCTACTTGGTAAATGCCAAAACATGTGCATAACCTCTTCAATTGAAAACAAAAGAGAGGTTATGAGAGGTGAAACATAAAGCCAAAAGAGGGTGAGAAACCCAACTACCCCATAACCTACTTAGGTAAGGTCAGAATAGTGGTTATAAGAGGTGGCACAACAAGCCAAAAGAGGGTGTGTAGCTCAACTACTCATGTGTGGGAGAGAGTGACATGTAGCTGATGTATTTCGCCGCGTGCCCTCATATTAACCATACCTAATAAACCTAAGCAAGCTTAAATAACATGTGTAGGAAAAAAAACACCCCTAACATAAGGAAAATTAAAAATAACCTACACTAACAAGAAGCACCCTCAAGAATATTAAGAGCACCAAGGTAAAATGCATCATCTTCTCCCACAAATCTTAGCAATTTTGCAGCCCTAAATAGCTCCTCAAAAGCTCTAATAAATGGCAACAAAGCATCTATTGTTATTCAACATACCATGGAGTTAGGCAATGTAATGCCGAAAATTGCACTCTCTGCAATTTCGCATTACATAACCTCCCCTTTAGCCTAATTAAATCTGATAATGCAATGTTCCCTTCACCTAAGTTTAATGTTGTCCCTAACCCCTTCATTTTTGTCCATTTAAGTGAACTTTTGTCGCAAACGCTAGTGCGAAACGTAGACGTCTATGTGATGTGCAAACGTCCCGAAAAATATTCCTGACTGCATGGTCATTGGGACGTTACACTTCTACCTACCTGCAAAGTGTAACGCCTCTATGGCTTGCAGATGCACCAAAAACACCCATTTGCTTGCCTCTATCCATTTTCAAATCTCCATTTTGTGACCTCTTCAACTCTATTCGATCTAGCTCTCATTCTGTTCACTCTATCACTCAATCTCTCATTCTCATTCTACACCATTTTCTCTCAAGCTCTCTCACATCTCGACTCTCTACACTAGCACTTAGGTTCTCTTGGCTCACCTCGGGTGTTGCATACTCTCCTTCGACATCACTAGCTTGCTAAAGGGAGGGTAACCACATCCTTCATTTCTATTGCATTAATCGTACTCATGTCAAGCAGCATATTATTATTTTAACTTGTCTATTGTCTTGTCTATCTTCTTGTCTATTATTTTCAGTATCTATCTATTTGGATGTCCATAGAGGTGGGAACACCTATGCGGGGATTTCACTAAGGCAAGCCCCTAAACAACCCCAACATTTTTTCTCTGTTTCTGTGTGTGTAGGTTGTCAAGTTGGAGCGTTGCAGGAGGCTTCACTCACAAGACCTCTTGTGAGTTCCTCTCTTTCTTTCCACTTTGTAACTTTATTCCATCTCATTCAATATATGCTTGTTATTTCCATTATTTTGTCATTTCTATTATTCTGTTAGTTTAATATGCATCTTAAATTCTAGTCTTTGAATAGCTAGTTGGCTCTTTGTCGTCTTTATTAGCAAATTTTGTTTTTGATCCATACAAGACTACAACACACCACGGGGATGTCCACGTACCACGCTATTGTCCCTGGTTGAGAGCTTGTCTATTCGCTCTCGAGACCTTTGAAGCCTATTCTTTTGGTCTCTAAAACTCTTATCCCGGAATTCATCATAAAACATAAAATATAAGCAAATCCCATTCATCCTTCCATCCTTATCACCTAAGCTTATGTCCTTGAGGTAGTCGAGGAACACTTGTCCTTAGGGGAGAAGGGGGGTGTCATTTTTCCTCCTCTACAACAGCAAAACACCAATTGGCAAAGTTGAGAGCTCAGCAAGAATACTCAAGCTATTGGACATTGGGCAAACCCAGGGCCATGTCATCCCTATATCGGGCAATCTTCTCACCATTTTATCCATCCACCAAATTCACTTGGATCATTTATTTATTCAAATTTTTTAGTGCCCAAGGACATCAAGGGTTTCTCTCTAACCTTTTCATATATTTAACATATCATCATCATACCTATTCATGATCTTCTCCTTGTATTTCATTTTAAGAATTTGAGTTGTGCAACACCACTTCATTCGTCATATCGTTATCAAATTCCTCATTACAATTCATTGCATTAAACTTATTTTTCTTTAATATTTGATTATTAATTTTTAAAACTTGAAGTTTTAATCATCACTTTATATATGAAAAAAAATGCCACATTTCTAAGTAACAAGTTGATACCTTTACCCTACATTATCTGATAATTATCCATTCAATCAATTAATCACATTCCCTAACAAAAATTTAGCTATGGAATGTAATGTTATGAGAAGTATTATATGCTTTGAAAACTCTATAATGGGCTCCAATACTACACTTCTCATAATCCAAAAATTTTAATACACTGAATTTAATATAACTGTTTTCTCAACAACTAAAAAGAAAACTGTTTATATGACACATCTTAGAAAGATATACAATTGAGATCCATAAACTACATTTCTTGTAGTGGAATGAGTTGAATAGGTTGCATTTAATATGACAATTTTTAATCTATATAATACAATTTGTTCGATAAGTGTTACATCCTTAAAATTTACAATTAAGAACCAATACTATAGTTTCTCTTACTCAAAAGAATCCAATAGATCAAATTTAATTTAACACTTCTCATACTCGGAAGTGTTGGGATTAGGTGTGTCATACACTTTGCAAGTCCTAACATTTGGATTTTCTAATTATTTATCGATTTCTAATATTTTATTTGCCCTCAAGGCACCCCACTTATGACTTGGTCATTATGCCATGTGTATTCCTTGGTATGACGTGTGTAAGAATTTGTAAGAGCGTAATATCATGTAAGATGTGGAAGAGCATCTATTATATAGTAAGCATCTATTATATAGTAAGTGCATAAGAGATTATATGATGAGCAAGAACGTGTAAAATGGAGGTTATAAAGTGGACTAGGAATCTTGACCCACTTGGTATATGTTCTGATGAATCAAAAACCATCTTTTAATAGCAATAATGAATCAAAAATAGGGTGTCAATTGTGAGAATTCTTACCATGGTATTTTGGAACATTGTTAGCATCCATTGTAATACCTTTTGGCAGTTTTCTAGGCAACCTCAAGTCTATTTATTGAGGGATTGAGATGGAGGCATTACAACATGCATTTTGTAGGATTATGCTATGTGATTTCAACCAAAGGAGCAAGGGTGTTGATCTCATTGAAGTATTTCATGGAGAAGCTCTATGAATGTGTTGTACCAATGTTTATTTGATAATACTTTGAGTTGTGTGGTGCTTTGGAGGTTGAACTTTTCCCAGAAAGGTTTTCCCAAGATATATACTTGTTCTTGTGATTGTTTCTATTCTCTCTCTCAAACTTTATTTTCTAGGTGTTTTTTACGTGTCGAAATGCTACTAAAATTTAAGTAGATTGATTTTAGTAATATTCTCCTCAAAGGGTTAATGGTGAAATACATGCATTGTTCACTAGTTAAGCTTTGTTTCAACTTTAATTGTTGAGGGGTTTGCAAGCATTTTTCCTTGCATTTGGTATCCATGGGTTGCATGTGAGTTGAATGTACTTGCATGTTCTTGCATGTGGGTTGCATGTTGTTGCATGTGATGGATCAATAGAATTTTGAGTATCCCTCCATTTTGATTTTTTAGCCTAAGAGACTTGTGGGGATCTATAGGAAGGAATTGATTGATTATTGATCCTTGTTTCAACGGAATTTTGCAAAGGATCTAGTTTGGTTTTTCAAGAAACGATATGGCAAGCACTTGTAAAATGGCAAAGAGGTTTGATGGAACCACCATTAGGCATTAGATGCTCAAGGTGGAAGATCTTGGAGTTGATAATGTGTTTGCATGTTGCATGGTTATGACATGGAGTTCATGTTTAGCAATATGGGACTACCCTTTGGCAATGGTGGTTGTCTTCCTTTGTCCTGTAGTCATGTGCAACAGAAGAGTGTTCATGTTGGGTGCTTTCTTTTGGCACGCTAAAAGGGAAACCACTAATGGTGTTGACTACCATATAGAGTACTTATATTGAGTCTCTGGTTTTAGACTTTTAGTCCTTGGTACATGGAAGCACTAAATGATTAACCCCTGGTTGCATGCAAGTAATGGAGTTGGTCTTTGGGTGACTTGGAGGCTCCTAGGCAACTCATTTCCTCTGTTTGCATGGACATGTTGATGATTGTGAAATTGATCTTCTAGTGGCCTGGATTTCCTAGATAGCCCTCTAGTTCTTTCGGATATTTAAACTTGCATGTTGTTGATTCAAATTGTTTTGATCTATGGTTTTTGCAAATCTTATTCAAAAAACTAAGGTTGTGCTTAACAATGATATTTCATTGTTTTAGTTTACAAATTTGGTGTTTTCAAATTTGTAGTTTTTGGATGTTTAAAGGGATTCAAATTTTTGTGTATGGTTTTATACATTTTACATGTTAATCAAAACTTATGATTTTGTAGATTTGTTAATAGATTGTTGTTTAGGGTTTCTAGATGGAGACAGTTGCAAATTTGTATGCATACTTTGTGCATGGTTTGAGGAGTTTGGTTGCAACATTTTCAATGTAGAAGTGTCGGTGTGTATTTGGTCACTTAACATTTTTGTGGTGGTTGTTTGTTCTAGTGGTATCTTCTTGGTTGGACATTTGGTTTTACTTTGCCATTCGGGAGCTCCTAATGTTGTCATCATGTTCTTTGATTATGTGTGGGCCATTGGTGATCTTCAATTAAGAGATGTTTATCACAATGACATGCGTAGTTCTAGATCATTTTCAACGGAAGGTTTACATAATGCTAACGATGCTAGGTTGAGGAATACAAGCTCCTTTCTACCATAGTTCATGACTCAGTATTGTGATTTTTGTTTTTGATGCCATGGATATCATAATCCACAAGTTTTGTAAACCTAAAACAATTGGCAATATTTATATATTTAAGAATGTCGTTTCCTTCAATAAAGATTTGCTTTTATGGTCGTGTGATCAATGGATACTTGTGTATGTGATCAAAGTAGCTTCTATCGGATTAATTCATTGTACCTTTAAAGTTTATTTATTAAAAGATGCATGATAGAAGTTTTAAATCCTTAAGAATCTCTATGTTTCATGGATTTCTCAATTTGCTGAGTCTGAGCCGAGTCCAAGTCTTGTAATTATGGTATCAACACATTACAATGCAATGCTCAGAAATAGATCTACTCACTCAGAGAATGCAGATAAATCTTGCTCTTCTCACTTTTACAAAATTTTCTAACCCAGTTATGCGTGCACCTCCTTCTTATAGAAGAGTGACAATGTTCATCTCACACAGATGATTGAAACTTGTCGGCTCTTGTTGCAATCTAAAATTTGTTAGGCGGTTGGCACATTAAAAAAAAGCCTTTTAGGTCCAGCCTCTCCAACAGTGAGGTACTATCTACTTAAGGGAGAATCATCTCGAAACCACGACCACAGTGAAAGACGATACCCATCCTGATTTTTATCGGTCCCTGATTTCACTGAGATCCCGCAGATGGCAGAAGTATACTGTTTTCCATTTTTTAAAACCTTATTCAAATCCAAGGAATCCTGATAAAATGTTGAAATTGGGCAAAACGCCCCATCCAACTCACTGGATATGGTGTACTGAGAACAAGGCCTCCGTAAATTTTAACGAAGATATACCCCTGATCATAGCAACTAAGCTGAAGGTTACCCAGGGATAATTCCTAAAACCAAAAAAAAATATCAAACCGACTCCCTAATCAATTTAGGAATACATCAAAGCAAAAAACTCAAACCAATTGCATTGAATATCTGAATTTTCCAATGAAACCCAAAATACACAAAATCTCAATGAATTGAACGAAACTTCTAAGTATAAAACCCAGGGATAATTCCTAAAACAAAAAAAATATCAAACCGACTCCCTAATCAATTTAGGAATACATCAAAGCAAAAAACTCAAACCAATTGCATTGAATATCTGAATTTTCCAATGAAATCCAAAATATACAAAATCTCAATGAATTGAACGAAACTTGTAAGTATAAAACCCTTTCAACATATTTACCGAAACCCTAATTTTCGTTTAAACAAAGGGCGGAATAGTTTATTTGAAATTGTAAAGTCTGCGTCTAAATATCCTTTGCAAATGTGTATAGAAATTCTTTGAAAAAATAAACTGGAAAGGAAGATCAATAGCAAGAGTTGAGGTAGTTCAATGATCAAATAAATAATTCCAGTCTGCAATTACTCAGATTTAACATGGTAATGTTGGGGAAAAATTTAGCAAAAAAAAAAAATATTGATTTGAAAGCTTACCTGAAGTGAATACAAACGTTTTTCTTCTATGGCATTTTGCACGGATCGTTTATTCAAACGCTGGACTCCTTGATAACTTTTTTCTAATTAGAATAAGAAGAATTCAATTACATAACTCATCCAATTGTATTTATTTTGTAAATGTTTCTTATTTGTATTTATTTTTTAGAAGTTAAGGGAAGGGTCCAAAGTCATTATGGTGTGGCATAACTAACCTCTCAATTAAATTCTTTATAATAATTATTACATAGAAAATTATTTTCTCTAAAGTATTATAAATACATTAATTTACACCGAAGGTGTATCCTTATTTGAAATGAACGGAGCTTCATTTCATCATTGCTTGAGTGTTGGAGGAGGCATGCAAGACGATGAGATGGATCTCATCCATTCATAAAAATTTGCAAAAAGGAGATATCAGGTAGCCTAAAATGTCGATATTTCCAGATCTACTTTTGTTTCCTGTGAATAGATTGAAGCAGCAAGTGAAGGGAGATGTAAATTTTTCCTACAAACTCTGCCCATTTTTTCTCATCAACATCATTGAGAGCACGACACAATTTGTGCATAATCTTGAGGTAAGTCACTTGCATAGTTTTAGTGAATTTTCTTTTTTGGAATTTGAACGCGACTACAAAACAATTATGTTGTTATTTATTAAATGAAGGGAAAGTTGTCTCACACCGAGAAAAACAACTTTTAGGCAATTGAAACATTCCTCACCCCACGCCTGAATACAAACTTTAACTCACAACCAATATTTTCTTAAAAGGTTGCAACAATCTTGTTTCGAGCTCAAGAATCGAGTAGCCCCAAAACCTTGATATTTTCAGATGCTTAATTAAGGGCACATCAACATGTAGTATTCCTATGTTTCTTATGGTAGCATACTATAGGGAGCAGTCCAGACTCTACAAAATTTGCTACCATTCTCCCTGCCTGTGCAAAATGGGGGCTTTGGAACAGGGTATGGACATCCATCAAAGCATAGAGGATAGAGGAATTTTTTCAGATGTATTTGAACTACCCTAGTAGACATGTATGCAAAATGTGGAAGCATAGACAAGGCATGTGAAGTGTTTGACAAGATGCCTCAACGAGATGTGGTCTTGTGGACTGCAATGCTTGCATGATATTTACAAAATGGATTTGTGAAAAGGGTTTAGAAATTTTCAAGCAAATGCAATTGTTTGGTTTAAAGCCAAATTTTCCAACCTTTGCTAGCATCCTCCCTACACATGCCAAAATGGGAGCCTTGGAACAATGTGTACATTATAGTAGCAACTACCCCAGTAGACATGCATGTAAAAAGTGGAAGCATTAACAAGGCACGTGAACTATTTGACAAAATACTTGAAAAAGATCTCATCTCATGGCTTGCAATGGTTGTGTAATGAGCTAAAGGACCATACTATTGACGTTGGTTCTAAGACTAGTCTTTCACAGGTTAATCACCAATCTCATCTTACAATAAATTAAATGATTAAATCCAATGTTCAGGTCCATGCACGTTGGTTAGAAACTTTTGAGGAGAACCACCACACAGGATTAAATTATCTTCGATCAAAAGGTATAGATGGTGGACTGGATCCTGATGAATGCCATGTTCCTCCTCAATCAAAATCTAATATATACAGTTCTAAATTATTTGTGTCAAATTCCTTTAGTAGTGAAGTTGTTTGTCAACTATCGAGGGTCTGGCATGAAACCCCTCAAATTTATGAACTCAAAAAAAAAGAGGAGATTAGGTTGCTTGATAGGGATTGTTTGGCACACTTGAAGTCTGACAAAGCTATGGAAGTCTTAGATGTTGTGCAGGTTGCATTGCTCATATTACACCTAATGCAATATGTCATGAGCAAAAAGGAGAGAAGAGGTGAGCTACCGAATTCTCTTTATCCTTTTCTTTGCATAAAGGATTTTGTATTTTGATCTAGAAACTCAAATTTTCTTCAAAATTGATATAATTTCTTAGAATCTTCAACAAGACTAGTGGTGAGATGTAACATGCCAATCCTTCACTGAAATAAAATTTTCCTAAGTTTTCATTGTGCGAGTAACTAAGTAACAAGCCATTGCAATAAAAAAATTCTTTTTTCTATTGAAAATATATGAACGAAGATGCCATAACAAGATACAATAAAGAATTCATTTCATTACAATAATTTCACAAGTTATAATAATACAAGAATGCATACATTTACATACATAGCTCAAACGAGCTTTAGAACAAATAGCTTATAGACGATCCAGGATCCTTCCTTTCAAATCTTGGTCTTTTGTCGCCTATTGTGGAGGAGAAGCATCACTCAAGCACTTTTCTACCAACCATAGTCTCATATGCAGTCCCTCGCACATCTATCATTCGATAGATAGCCCTTCCCTTCGATGAAGACATTGGTAGAGTAACCAAATAATGACAACCAACTGAGCATAGTGGTGTGTCCTACATAACTAAAACTTGTAAACCCATAATCTAGGACTAGCATGTAATACTGGATCACGATGAACTGACAGTGGAGCCAGAGGTAGTCACACTACTTTGTCCAAAGTGTTTTTATTCAATACTTTGAATGAATGTCATTTTATCGCATACACTACTCAGGGTCGATTTGAGTTAAGGCCATCATAAACTATGCATAAGTATTTCCTTCTATGGACAATCTATCACCCCAAAGATAACCTATCACCATTTCTACAAACTTGGAATTAATCTACTAACAAAGTAAATACACAAGCTCTCTCCCATAATGGATAAACAATCCTAGGAGTAAACAATAACTATCCTAGTCAAATCAATAACCTAGCTAAGAGTAACACTTATGCCACTCATATTTAATCATATCTAGTATGTAATACTTATGATAAACACAAACCTCCTATTATGGAGTACATACAAACACATCATAAAATAGTAATAGAAGCTTCCAATTCCTTTTCGAGCAATACTACTTTCCCTAAATGCAAGTACTCGTAATAGACAATTATAAGCAACCATGGAGAACAATCTTTCAAAACTAAAACAATAAAGAAGGAATATCCTCATGCATGTTTTCGGTTATCCAATCAATTGACTGCAAATCGGTTTTCCCACAGCAACAACTAGCTCAAACTTGATTCCTTCAGCTATGCCACAATAACTCCCTTCTCTCAAGTTGATGTTGTACTTCACTCAATATACTAATGCTCTCACAAACACTCTCAGTTCTCTCTCAAATTAAACAAAATATTGCAGCTATGAATTGTAGAGCAAAATGTATAAAATATTGTGCATAAAACAGATGGGATGTGTCCCAAACTAGTGAGTTTTATCTACTATTTATACAATAGAAAAGACACTTTCCATCCTACAAAATAGGCATGAGTGTTGACAGTAATCACCATGCAGAAACACTCACTCCACATGGCTAAAAGGTAGTGCACTAAGAAGAACATACTCAGCCAAACAATACTACAAATTGACCTCCTTTGGTGATAGCAGTGAAAGACTATTTCAAAACAACACATGATGATAAAGTGTAATTCGAATTTCCCACACAATGAACATCTATGTAGTGAATAGGATTCATAAGGTGGCACCAAGATAAATAGCTCTTTCCAATAGCTGGCAGGGTTAACTATATATTTGAATCAGCCAATATCAAATATGTGACACATAGATCAAATCGACTTAGTCTCATATGAGTCGACTCTCTTCATTTAACAGATTGACTAAGTAAATGTTTTGTTGTACATGCTCTTAATTTTTTGTTGGTAATTACAAAATGACAAGGCGTTTAAAGAGTTTATTAAGTCAAAGTTATTCCCAAATAAGTCGTCGACTAAGTCTCCTCCATATATCAACTTAATGTTGCGAGTTACTTTGTAGTATACTTGCTCCTTTATGTGTGGCAGCATGAGTAGTACTCGAACTCTTCAAGCACAGTCATAAGTAACATATATAATCAACCTTTAATTAAGTTAAATAATCGGCCTCTGTCATTGTTAATGATAGTCGATTCCAAGCAAGTGATAATATATTAAATATATATTAATATATATATAATCACATATACATATATGTAAATCTCAACGTATATCAATATATATATATGTATATGTATATATATATATGTTAACTTATATAATTATATATATATCATATGCCAACTATGTATGTATACATTCGATATACAAATAAGTATAAGCAAGATAGTAATCACATAGTATTATCAATATATATCAGTTGTATACATATATATATATAAGTATATGCATCTATGTATATGTATACATATGTATACATATGTATACATATATCAAAACATTTGTATGGGCATGTCCGTTTACCATCGTACATGTGTATCAATACATATATACCTATGGATATATGTATATACTATACATATATATATATAGAAACATTTGATTCATAATAGTCATACACAAATACTATTGTATTGATAAGCACCTACATGTGGTACATCTATACATATACATATACATGTTAGATCCAATTGACATGCATGTGTATATATATACACATACTCCACGTACATCCTACTCATCAATACAAACATAGTAATGCAAGAAAGAACTCATAAGCCCAAACAGATAAACATCATCCAATAATGCACTCATTAGTAAACAAGACTCTACTAATGTAGACACATCAACTAAGGATGACTTACCAACTTCCCACATAATGACTCAACTCAATTATTCTACTATGGTGTGTGTAAGCTTAGATAGTTTACATTATTGGTTACTCAACCAAGATCTTCTCCCAAGTGATACTTCCCCTCCACTCGGAAGAATTGAACATATACCTGCAACCACTAACAGATGCACATGACAGTCAGTTGTTCACAAAATATGTAGTATGCGTAATACATCTCCTAAGTTAGAATATCAATTCAATAACCATCCATTTCATATATATGCAGTACTTTTCACATAACATTAAATGAGATAACATTCACATATAATGCATCAATAACAAAGTGCAAGCACAATTTATTCATCTCCAGAATTCACATTACATTAATATTTACCCTACATCTAGTAATAGTAAATAGTAATTACACAATTGGGGTGTAACATGAGACGAATTCAAAGATAAATCGTTCCAATGGTGAAGTCTTTCAAGCTAAGAGTTGTTGCATGGTTGGTTTCTTAGTTCTTTCATTTATTGCTATATCATTGTATTTTTACCTGGAAAAAACATACATGGTACGTTAATTAATACTTTTTCTATTAATAGGCATTCTCCACCTATCAGTCAACACTGCTAGCTAAAGTTAATGGGACATCTATACCAAGTGCATTTAACCATAAGAAGATTAAAGCTCCATATTTAGATAACTCTGTCAGCTAAATAAGATGTTGAGAGAGTCTGGGTAAATGAGATTAATAAGAGGTCTTTCTTAAAGCTCTTTTCTACTAATTATGGATTGTGGAAACCTGAACTCTTTAATCTAATTATGGATTCATTATGTAGGGTTTCTTTTTATATTGATCACTAACACACCCCTATTTTAATTGAATTTTTTTTTATATGGTAGCATGAAGAGAAACCTAAATCTAGACCTAGGCATACGAAAACTATCAAAGCAAAAATAGTAATTGATTCTTATACTCAATGTTGCCTTATTTATTGAATAACTAATGTGCTGAAAATGAATATTGAAATATTGATATAATTCAATATCCAGTTGGAAGACAACAAAGAATAAATAAAAAAGTACTCCAAAGGAGCCACTACATCATCAACCTCTTGTTCACATGCCAAACTTTTTGAAACCACCTTTTAAACCTATGCGGTCTTTCTCTTTCTCATTAATTCCAAAGCTTCTAGGGTTTGTGTTAGTTTTTAATGTTTACCTCCTCTCTTATACTGATATAAAATTTCAAGCAAATGCAATTGGCAGGTGTAAAGCCAAATTTCACAACCTTCGCCAGTATACTCCTTGCCTATGCCAAAATGTGAGCTTTCATAATAGGGTATGGACATCCATCAAAGCATCATAGAAGGAAGATTTTTTTTAGATATTACAGTTGGAAATGCTCTGGTAGACATGTATGCAAAATGTGGAAGCATAGAAAAGGCACATGAATTGTTTGACAAAATGCCTAAAAGATAGGTTATCTCATGGAATGTAATGATTGTAGGATATGCACAAAATGGATTTTTTTTAAATCTTTAGAAACTTTCAAGAAAATGCAATTGGTAGGTGTAAAGCTAGACTCCACAACTTTTTCTAGCATTCTCCCTGCCTGTGCAAGATAGGCTAGTACTTGGGCACAAGTTTGGATAGGGTTTTATGTGGGTTTTTTTAAGTTGCTTATGGTTATGGTTAAGTATTATCTATATAAAATGCAACTGTTGAATCTCTTCTTTAATTTGAAAAAGAGTTACATGCCTTAGATTGGCTCATTTGATAGAACACCTCAAACAAATGTTTCCTCATGACCTATCATAATTGCACAATATGAAGTTAAAAAAAACTACAAACTTCCAAGAAAATGCAAATTTGAGGTGTAAAGCCAAATCTCATTAATTTTGTCAGCATTCTACCTATGTGTGCAAAAAATGGGAGATTTGGAATGGAGTATGGACATTTAGGGAAAAAAGGTAAGTACATTTGTTTTTATAGTTGGACATTATTGTGTCCCTATTTCTTATTTTTTGTCAGGGAATCAACTCAAATAGTCTCATTTTAGAAAGTCATTGCATGAAAGTTTTTTTATTTGTTGGTGTGTTGTGTATTTTGAATAATTTCCACCTCTTTATTTTGACTCCTGGTGGATGATGATGCTAACGACATCACATTTAACAATCAAATCAATCAAAGTTTCCAAACATTTAAACTATTTATCACTAATGCCAAACCTAACAAGAGAAATTTATAAAGACAAAAAAGAAAAATCAAACAAAATGGACCCATGCATGTAGATATTTATGGTTAAGGAGCTTGATTATTTTCCTTATTCAAAGTTTTTGTTTCAATCGTGTTTGTATCCTCGTAAATGGATACCCAAAAAAAAAACTTTTTTTCCCAATTTGACCTTCCACACCTCTTTGGCATACCCATTGCACACCAAGGTGTAATTGTTAGTACATACTCACTTGTACATATGTAGTTTATAATTGAAGATGGACAAAATATATGCGAGTGCATTTGAAATATATGACAAGTTGGTTCAAATGGGAGTTGTTTCAAATTAAAATACACAATTTTCTAATTACTTACAAAATTTAATGTTTGCAATAACCACCCATTTGGAGAGAATGTAAAACTCAAATAGTTTATAGTTACACATCTTATTGCATACCTATTGGTGCCTAAGTTACTTTAAATTCAAGCCCTTATCAACTAGATGGGTTGTTAAATGTGCATTCTCTCATACTTGTTCTCCCATCCACATGAATCAAGTCCATTTACTATAGGTACCTGCACACACAATAAATGGTGTAAGGCTCTCTTACTAGACATCAAAATAAATATATTTCATAATTTAGTCATGTCATCATAGATTTTATAAAAAATTTGCAACATCAAATTCAAATGATCAAATGCAAGTTCTATTAATTCAAATTTAAACTTAACTAAATTTAATGAATGTCTTTTTCAAATTCAAATCAATTATAAGAGGGAAATTATGTGGTGTCATATTCTCAAGGCAGTAAATTATCAATTTCCTACAAGTGTGCAACTAATATCTTCTACAACTTCCAAAGATTCACCAAAGATCTTATTCAAGTTCTTGACTTTTCTACAAATCTTCAAGTTGGTAGTTTCTATGTCAACATCATCAAATGCATATATACCATATTTCTATAATGTCATACATACATAATTTGTACATGACATTGTAAATTTTATCACCTTCTTGACTTTTTTTTTTTTGTAATGTGAAAAATATAAAAGATGTTAAATACAATTATAGTTACATGCTTATACACATAGTTATATGGTAGGGAGTTTACATATATTTTTAACAGGATTTGTTATGATGGAAATTTACATACTTCTTAAAAAACCATGATAAAGATATATTATATATTTATTTTCAAGGTTTCATATTTAGAAATCTGCAAATATTGTTAGAAATCTAAAATAGATTGAATAACCAAGGAACTTTTTAATTAAGAGAAAATCAAAGTTACATAAACTGGAAAAACAAAACTGATTCAAAACAAAACTCCAAGAATTATGCAATGTCAATGTGACATAATTGTATTAAGAGCTTCCAAGTTGAATCAATCAATCAATCAATGAAAATACAAGATAGGTAGTGAGTTTATATAGAACTAAGGAGAATATGTTAGGTGACAAATCCAACCAATAGAAATCAACCACAAAAAATGAAGAATGCCACCAAAAGTGGAAAGTGTTCCACTCTAAAAAAAAGGGGACACCACATGACTTATGTCCTAGTAATAAACTCACTTTATTGTCCTAAGTAAGCTTAATAGAAGTCTAGGAAAATCTAGGACTAAGGGAAAATAAGTTAACCCGCTAAGAAATAAAAACCTACACTAACACCCCCCTTTAGCAAAACTTAGGATGATGTAAAATATGATGAGTCCTGACAAATGAGGCCATGTTAGGTACCCATGTACATATCAAATCCCCCCCAAATAAGAAGAATACCCCCCCACAAATAGAGAGAGAACACCCCACCAAAATAGAGAGAGAATAAGAGAAGAAGGACTAAGCAGCCCCCTAAAGAGATCCAATGGTAGATGCTCAAAAATTTATGGGGAAGATGGTCCACAATCATTGAAAAACATTCCCACTTAGGAAGAAATACAACCAAAGGTGTACACAAGTTTTCTCCCAAGTCTTGAAAGGAATATGTAGGAAGAAATTGCAAGATTTCTGAAGTTGGCTCAAGTGTCTCTATGTCAATTTTGAAAGTTATCACAATCAAATTAGACATTCTAGGCCACATTGTTGAATATGACAAATCAAAATCTCTTAGAGATGAATTTAGAACATAATCAAAAGACTTAATTATCTCCTTTGAAGATGTATCATCTAAATATTGATCCAAAGTATCCACACTCATGTCAAACTGTAAGGAATGATCATGTAGAAAATGAATTAGAGAGTTAGAGTGTTCCCTCACAAAATTTAAAGAACAATAAACTTTGTCAAAGATAAGATGAATATAATCAATAGTGTCTCCCAAATCTACAATATGTGTCTCCATAAAGTATTTTGAAATATATGTCAAAGAGATCATCCCACAAAGTTGAATATGAAAGACTATGTATGTCTCATTGCAAGAAGTCATTGGAATATTTCAAAGAAGCAACATTGGACTCTAAAGTAGCAATAGATCCAAGGACAAAAGAGTTATCCTCAAAGAGAAGATGCATGCCCTCAATAGTGTCATCTAGATCTAAAATGAGAGACTCTACAAACAATCAAGACAAGTTTGATAGAAACTTGTCCCAATGGACTAAATCCAAAAGACATAAATGATCCTGATGCAATGTGTAGACATCCAAATTTGATCACTCCCATATGATCAAAATCGTCTATTACATTCATCTATTCCATTAACAGTGATTAAATAATTTATTTAATCATTATTTCATTTTCTGCCTAAGGTTCCTAAAGTATCTAATTAAATAAATTAAATACTTTACCTTACCCCATTTTCTTCTCTAAATTAAATAAATATGACAAATTATTTAATTTAGTCATTTAACCCATTTGGATTAAAATCAATTTTAATTCCTTTTTTTTCTCTCTCTTTGTCACATTCGCCATAACCCTCTTCTAATCCGGATTAAATTAATTAATCTGTGATTAGGATGTGCACCACTTAATCTTGATTAAGTGTCACATCCTCCATAATCTCCCACTTGCCTCTAATCTTTCATTAATTATCCTAATCCTGTATTTGCACAACCTTAATCAGAATCATTAGCCACATTTGGCTTACCTTTTCTGGTCAACCTTCCTACTTACCATTTTTGGTATGGACTCCCTTCCCCATGTGAATTTTTAATTCACATTTATTTGCCCAAGGTTCCTCTCTTCTCCATGTGAATTTTTAATTCACTTTTATCTTTCCAAGGTCTTCCCCATCCCCCATGCAAGATTCTAGAAGCCTTGACTTGTCACTTCACATGTGCCAAGGGCTTCTAGAACCTTGGACTTGTCACATCACCCACATGTGACAAATCTCCAGCTTTTTGGAGACCCTCTCTTATCCACTAGATTCTTCTAATCATTGTGAATTTTTAATTCACTTTTATTCCTCCAAGGAATCTTCTCATCCCCCAAGATCCACCTCATCTTCACATCACTCCACCCTAGGACATCTCACCCTCCACATGTCAAGATGTGAGGGCTTGTGAGTCCTCAACTCACCATAGCCCTTCATCTTGATCTTTGTTGGATCGATCCCAACCGTTGAGTTCTCTAGAGAATTCCAATTAGCCTATAAATATCCCCTCAATTCCTTCATTTTAAAAGGAATCAAGTCTTTTGCAAATAAACTCTTGCAAAATTGTCATTCAAGCTCTCATCCATTTTAGCACCCATATTGCATCAATTCATTTTGCATCCACTTCATTTCATTGCTATCCAAGGAGCACACAAAACTTCAACATCAAGGGCCAACCAAGGAAGCAACAACATGAAGGTATAACAACAATTTATTTGTTTATCTTGCTT
Organism: Sequoiadendron giganteum; assembly: GCA_007115665.2. NCBI lineage: Eukaryota > Viridiplantae > Streptophyta > Pinopsida > Cupressales > Cupressaceae > Sequoiadendron > Sequoiadendron giganteum. The sequence goes on from CM021105.1 coordinate 88,755,896, forward strand.
TCATATTGTTCATTTTCTTAAGCTAATCATTGAGGTGCCCTATTATCTTGTTGTTTCTCTTTATTGCACTATTAGTTTTATCTAACATCTCACATTTAGGAAGCAACATTTTATTAGGATCACACAATGAATCACAAGAGCCTCTCGAAAAAGCAACTTTAGAATATGAGGTTGCAAAAGGTATGTGTGATGGGGTATCAATGAAGTGATCATCCACACAAGATGTTTCCATACAAGATGAGGCAACACAAGTCTCAGTATCATCTATAATAGCCTAGTTCTCCAAGGAAACATCACTTTCAAATCTGAAGATTAAATGTCTCCATGCAACTGATGGATGATGGTCCAAGTAGTGAAAGGGAATTAAGTGTGCTCTATGTGATGTAGATTATCCTCAAAAATAGTGATACATATTAGTCCATAGATTAGATCATTATTGTTAAACCATGCATTATTTTCATCATAGTCACTTGGCTCGGGAATGAGTCCAAGGAGATAGGGTGGTAGATCCCACTCAAGGAAGTGATTATTTGTCCCTTGTTTCAAAGACAAATAGTTCTCTAAAGTTAGCCTAACAACACAAGGATGAAAATGATGTTTAAGAGATATGATTAACCCCCCCAATAGATAAAACTTTATCTTAGTTCATGATTACAAAGTGCATGTCTAATCCCCCAAGAATGAGTGCAAAAGACTCCAAATAAGAATACCACTACACTCTCACCTTGTACAATAGTATCAAAAATCACCCCCAAATATTATAAGGTGGGCACTTTATAATTAGTACATTTACAATGTTGTTTCCAACATACAATGCTTAATAGGCTCAAAATAGCCAAAAATACCAATTCTGATACAATGAACTTGAGACAAAATATAGAAAAATCAACCTTATAACTGTGTAGTGCTCTTCATCACCTTTCCAATGATTATTTGTTTCTGAAAATTGGAGCGCCAGGCGAAAGTTATGAAATTTTGAAGAAATTAGCAACAAACAACTTCAACCTAAAATATCTGGTACAAAATGGAAAAAAGTATTTCCAATAGCTTTGTAGATAGAAAGTTCTCGTCTCCATATTTTCGATGATATCTCATTTTCAAAAAATGGACATTATGGTGAAAAGTTATGCAAGTTTGAAAAAAGACCCAATTTGGCCTATTAGAGGGCCCTAGTGGCCCCTTGGCGGACCATGGGTGGCATCATCAGTAGCGATGGTCATTGGTTGACAAGATGGGCAAAGTGTTGGTAGTTTAGCGGGTCATTGCTAGCGGTTTCAGTCAACTATTTACTCCTGATCACATGTGTGGTTTAAGAACTGCTAGTGGCTTATATTAAAAGTTGGGGTCTAAAATTCTTTGTGGCTTTTAAGGTTGTGGGACCCTTGGGTCCCAAGCGCTTAAGCGCTGGCACTCAGCGCCCTAAGCACTAGCACTTAGTGCTCTAAGAATTGGTGCTTAGTGTGTTGAGTGTTGAGTGACTAGTGCATCGCCTTAGGCACATTTAATTATTTATTTATTTTATTTTATTTTTAATAAAATAATCATCCGATTAAAAAAAATCTATGAATTTTTTAAAATAAATTCATACAACTTGTAGTCGGGGGACCATAAGGCTCCCCTAGCAAAAACAAATTGTCTAGATGACTCTCGACAAGTCAAATATAGGTGAATTTTATGTCAAAATTTATAGATCCCCGGCTTCCTGAATGCAATGGCAAGGTCCTTTTTGGCTGAAAATGTTCCTAGAAAAACCCATTCACTAGATTTGAACTTCAAACCCCCATTTTGCAACTTTTTCAAATGATCTCCAATTTGGATGAAACAAAAGGCAATCTTGACTTTCTCAAGCCTCCTGATGCATTGGAAGTCAAAGAGCTGCTAGTATAACCAAAATTGTTGCAATCATCCAGATCTCACGAAACACATATGTAATATGAAGAGGTTATTAGATCCTTGCAAAAAAAATTTGATTCTCTAGATTGTTCAAAATACAAGAGAAGAGCACACAAGATCTTTAATTGAAAACTCAATCTCTTAATTAGGAATCTATGAACTTAGATTTCTCAAAACAAAAGCTCCGGTACCATGTTAGAAATCTAAAATAGATTGAATAACCCAAGGAAATTTTTAAGAGAAAATCAAAGTTACATAAACTCAAAAACACAAATGATGCAAAATAGAACTTTGAGAGATTATGCAATGTCAATGTGATAAAATTGCATTAAGAGCTCCCAACCTCAATCAATGAATCAATCGATGAAAATACAAGCTAGGTAGTGAGTTTATATAGAACTAAGGAGAGGATGCAAGTGGCAAATCCAACCAATAATAATCAACCACAAAAAGTGGAGGATGCCACCAAAAGTGAAAAGTGTTCCACCCTTTAGGGAAGGAGACATCACATCACTTATCTCTTAGTAATAAACTCACTTTATTGTCCTAAGCAAGCTTAATAAAAGTGTACGAAAAACATAGAACTAAGGGAAAATAAATTAACCCACTAGAAAATAAAAACCTACACTAACAAATATGTTATGTGTGTGTGTATATACAAATATGTTTTTAATCAAGGTTTCATTATATGGTTTTTATATGTATGTATATATAGTAAAATTGTTTATTTTTAGGTTTTCATTATATATATAAAGAAACCCACATATATGTAGGGTTTAATTGTTTTGATAGGTTTCATTATATATGTGTGTGTACGATATATACAATTAAACTAATATATACGGGGTTTATTTTTTTATGAATATATATTGTAAAATCATATATATTCAAGGTTTCATTATATATATAGAATCAAATTAAGGCATTAAAGGTTTAGGGTTTTATTTTTTAGTTTCAAATGTCATGTTATGGATTTGTGTTGGCATGGACTGTACTCATATAAGTATCTAATTTTATAACATTTTTAGTCTGAGTACATTATGTTTTTCACCCTAATCATTGTTCATAATCCTTCATGGTCATCATATTGTCCATAATTCTAGAAGCTTATTGAAACCTCTCCATTGCACTGAAGGGATTAACATTGGCAACCTACTATATACCTATACATATTTATACATACTTATATATACACACATATCTACATATCTATATATCTATCTATGTATCTATAAAAATTCAATTAATGTGTGTATTTCAAAAATTTCAAAAATCCATATTTTTCATATTTCTATCTATTGTGTAGGTAGATAATATGCTTACAACATTGTAAAAACAATCACCTTCTCAACATATTATATTTTCAGTTACATATAATATAGATAGATAGATATGCGTGTATATGCATATATGTTATGTATTTGTATATATACATGTATAACTCCAACCAGCCCAAGCCATGCTATTTCTAACTACAATAATTTGTCTTTTCTCCTCAATTATGAAGGACTCATTTGATCCCATGGCTTATATATTTTTATGCAAGATATAATTGTATACACATACATATGCCAAACTATTAATGACCCATCTTACACACTATATTATACATTTATCTTGCATTTTTTCAAGAATTCAGGTCCACCTATTTCTCACCACCATGTCATTACACATCAAATGCCATCATTTCCTTGTCATAATCCAGTCATTTGATTATGCTACAGTTATTCATGTGCTTATATCATGGAATATGTTTACATTTGTGTTTGCATTACAAAATATGTCTTATTTTTACAACTATTGGTATTGTTTGCTTAAGGTGCAAGTTTAGTCAAAACTATGGTTGGAGGTCAAAAGGGGAAGAGAACATGTGGAAGGAAGAGTTAAAGTGCCATGAGGAGTGAATTTCACTTCAAGGAAGATACACCTACTACCAAACAATAAGATGGTGTTGTGAATGTGTAGTCCCCTCCATGGGTGCTGGCAAGAAGTTGAATCCACTTTTTGGCCATTTAGTGGAAGTGTTTTCCCTAATTTTCAGAATTTTACACTTTTGACCTTAAAATTTGAAGCACTTAGAGATGAAATCTTGGAAAATGTCATTGATCATAAAATGTAGTACTTGGAGTCCGGTTTCCAAATATGTAATTTATTTTAATACCCAGATGATACAAATTGATTTTCAATAGACGTTTCTAAAAACCATTGTTTAAAAGTCACTTTTTTTTACCATACCATGCACGTGTATGTCATCCATATTTTGACCTAATAATTATAATTTTCTAAATCCTTTTGGGAAAATATTTGTAACTCATTGAAGCATGCTTTCCATATTTTTTATTATTTTTTATTGAATTTTTTTTTTTGCTATTTTTTTACTAGCCATATTTGGTGTTTTGAAAAATCATTATGTACGTCACACATAAGATAACCTAAACTTATCATTTTTTGATTTTTTTTTTCAAATTGAAAATAATTGTCTGAAGTATGCTTTCATACAATTTTTTTTTCAAAAAGTTATTAAAATACTAAAAAAAATTGATAATTCAAGTTTATGGACTTGTATCATCGTAAATTAATTGAAAAATAGAAAAAATATTCTAATTGTAAAAAAAAAAAATATTTAGAATCTACACTGTCTCATCTATAATGGGTTTTAATTTCGTGAAAATTTTCTGAAAAAAAAAGTCTTCAAACATATGCCCAAAGTCACTATTTTATTGTGACATTGCCAAGACCTTCAACTTGCAAGTCAAACCAGGTCCAAAGCTTAGGTTCGAGTCCCCACAAAGCTTTTCCCGAACCGAAAAAATAAAGCAAAAACCCGACCAAAAATTAAAATTTTAAAAAATGGGATCCTTTTTCATAATTTTTTTTTAATGAATTTAAGAAATGGGATAAACATGATCCCGTCTTTAAAAAGCGGGATCAACGGGATCAACAGGATCCCATTTTAAAAAAGCGGGATCCTGTTTTGAAATGGGATCCCGTTTCTTAAAATTATATATAAAAAAAAAATGTTTTTTTGAAACGGGATCCCGTTTTTGATCGGGGTCCCAAACCTAAACAGGATCCCGTTTATTAAAAAGCGAGATCCTATTTTGCAAGTCAAATTCATTTTTTTTCCTAAGGCAAAAGCTTCCACGTTTCGTGGACTCATATTTGTGCTTTTACCCCCACATGTAATGAAGATATATAACCTATTGTTCACATTGCTAAAACAAATGGCATGCAATTGGGACCTTCAAAGGTCTACAAAAGTAATTTGTCAATGATGAAATCCAAAGTGCAATGGAAAATGTTGAAGACAACCATATGTGACCCATCAAGGCTATGACAAAGAAGTGGGGAATGTATCCTAGTAGCTTGAAGTCATGGATGCATGGCGTTACCAACACCAAATGAAGGGGAAAAAACCATGTTAACTAATGAAGAAGAGGGAAATTTTGTCTAATTGTGTAAGGACATAGTTGATATTGGCCCCATGACCATGAAATTTATCAACTTAAATCTTAGGTGGATCAAATGATTCAATCTAGGCCAAGCCTATTCACATATGCGATTCCCAAGAGGTCATAATGGGTAGGATTTTGAAAAAGGAATCCAAATTTAACCATTCGAACTACAGAGGAGGTGGACACCAATAGAGAAATAATTTCAAGGCCATGGATAGTTGCACCCTTTCATGATAACTTGCATAAGATATATAGTGACAATCAATATGTCTCTAGTAGAAATTTTAATTTTGATGAGATTGGTGTATAAGTTCATAGAAATTGTTGCATGTGGGTAATTGCAAGACTAGGTTCCAAAATTTTCCTCCATTTAATCTCAAAAAAGTATGGAGTGTATCAAAGTATTAGTATGTGTAAGTGTAGCGAGTCATGGTATCCCTAGTTTATATTTTTAAATGAAAAAGAGACATTAAGAACTACATTTATAATTGTGAGTTGGGGGCATGCATGGAAACCCAAGAACATGCTTGAATGATGAAAGAACTATGTAATAACTGGTTGGGAATTTTTTTGCATCTATCTTAGGTGGGTTTTCATCAAAAAATAAAGCTCTTATTTTTTATGGTCATGGCAGCCACATGGCCTTCGAAATAATTGAGGAAACAAAGGCATATAGGTATTGAGATATTGACCATCCATGTGCATACTAGCTGAAATTTGTAACCCTTGGACGTGAGTATGTTTTATCCATTTATTTAAAATAGAAAAGGACAACATGGATGGAAAGCTGCCCCCAAATTAAAATAGGAATAAAATATTTGGAAACTCTTACCAACAAGGACTTAAAACAAAAATTAACACCCTGCAATATTATTAGTGGCTTCTAAAGGATGAGGATTTGGCCATTAAATCGAACTACACTTGAAATGGACATAAGGCCAAGTGAGGCCTTTATAGTTTAAGAGGAATGAGATATTACTGGAGTAGAAAATAAGGCTTTCACAATGGAAGGGGACCCATAGATTATTACAAAAAAAACTTTCTTGCATATTGCTAGATATGGAGAGGAAGAGGTACAAGAATTCCTAAAAATATATAATGTTGAACATTACATAAATTCCTAGTGGGTCATTGTCAAATTAATGTCTTCTAAGACTCTACCTACATTGACTACTTGCAATATGAGATGCTCTACAAATCTCTCATCAGTCTCACTTGCTTACAAATAGAAACTATATAATCTAGGTAGTAATGAAAAACATCAAAATATATGAATAATTGTACAACTAGAAACATTTATACAACTATTAGAACACATTTACATAATGGTAAAAATATATATACAATTATATAGTTAACTATCAATAATCCAAGTAGTAGCCATTAGAGGAAAATATCCAATAGTGGTAGTGTGTTAACAAACACAAATTAATATCTCATTGGGAATGTTCTGGAAAAAAAGGAGCTATTTGCAAAACTTGAAAATTTGTAAAATCAAATAGCAATGAGAGATCTCTTTGTTGATTCTCATCTTATTTAAGAAAAGCTTTGAAAGGATTGGTATGAAAATCTGAGGAGAGAGGAAATTTTTTGGAAACACAAATCAAGGACTCAATGGCAGAAACAAGGGTACAAGAACTCCAATTTTTTCCACGAAAAAGCAATAATACATAAGAAAAGGAACACTATCTCATCCCTCATGAATGAGCATGGTGAGAATATTATTGTTGATACTATGATTGGGAAAATGGCCTCTAACTACTTCTAAAGAGCTTTCTCTATTCAGTCTACTCCTTGTGACACTAAGCTGGTGGATCGACTATTAAACTACTTACCAAGTACATTGTCCCCTGATGATAATGCACACATTATGGCCCCCATTTTTGATAAGAAAGTTAGGCTTGCTAATTTTTCTATGGGTGCTTATAAATCCCCAGGTCTTGATGGTTTCCCTTCAACGTTCTTTCATGAATTCTGGGAAAGTGTCGACCGTGATATTGTTAGGGTGACCAAGGATTTTTTTCATAATGGTAAAATCCTTAAAAAACCCAATAACTCCTATATTTCCCTTATCCCTAAAGTTTAGGGCCATATTGGCATTGCGGATTTCAAACCTATCAACTTATACAATACGATTTATAAGATATTCTCCAAAGTCTTGGTCAATAAAATTAAATTCCTTTTGGGCAAGTTGATCAATGCTAACCAAAATGGGTTTGTCTTGAGGCATCAAATTATTGATGTGGCTATCTCAACTCATGAGATTATGTAGTATATGGAAAAGAGCCTCCTCCTGGGTATGACTCACAAACTTGACATATCAAAGGATAATATTAGGGTGGACTAGGATTTCATGTTCAAAGTTCTAAGGAACGTGGGTTTCCATGAGAAATTTAATCAACATTGTTAGGTAATGTATTACTATTGTAAAGTACTTAGTGTTAGTTAATGGTGTTCCAAGGGGCTTCTTTGGGACCATGAAGGGTATCCATCAAGGGGATCCCTTATCCTTGCATTTGTTCATTTTGGTGGTAGAATTTTTAGGTAGAAACATCCTAAAGCTCATTGAGAACAATTATATTAGAGGAGTTAGGGAAACTAAAACTCTCCCTCCTTATGCTCTCTAGAATTTTGTGGATGAAATTATCATTTTTGGTGTTGCCTCTATGGTTGAGGCTAGTTGCTAGAAAAAGTGTCTAATTCTGCAGAAGCCTCTAGTCAATATATTAATTATGATAAAAGAAAGATTTAATTCTTCAATTGCAATGAGGTGTTAAGGAGAAAAATTTAGAACACCTTAGGCTATTAGTGTGTTGAATTTCCCATAATTTATCTTGTTCTTCCTCTTACTATTAAAGAGGTTCCCCCCTCTTACTAGAACTCTATTTTGGAGTGCATGCAGAAAAGACTAGCGGGTTGGAAAGGGAAACTTTTGAGTAATGTTGGAAAGTTACAACTTCTTGTTGCATCACTTCATGGAATCCTAATTTATTTTTTAACTCTCTTTAAAATTTTGATCTATATTGTAGACAAGTTGGAAAAAAATCAAGGGAACTTCTTATGGTTAGGCACAAAGGAAAATAAGAAAATGGCTCTTGTCAGTTGGGATAAAGTTTTCCTCCCAAAGGTTCATGGTGGTCTGGGAATTAGGAAAACCGCTCACTTAAAAAAAGCTCTAATAGAAAAGGTGGGGTGGGACCTTATTCAAAAAAATAAAGACTAGTACAAAATTCTAAGTACAAAATATCTCAATCACTCAAGATTCCATAGTGTGCTTTCTGAAACAGGTTTTTCTAGAGGATCTAAGGTTTAGATTAATATCCTAAAAAACCATAGTTTGATCTTGTTGGGTCTCAAATGGAAGTGGGGAATGGTAGTATCATCCACTATTGTTATGACTATTGTTTATTTGACCAACCTCTTAGAGAACACACTTCCTTTAAAAACCTTCAAATCCATGCTTTAAGCACCTTTGGCCCTCTAGTTTCTGACTACCTTTTGCATGAAAATTCTTGGAACCTATTCAGACTTGTAAAAATATTCACCTTCATTAAAGTTATTTTCTCCTCCAAATTGACCTTTGTAGGATTAAACTACCCATCTTCCCTAGGAAGGACCGCTTCTTTTGGGCCAAATGTCCTAATGGTAACTTTTCTCTCAAATCAGCTTATAATATGTTGTTAAAGATGAACATTTATGCTAACTGGATGAAAGTTTGAAACAACAAGCTCATTCTTAAAATCACTTTTTTCTAGTGGACTACTATGCACAATAGAATCCTAACCCAAGACAATCTCATCAAGAATAGATTCCAATTACCTAATAGATGTGTTCTTTGAAATGTGGATGAAGAAACAATCTCTCATATTCTATTACATTGTGCTTTTTCCCATAAAACTTAGATATTTGTACTACAGTAGCTCCAAATCTACTGGCTCATGAACTAGAATTTGGGGTACTTTCTAAAGGAATGGGTTACTCCTTTTCATCACCCTATTATCAAACAGTTATGGAAGCAGATACCTCCTCATCTCTACTAGAGCCTATGGAAGGAAATAAACAACCAGATCTTCAAAGATATGCAAAGGAACCTTGAGGAGGTTTGTTCAGCTTTCTGTAAACTTCTCTTGGAGAATTTTTCCATTAGATGTATCTAAATTCCCCTCCTCTCCCTTTGGAATCTAAAATTACTACTCAATTTAGGGTTTTCCTAATCCATTCTATAAGGTTGAAATGACAAAAAAAATGGAAAGATTACACACAAAATAGACTCCCCCCTTTTTGGTTGGTGCAAACTGAATTTTGATGGTGGTGCAAGTGGTAATCCTAGTATGGCTAGTGGAGGTGGTATGATAAGAACCCCCTCGAGGGATATTGTGGTAGGTTATGCTAGTGGCCTTGGTACCAACATGAATAATTGGGTAGAAAGTATGGCTCTCTTGCAGGGCCTCAAGATTGCCCTTGCCATTGGCATCAAGAATCTCTTCATTGAGGGGGATTATAAATTATCATTGATGCAATGAAAGGTAATGCTCAAATGAGATGGGTGCTTTAGGATATTATCAATGATATCCAAAATCTTCTTCTTGATCTATAGAACTTTGAAATCAAGCATATTTATTATGAGGGCAATAGGATTGTTTATGCTATGGCTCGCCTAGGGATGGATCAAAATCCTCTTCGATGTTGGCGCAAGTTTCCTTGTCTCCTTGATTATGTTAAACAACTATTTACTTTGGATTGGAACTATGCTACCTATGCTAATTATAGTTAATGGTGTGTATGATTGGAACATTCACCCCATGCCTATGCTTGTGGTGGAGGTTTATATGCAAAGTGAGAAAATTAAAAATTGGTCTCGTCTGAGTATTATTATGGGAAAAATTTATCTTATTTGTTACATGAGGATGTGGATGTTGACTCTGTGTCAGGATATGGAGACTAGTTCTAAAAGGGTCATCAATGTTAGGGAACGGCTCAACTGGCTGACATGGCTTCCTAATGTTTGGTTTGATCATATGAAGATGATGATGAACTACTCCATTTATGATATTATGGTAATGGTAATTATTAGAGGCTAGATAAGACTTTACCTATCATACCACATCACATCCAAAAATATTTATGCTTAATTATAACTAATATAGCTAGCATGATTTAAAACCCCTCTTAGTTCTTCTCACGGTGTTGTGTCGCTAGCTTTCTACCATTTCATGGGGCATGTTTATGTGGTTTGCAAAATGATAGAATTAAATTTTAAGTCTTTTCACATATGTGACATGACTAGTATGAGCATCCTCATTGGAAGTATGCTTCAAAAGTCTAACCATGGCGATATCTCTAAGGCTTTATACCATTTTACGAGATACTTGCATATGGTATGTGGATGTGCAAAAAATGATCTAACGACTTTTTCTAGAGGTTACAAGACTTTTTTGACCATCCATCTTTCTTGGAATGGTCTAAATTTGTATGTGATTGTGTTTGTTGGCACATGGCAAGCCTTTTTTAGCAAAAGTGACAGTGTTGTAAGGTGGTTAAGGTAGCGAAACAGCTTCCTACACTAATATTGAGAGGAGGATAATGTAAAAATTATAGATCTTTAGTAGTTACAAAAATAAACATAAATATCATGCATACCACAGCATAGTGATTTACATGAGGAAAACCCTTTTGAGAGATAAACCCCACACTCTAAAATCTGCCCAATATATTATTCAGAAATCATGAAGATTACAATATACTTAGAAAGCAAGCTTCTCATAGGAGGATCACCAAACATAGATCTAGAGGCAACACAACTGGTACCAAACTCTCAAAATACATCACAATCCACAACTATAATACACCACCCATCATAAGATTGAGACACATTTTCCCAAAAAATCTCCCACTTGTCCAACACCTTGCAAGAGCAACAAGAGGGTGTATAAAAATCACCTCTTAATTGCAAGTGGCCTAAAGGGCCATAGTCTCTAAACACCATCTAAACTTCTCTGTGCTCATAGGATTAGTTAAAGAATTGACAAAATTCATCAAAGTCTCTACCTTAAACAACCTCACCTTGTCATCTTTGACCATATCAAAGTGTGTACCCCCACGCCCCCTCGCGCTGATGTATCAACAATACCTTATGTAGTTACAAGGTTGAGACACATTTTCCCAACAAATGTGAGTTATGATCAAATTTTGATTCAAAGAAGGATTTGTAATAATTATTTTTACTTCTAGATGGGGTGATATAATCATTACTATTATAGCATGGGTTTTTATCCTCTATTCTATTCTAATTAGACTAACTACTCAAATTATTGGCATCTGTGTAAGCTTTTATGAAAACCTACTAACAACTTACAAATTATGTTAGGTCATCATATGTATGAGTGTTTGAGAAAACCTGTTATTAGCTTGCAAAATTTGTTGCTCCAACAGAGAAGAATGGGTGGTGATAGAGTTCCTATTGAACCTAGTTCATACGATTAATTCTCCTATGATGCCACAATCTAGCATATTTTTTGTGAAGGAGTTATTGCTCCTTTCCTGTAGTGCCTTAAGGGACATGATGAGAGTCTATCCATCTAGTTCTATTCTTGGGACTCGCAAAAAGTTAAAGTTGGTGGAATTGCACTTGAGGTGGATGAAGACAAGCAACTGGGATGAGTACCCAAGGAAAAAATGGAAGAAACACAGGAAAACCCCAAATAATGATAATTTATCTATCTTCTTGAAGGATGGTGAAAATCCTATCAAACTTCAAGGTGGGTTTGACATAGAAAAACTTCCTTCACCCTGGGATAAGGTATGCCTTATGATTATGAGTTTTTTCACTCTTGAAGGTAGATTAAAGTGCTGCTATTTTTATGACTTCCCACTCCTAAACCATTTTTACCACAATGTGTTGTTGAGTTTTCCCTTTTACCTATTTTTCTCCTTAGAAATTTTGATTAATGATATCCTAGACTTGAACAAGCATGACCTAAAAAAATCCTATTCCCATTCATCAAGGTCTAATCATGCACCTCTACTAATTACATCTTGCCTTATGCCCACCAAAGAAAATTAAAGCTATCTTAATTAAGGAAACCCTCATTTCCCCTCATGATGTGACTGCTAGGCCTCTGAAGGGAAAATGAAAAGTAGAAAAAACATGCCCTCTATTGTTGATCATACCCCCTCCACCAAATATTTTGGGTGAACCCTCTAATGCTACCACTCAACCCTCCACCCATTCAACCTTTTGAAGGACAATCCTTCACAAATGACCTTTGGATTTGATCAATCTCAAGTTTCTCAAGGTCTTTGTGACCTTAAAATTGTTGTCCTTTTTTTTAAGAAAATGCATCTAGATGGGGTCTCAAAAACCCCCACCAAAAAATAGAAAACTAAGACTATCTTGGTTGATGATGAATTTGTTCGTGCGGTCAATGTTGTGGAGTGTAACGATAAGGAGGGGGGTGGCTTTCATCTAAGAATATCCAACCATCTGGAGAGTCATCTCAAGACTACTGGGAAGAAAGAGACTAATGATGATTTTAAGTAGGTTACTATCTCTATTGATGAAGAGGAAAATGGGTTTGATTATAATGATCTACAAAAAATTACTGAGAGCCAACCCAATTACACTATTAATATTGAAAATTCTAGTATGGACCCTCCAGAGGTGATTCACAACTACCCTCAATGTGCTACTATGATGGGGGAGCTTGCTAAACTCAAAAAGAAGGTGCTAGACATTGAGAATAAGATAGTTTTTCTAAATTCAGATCCATGGTTATGCACAGATTAATAATTACTCTATGTTTACTACATGATAAATAATTGGTGAAGACTCATGGAAAGGATAATTGCCATAAGGAATTGTTCAAATTCCTCACAGATGATTGGGGCTAACTCTTTAGTTAGGTTGTTTCTTTTTGCTAGTTGATTTTAATTGTTTTTGATGAACTGTTAAAGTGTTTTTTTTATGTTGTTATGGTCTTTGGACTTGGTTTTTAGCCTATGATATTTTGTAATGGGCCAAAACCCTTGTTTTTGCTTCTTTATATATAAAAAACATACACAAATCCATAGTACTTTTTGCCTTCCCCATGTTCTTTTCATCTTTTAACCTCCATCCACAGTTTTGGTTGAACCTAGATCTTAAAAAAACAATATTAATAGTTGTAGCAAAGCTAAGATATAATATGTAAAATACACATAAATGCAAAGATATTATGTGACATAAGAAAATGAATGATAATTGTAACATTTTTTAGATACAATTTATAATATAAATACCAAAATAAATATACTATGTGACCTAAGTAGATAATTGAATTGTAGCATAAGAAAATTATTGGACTATAACATACGAAAATAATGGCATCTGATGTGTAAGGACATAGAGGTGGGAGAAAGGTGGAATTGAATTCCTAAATAATGCAAGATAAATGTATAGCATAGTGTGCAATATGGGTCATTAATAGTTTTGTACATGTATGTGTATACAACTATATCTTCCATATAAATATATATAGTTATGTATCTTACATGGGTCTAAGTGTGTCCTTCATAGTTGAAGAGAAAATAAAGATTATTTCAACAACAAAAACAATATATCTTAGATTGGTTGGAGTTATTCATGTAAATACACATATGTATAACATGTTTATATACACACACACACATATGTAACTAGAAATAAAACATGTTGAGAATCTAATTTAATTTATAATGTTGCACACAAATTACCTAATTATTATAGAAACAAATATGAAAAATATAAATTTGATATTACTAGATTAGACACCATAGTTATATAATATGTCACCTATGTCAACATCTTTATTGCAACAAAGAGGATTCAACAAGCTTCTATAATGATGGATAATGCAACAACTATGAAGGAAGCATTGTGAAAAATTATTAGTGTGAAAGGTAGGTCTATAAATGCATTTTAAAATGTATTATGTAATCAGATGGAAATGTTAAAAAGTTGATACTAGTAGGAGTGTGGTCCATGCCAATATAAATCCCTAGCGTGATATTTGGAACCAAAAAATAAGACACCCTAAACCTTTAATGTCTTAATTTGATTATATATAATGAAACTTTGAATATAAATGGTATCAATATATATAATGAAACCCTACTTAAAAACATATATACATACACATATGTGTGTATATAAATATGTTTATATATGTATATGTATATATGCATACATATACATATATGTATGTATATACATATACATATATGTATATGTATGTGTATGTATATGCATATGTATATATATGTATATATGTATACACATGTATGCATATGCATATGCATATATGTATGTATGTATATATATGTATATGTGTATACATATATACATATATATACACATATGCATATACATACACATACATATACATATATGCATACATAAATGTATATTGTTGCAAAGTATTGTTACTGATATCAAATGGGAAAATTGTTGTCATTGATGTCAAAGTTTTGCATTGAGGGAGATTACTGCTTGCTCTAGTTTGTTCATGGCTTGGGAGAGTCTATGTGGTTTGGTCTTCTTTGGACTGCATAAAAGATCATATATTGTTAGGTTTTTATGCTCATGCTAGTATTTTAGCTCTAGTTCATCTAAACCCTAAGTGTTTTGTCTAGGTATGCACTTTATATTCTAATTCATCATTGACTATTCATTGGCCATTCTCAGTTTCTTAAGTTACGACTTAAGCCCCTAGGCATCATTGGTTTATCGGACCTATTCATCGCTTGCCTTAGTTCAAAATATTTTTCCTTAAGTCTAAAGTTAATACTTTAGAAAAGAAAAGGATGACGTCAGTGGGATAAATGTCATATTTTTGCTTATCCATGGGTGTAATTTAGGCCCCATTTTTAGTCGTTCAAAAGCTTGAAATGGTGACAATTAGTGATCTTCCACGAGTTTGTGTAAAGAGAGAGAAGGAAGAAATAATGTCCTACAAAAGCACAAAGAGGTGATGCATGTAAAGGTTGGGCCTAGAAGGAAAGAGTGTTATGCATATGTAACACTTGTCGTATGTCCACTTGTTCGCAAGAGTAAAAGTGGGTCCCATTTATAGATGTTTGGATTTGCAGAAGGTTGGTGCATGGTGTTATTCCACTAGTCCACAAGAGGAAGAGAGAAGATAATGTGGGAGAACAAAATACTGACACATGTTCAAGACTTTTCAACAGTGGCTTTGCATAATGCAGAAGGTCGATGCATGTTTAGAATACGTATGCCAAAAGAATTTTCAATGCAGTATCTGCACTCCAATTCAGCGTGAACCATTCTAATAGAAGGGTTTCTCAATTCAACTATGCATCATCCATTTTGACCACAAAAAAAAATATCGATGACTTAGATTGAAACATGTCAACATTAGCTCTTGGTTCTAAATTTGGATTGTATAGGGCAACATAGTGGAAATAATTTTTACTGACTGACTTTCTCTACACCAAACATGTTAATTTTTGGTCCAAGTTGATGTTGCAATATATTATATCATCCAAAATTGGTATTTAAGAGAATTAAAACCCTCTTTAACATTTAGATCTGCATTAGTCCTTAAACCCTTAACAACCACTTGAACCCTTATCAAACATTAGCAGAATGTAAACATGAGAAACAATAATACAAACACATGAGAACACTATATTTACTTGGAAAACCAAAGAAGGGAAAAACCACAGTGAGGATTAGCTCACGTTATAAAGTAATTGCAACATCGAATATAATAGGCTCACTGTCAGAGGGCTCAGTGTTGGGAAAATGTGTCTCAACCTTGCAATTATATACAATTTATTGTTGATAGGATGTATGTTGCTATGTGGTGATTGATCATGCAAATACTATACACTCGTAGCAAGACATGGGATTCCCATTGACACGTCAAGGTTTTTTCCTAATGACACATCAAGGTTTTTTTTCCCCGCTGGCACGTCAAATAAAAAATGACCTTGTAAAACCCTAATTCTAGAAGGTTTCAAAATCTTGTTATAAGCGGTTGGGTTGTATGTAGATGAGGGTGTATTATGAGAGTCTGATAGCGGTCATATTGTATCTTGATCTCTGGTGGTGATACTCCTGTGAGAAGCTTGCTCTGCAAGTATATTGTAATCTTTTGATTTTTGAATAATATATTGAGTGGATTTTGGAGTGTGGGGTTTTTCTCCCAAAAGGGTTTTCCTCACATAAATAATTGTGTTGTGGTATGCATGATATTTGTGTTTATTTCTATTTAAGTTTTGTAACTATTAAATATCTATAAAGTTTTGCATTTTTCTCATCTCAAGATTAGTGTAGGAAGTTTTTCCACTACCTTAGCTTCCTTAAAATCACTACCCAAAAGAAAGAACGACTCATTGCAAAAATAGAAAGAAGAAGAAAGAAGATTGTTATAGTGAGAAATCCATCTCAAATAAATAGAAAGATCCACCACAACATCACCAGTACATTTGTAGCCTCTATAAAGAATGCAAACACCTTATGCTCATTGCTTCCAATAGCCTAACACATTAAAGCTTGCAATACACTTCACAAATTCATAGTTCACATTACATCTCACATCACACACCTCACCACACAATCCTCCATCAACAAAACACTTATTTATACCTTCTTCAACCTTGAAAGCATTCTCCAAGGTCGGCTATGCATCTCAAACATGAAAAATCAAATTAGGTTGGCCTTAAGCATTCCTGCAGTGGAAAGGAATGAAAGGGGACCACACCACATCTTAACTTTGACCCAAATCATACATATACACCACACGACACTTCCAAAAACATTGAAGCATATATGAAATTAGTGTAAACACCCAAGGTCGGTCAAGCTCGTGTAAACACCTTTGAAAAATTAAGTACTTGCTTCCTTTTGATCCAAAGATGAGTCATGGACCACACACAACACTTTAACACACTCCATAATATTCCATAAACAACCTAAATTTCAACAAATTCCTTCACAACAACTTTCACCTAAAGAGCACACTCATCTTGTACACCTAGTTAACTTTCCTCATATTGTACAACACACAAATCTAACCTTGTGGAGAACTAAAATTTGAAAAACTCAAACTAAAGATGGATATAAGCAGTACAAGCACACATCTAGAACTACAAGACCAAAAACTGAACTGTGAAGAAATGTAGAGAAAAACCATTTCTCCTAGACACCACTACAATACATAGTTCACACACTAGTTCACACAACTTTCTCTTCAAAATGATTCAGAAACTAGAACTTTGGATATAACACCTCTAAACACCTTTGATCAAAAATTTTGAACTACACAATTAAATCTTCAACCATGAAGAAATGTAGAGCAAAACCATAACACTACTCTGACACACAAAACACCTCTCCAACATTGTTTTCTCTTTTCTTCAAATTTTCTCAAAATTATTTGGAAACCAAGCATCACAAACACATTCTCATCATTTGGAATACTTCCTCATCATAACTAAACCAACTATAACATAGCAACTCAACTATACACATGCTTATCAAAGCAACACTAGAGGTTGACACTAGCAATATGTACTAATGACAGTATAATGAAACTAACCAAAGCATCACCAAGGTTGACATTAATACAACAACAACATAGATATGTTGACATCAATGACAACACAAGTTGCACATACTTTCAATAATCTCCCCATTTTTCATTGATGGCAACACATGATGTGAAATACCACCAACTTTGATTAATAAAACACACATTGTACCATAGTGCACACTGCTCCCCCTTACATAGGCATCAACTATGTCCAATACTTTCTCTTTCTCATGACTTAAATTTCTCTTTTTTTCACTTTAATCTCTCCCCCTTTGAAATCGATGGAATAGGGAAACACACTTGTATCTCTTCCCTTTGAAATCAAACATACATACTTTCTCTCTCCCCCAAAGGCAATACCCATAAGGGACAACAACTGCTCTGCAACTACCTTTTCTTTTTATTGTAGTATATTTTTTTCACATCTTTTATGCACACTCCCCTTTAAGAGTACACACCATATTGCATCAACCAGTAACTACTGCATATTTCATGCAATGAAAATACCTACTCCTTCTAACTGCAACAATACCACTACCTATACTCCCCTTGAGAGGTAGCCACCAACATCGGTCCAAAACAAGGAATGAATCTTGAAATCCATTGGACCAATGCACACTCTTATGCATCTAGTTCAAAGGAGGGGTAATAACCCCTAACTTCTCTTGAGGATACTCAAAAGTATCCTTAGGAAGAGCCTTTGTGAAAATATCTACAATTTGATCCTTTTTAGGCACATACTCTAGCTTCACCTCATTCTTTGCAACCTTCTCTCTCAAAAAGTGATACTGGATTGAAATATGCTTACCCTTGAATGCATTACAAGATTCTTTGAAATGTTGATAGAATTTGTATTATTTGTTAGAGTAATCATGCATTAGTTAATAATTGATTATTATTCTAATTTATTCTCATGCACTTAAGCTAAACTTAGGAGTTATTTATTAAGTTAAGTGATTTTCTATGTTAATTAAAGTGAGCTATTATTGGATCATTCTATCTCATTGCATGAGATGTTGACACTTGTCATGATCTAATCCCTTTACCATTTAGGGTTTCTCCTATATAGTACTCAACCCTCATTATATTATCTCTAGAGACTCTTTTGATCTTTTGAACTCTCAACCTTTGAGGACTTTTATTTTCCTTGAAGATTCTTGAGGTTCATTGTTGTAGCTTTTTCTTGTTGAGGAATATGATAATTATTTTTTTGTAGATCTTTTGTGTGGAAGGTGTCTTTGTTCGTTGTTTGATCATGTGGCTCGTGTTTTTCACAGTTTTAACATTATCACATAAGATAGAAATAGGTTAATCATATACCACTATGATATCCTTCAAGTTTTTCTTCATCCATAACACCGGTGTGTAGCATGAATCTATAACAATATATTCTTCCTCTGTAGTAGATAATGACACCAAATCTTGCTTCTTGCTTAGCGAAGATACCAACTTGTTTCCAAGAAAGAATGCACCACTACTTGTGCTTTTTCTATCATCCACACAACCCACCCAATCTGCATTGTATAAGCACACAAAGAAAAATCAATATCCTTTGGATACCACAAGCCATGTTTCAGAGCGTCCTTCAATTATTTGAATATTCTCTTTATTGCAACTACATGTAACTCTTTTGGACCTTCTTGAAATCTAGCCACAAGACAAACTACATGCATAATATCCGATCTAGTAGTAGTTAGATATAACAATCCTCCAATCATTGTTTTTTACTTGCTCTAATCAAACTTAGGAGATTCATCATTCTTACTTACCTTGCAACCAATAACCATGGAGGTACATACCGGTTTAGAGTCTTCCATTCCAAACTTCTTTAACATTTTCTTAATATACTTTGATTATGAAATGAATATTCCTTTTTCTGTCTGATTGATTTGAAGTCCAAGGAAGAAATTCATCTCCCCAAACATAGACTTCTCAAACTCTTTTTGCATCTCTTCTAAAATTTCTTGCACATACTTTCATTACCTCCAAATATTATGTCATCAACATACACAATCACAATCAAGATTTTATCTTTCTCCAACTTAAAGTAAAGATTACTATTTGCAGCACCTTTATTGAATCCTTGTTGCAGCAAGTACCTATCCAATCTTGCATACCAAGCTCTTGGAGCTTTCTTGAGTCCATATAATGCCTTCTTCAATCTGCAGACCATATTAGGATTATTTGATAACTGAAAGCCTTCTAGTTGTTCAATATAGACTTCTTCCAATTCACCATTCAAAAATGTAGACTTCACACCCATCTGATACACTTTAAAATATTTGTGTGCTATAAAAACCAAAAAAATCCTAATAGCTTCCATTCTTTCCATCGAAGCAAAAGTCTCCTCAAAATCTATTCCTTCCACTTGTGAGTAGTCTTTACACACAAGCCTTGCCTTATTCCTAACAACTTCTGCACTCTCATTCAATTCATTCCAGAACACCCACTTAGTTCCAGTCACATTCTTGTTTGTTGGTCTTGGGACAAGTTACCAAGTTTGACTCTTCCTAATTCATTCAATTATTCCTCCATGGCCTTGATCTAATACTCATCTTTGCATGGCTGAATCACTATTTTAGATTTAATTTTTGAAAGTAAACATAAGTTTAATTGTTCTTCTATCATAGCAACCTTTCTTCTTGTCAACACACCTTTTTTTTTTAACCAATGATCTAATCTTCAAAATGATTATTTTGCACATAATTAGGAGTCTTAGGGATCCTTTCCAAAGATTCTTCCTCTTCAATTTGTACATTATTTTCCTTACCTTAATCATTTTCTTCTTCTCTGCAAGAAGAATCATTTGATTCATATCCATCTATCATCACTAAAATTTTATGTAGATCTTCATCCAACTTGACTCTTGCACTCTTGCACTCTCAACAATCCTTCTTATCCTCTTGTTTTAACACTGGTAAGCTTTACTTCTTGTATAATATCCAAGGAGGATACCTTCATCAAATCTTGCATCAAATTTTCCTAAGTTCTCTTCATCTCTCCTGATATAGAATTTGCTTCCAAATGCTTTGAAATATTTAACAGCAGGAGTCCTTCCATACCATAACTCATAAGGAGTCTTTCAAATATTTTTTTTTTCTTGAACTCTATTTAGTATGTAGACTGTAGTATGATTGCTTCTCTTTAGTAGACTTCTGGTAGGTTAGCTTCTTTCATCATAGTTCTCGCTGCTTCTTGAATAGTTCTATTCTTCTTTTCAACCAATCTATTTTGCTGAGGAGTTTTAGGGGCTGACAAATGCCTCTTTATTCCTTGATATTCACAAAAGGTGTTAAACTCATTGGAGGTGAACTCTCCACCTCTGTTAGATCTCAAACATTTGATTTTCATATCCATTTTATTCTCAACCATAGCTTTGAATGCCTTAAAATTATCTAGAGCTTCTAATTTTTCTTTGAGAAAAGTAACCCAAGTCATTCTAGAATAATCATCAATTAATAGCATGAAATACTTGACAACTTGAAAACTTCTTGTTCTTGTAGGTCCAAAAAGGTCTGTATGCACCAACTCCAAAGGACATGTAGAAATTTTTTCTTTAACTTTGAAACTCCTTCTAGCTTGCTTTCCAATCTGATATTTCTTGCAAACATCATTGATAGGCTTTGTAATCCTTGGTAGATCTCTTCTAACTTGAGTTGAACTTATCCTTACTAGGATATCAAAATTGTTGTGACACATTCTTCTATGCCATAACCAACTTTCATTAATCTAAGTTATAAAATATATACCATTAGCACCTTTAAGATGATAAACATTTCCATATGTCCTTCTTCCCACAACAATCATAGTATCGAAGCCTTTTTTGATCTCACAACCATTTTCCTAAAACACATGATTATATCCTTTGATTCACATTTGTCTTACACTCAAAATTTTATGCTATAGGCCCTTAACATAAAGAACATAATCTATATTATGCTTTCGACCAAAATTGATTGAACCTTTTCCACATATCTTAGTATATGTATCATCACCAAAATTAACTAAACCACATTTGAACTTTTCAAGCTTAAAAAACTCACTCTTATCACATGTCATGTGATTTGAACATCCACTATTAATGATCCAGTTGTTCTTCTCTTCCCTAGCATGAAGAGCAGTCACCATTGCTCCTGTTTCTAGAGTAATTTCCTTAATACATCTCTCATAGTTAGCAGAGTTAGTTCCAACATTTAGAACCATGAACAAGAATTCACCATCTTTATCGTTAGGGTAATCAGATTCATCATCAGATATATTGGAATATTCTCTAACATAATAAATTTTCTTTAATGATTAACCTTTATTCTCCTTAGGTCTATCTCTTGAAGCTTTAATAGGACATCTTGAAGTATAATGATCAATATTTCCACAGTTAAAGCATTTGAAAGGTAACTTACCTCGATATTTTCTAATACCCTTTTTCAATTTCCCCACAAAGTTTACTTCCAACTCATCAAATTCATTTAGATCAGATTCCTCATTCTTCTCTTCTTTGCCAACTTTAAAAGCAATCTCTTTCTTTGAATCACTTGAACCAAACTCTCTCAATTCAAAAGTAGTTAAAGTACCAAGCAATTCATCTCTAGAATAGTTATTCAGATTCTAAAATTCTTCAATAGCAAAAACCTTATGACTATAGGATTTAGGCAGAGTTCTCAATACCTTCTTTACCACCTCATCATCTTCAAGGGTTCCACCAAGACCTCTAATGGAATTGATAACTACATATATTTTCTACATGTAGCTAGTAATATATTCATCCTTTTACATCTATAGGTTTTTAAACTTGATCTTTAGGTTTTGTATCTTAGATTGCTTGAATTTATCATCTCCTTCATAAATACATTCCAATTTTTTCTAGATCTCATTAGTAGTTTTAAGATTCATAACTTTCAAAAGTTTAGTATTAGAAAGACCACACAAAAGATCATACCTTGATTTCCCATTGTTCTCATAGGCCTTGATATTATCATCAGTTCTCATACCATTTGCAGGCACAGTGTATTTAGACTCAATATACTTCCAAACTCCAAACCCTTGTGAAACAAGAAAACCTACCATCCCAGTCTTCTAGAATGCATAATAAGATCCATCAAACAAAGGAGCCTCCTTCTTGTGCTTCATCCCATATCTACCTCGAGTGGTTAATCTTTCTTCCAAGGAACCTTTCTCTGATACCAATTGTTGAATGCACAAGACAATTAAGAGGGGGGCGAATTAGTTGTACCTTAAAAAATTAAAACCCTCTTTAACATTCAGATCTGCATTAGTCCTTAAATCCTTAACAACCACTTAAACCCTTATCAAGAATTAGAAAAATGTAAACACAAGATACAATAATACAAACACATCAAACACATGAGAACACCAAATTTACATCGAAAACCAAAGAAGGGAAAAACCATGGTGAGGATTATCTCAAAATATAAAGTAATTGAAACATTGAATACAACAAGCTCACTATCAGAGGGCTCGCAACTTCCCAAAAGAAAGAAGGGCTCACTGCCAGAATAGAAAGAAGAAGAAAGAAGATTGTTATAATGAGAAATATATCTGAAAGCAACAAAAAGATCCACCACATCATCACTAGTACATTTGTAGCCTCTCTGAAGAATGTAGACACCTTTTTCTCACTACTTCCAGTAGCCTAACACATTAAATCTCACATTGAACTTCACATTACATCTTGCATCACACACCTCACCACACAATCCTCCATCAACACAACACTTATTTATACCTTCTTCAACCTTGAAGACATTCTCCAAGGTTGGCTATGCACCTCAACCGTGCAAACTCAAATTAGGTTAGCACTAAGAATTCCTATGATGGAAAGGAATGAAATCATACCACACCACACCTTAACTTAGACCCAAATCATACATATACACCATGCCACACTTCCACAAATACCGAAGCATATCCATAATTAGTGTAACACCAAAGGTCAACCAAACCTATGTAAACACCATTAAATAATTAAGTATTTGCTTCCTTTCGATCCAAAGATGACTTACAAACCACACACAACACTTTATCACACTCTAGAAAATTCCATAAACACCCTAAAATTCAAAAAATTCCTTCACAAAAACTTTCACTTGAAGAACACACTCATTCCGTACACCTAGTTAACTCTCCTTATATTGTAACACATGAATCCAACCTTGCGGACACCAAATTTCAAACAACTCAAATTGAAGATATAAGGAGAACACACACACTTCCAAAACCACAAGACTAGAAACCAAACTACTGAGAAATGCAGAGAAAAACCATTTCTCCCAGACACCACTATAATACAAAGTTCACACACTACTGAAAACAACTTTCTCTTCACAATGATCCAAAACCTGGAACTCTAGATATAACACCTTTGAACATCTCTGATATACATATCTGGAACGCACAAGCAGATCTTCAACTATTAAGAAATGTAGAACAAAACTAGAACATGACTCCAACACACTATTTTCTCTTTTCTTCAAATTTTCTCAAAAGCACTTAGAAACCAAGCATAAAAAACACATCCTCATCATCTATAATACCTCCTCATCACAAATGAACCAATTGAAACATAGCAACTCAACCATACACATGCTTATCAAAGCAAAACTAGAGATTGGCACTAGCAATACTTACTAATGACAACATAATGAAACTAACCAAAACATCACCAAGGTTGACATTAATGCAACAACAACATAGATTTGTTGACATCAATGGCAACACAAGTTGCACATGCTTACAATAGAGAGTGTGAGTAACATTATAGAACTATGTTTGTACATGATTTTGTGATCTATCCAAATAGTTCATGTTCAATATTTTAGGGCAGAGGATTTTTGTGTGAAGTAGAGTAAAGTATGAATGTGAGGCTATCAAATTGAAAAAACTAGAATTGTAAATTCACTCTATAAGCTTTATGATAGATATTTTTCTATAAGTGTCACTATAATCATCTTTATTATATTCTATGGTTGGTGCCATAGTTCATGTGGGGCCTCCTATTATTTGAGTTGGTGCTTAGTTTATGGGATTGGCGTCTCTCTTAGGTTGGTGCCTTGCAAGTTGTTTTGGATATTGGTGTCTCTAGTGGGTCGGTTCCTACAAAATCAATTGTAATATCTGAATTTTATTGTGAGGTTGGGCAGTAGATCCAATCAAATCTTCTCATCGTGGTTTTTCCCTTTTGGGTTTCCACATAAATCTAGTGTTGTCTTGTGTTCATTACTTTCTTTGGTGCTCCTAATATGTTGTGACATTTTAATGTTCATTTATTAAAGTTAAAGTTTAATGATATACTGATTCACCCCCCCTCTTAGTATATTTATGTGTTCAAAAATTAGTATCATAGCTAAGTTCCTTAGTGCATCTTAACAACTAGATGTATATCTTGGATTTGAACACATAGTAGGTCCTATGGATCTCACTCAAACAAGGCACCATAATTTGAGGAGAAAAATTATGCCTTATATCATCTAAGGATGGAAGCATACCTAACATTGTTAGGGTTTGTTTGGCAATTTTTTGTGGATGGTTATACTAATCTTGTAACTCCTCCAACAAATTAGGCTGATAGGAAAGCATGTGAGTATAACACTAAAGCTAAGAATGCTATTTTGAGTGGAATAACAAATTTTGAATTTGTCAAAGTAATGTACTACAAGTTTTCCAAGGACATTTGGAAAACACTTCATAGCATCTATGAAGGTGATGATAAGGTCAAGCAATCCAAACTACAAACTCACAAAAGAAATTTTGAACACCTAAAGATGAGGGTAGGTGCAAGAAGTTGGGTCCACAAAATGTTCAAAAAGTGGAAGTGATTTTCTTGATTTTTAGAATTTATCACAATTGGACTTAAAATTTGAAGCACTTACACATTGAATCTAAAAAAAGTTCAATAATATGAAATTTAGTATTTCGAGTCTAGTTTTCAAATATGTAATTTATTCTAATACCTAGATGATAAAAACTAATTTTTAATATGCATGTATAAAAACCACTTTTTAAAAGTCACCTTTTCAGAACCATAATGCATGTGCACATACACCATAATTTGACATAAATAAAAGTATTTTTCTAATTCCTTTTGGGTAAAGTTGTATATTATAACGAAGATTGATGAGGATATTTTTCTATAATTTTTTTCGTAATATTTATTTATTTATTAATTTTTTATTGGCCCTAATTTCTAATTTTTAAAACCCTTATGTACATACACCATTCATTTTTTGAATTTTCTTTTTTCACTGTGTAAATAATTGTTTATATATTGATGCCATATAATTTTTTTAACAAGAAAATTAACAAATTAAAAGTTATTAAAAAATACAAAAACCTGACATTTCAAGTTTATGGACATGTTTCCTCATAAACTAATTAAAAAATAGAAAAAATAATCAAATCATAAAAAAATTATATATTTGAAAACTAGACATTGTCATATATAATGGGTTTTAATTTTATTTTTATTTAAAAAAAACAACTCATTAACTATATTGCCAAAGTTAGTTTTTTCCTCTTTAAATTGCCATGACCTTGTACTTGCAAGTCTAAGCCTAAGTGTAGGGTTGCCATGCCTTTGTTGAGCCTAAATCCAAATGAAAAACATGTCTTGTGAGTTTCAAAGATTTTGGAACAAGTAACCACTTCAAAATGGGTACCTATTCTAAAAAATGAATGGGTATTTGTTTTAAAGCTGAAAAATGATACTTCCCTTGAATGTGGACCCAACTTCTTGCACTTACCCATGAAAGAAGAGGAGAATAATGTTGATTATTTGATTTGAGTGGATGAAATTGTTAGTGCTATTAGAGGACTATGCGAAAAATTGAAAGAACTAATAATTGTCAAGAAGGTACTCAAATCTCCCTCCCTAAGGTATGATGCAAAAGTTTCTGCTACCAAAGAAGCCAGAGATTTGAATAAATTTTCTATAGATGAACTGTTTGGATCTCTCACTACTTATGAAATGAGGAATGTAAATAAAGA
Source organism: Sequoiadendron giganteum (assembly GCA_007115665.2). NCBI lineage: Eukaryota > Viridiplantae > Streptophyta > Pinopsida > Cupressales > Cupressaceae > Sequoiadendron > Sequoiadendron giganteum. The sequence continues at coordinate 88,782,816 of CM021105.1, forward strand.
AACATCAAAGAGATAATTCACTTTCAAATAATCTAATAAAGAGAAGAATGAAGAATCTAATCCTTGCAATAAGTCTAAAGATGAGGAAACTAACTTTGTGAGGAAGCTGAAGAAAGGCTCTAGAAAGTATAAAGGTAAGTTACCAAGTTCAAATGTTCTAGTTATGGTAAAGTAGGTCACTTTTCTTGTAAGTTTCCTTTTTTAGTTAATCAAAATGATGATCAATACAAAAATAAAAAAAGAATAAATTTTATAAGCACAAGAAGAATCTCTATTCAAAAGAGGATAATAGCTCATCTAAGTAAAGTGATCAATGTGTTTCTGAAGAAGAAAGAGAAGAAATTATATTCATGGAAATGAAAGTTTTGGAAGGTGAAGATAATCATGAAGGAGATGGTGAAGACATGTCAGATCCTAATTAAGAAGAATGTGAAGTAGGCTTAGAGGGAGATCTCATCTGTACATTAATTGATCTAAAAGAAGAAAGGAAAGAGAATACAAAATTGAAGTTAAAATTTGAATTATCTGAAAATGTGATTATTGATTTGGAAATTTAGATAGAAGAAGAAAAGAGGATATAAGATGTCTTGTCATAAAAAATAAAAGAAAAATAGATGGAATGTGAAATGCTTGAGGAAGAAATTGCATCCTTGAGAAATGACTCTAAAAAAGCTAAGTATCAATTGGACAAAAACTTGAAGTATGAAAATAGCACTAAAATTCTAGATGAGACCCTAAACAACCAAAGGTCACCTTTCATCAAGACTAGTCTTGGGTTTGGTGAAGGTTATAATACAATTGAAAATTAATCTAATGAGAATCCATCTGGTATCTCTAAGGTTTATCAATACAAGGAGACTGTAGATAAGAAGAAGAAAAATGGCTTTACCAAATTCAACAATCAAATCAGGAGATTTAGAGGTCTAGCTTCTGTAAGGAAGTCCTTCAAAATAAAGTCAAATTACTCCTTCTCTAGTGTTTTTTTTACTTGTTATAGAGTCAAAAAATGCACACCTTTACATTTTCACTCTATGTTTGGGTCCCTTAATTTAATTAGATTAATTAAGCCTCTAATTGGCTCAATTATGCATTTAAAAGCCTAATTAATCTCATTTTTCGAAAGGGGAACCTATTTTAAAGAATTGCAAACATTAATTAAATTGCCTTGGAAATTGAGTGTCCTAGATTTAGGTCCTAGGACCCATTTGTTAGCCTATTATTGTCATTGATGTCAAAAGGGGGATCAAATGTGAGATGGAATTGATCTTGTATGGAGAGTGTGGTGACATTGATTTCAACATGTTGTCATTAATGTCTGAGTGGGATATGGTTGCTGATAATTTGGTTCTAGAAGTTGGAGTGCAAATTGCCAATGTTGCATTGTTGTCATCTAACTTTGTCATGGTATTATAGTAAATTTTTTCAGGCATATGAAGTGAAATCAAAGGCCAGATTTTACATGGGTTTTCTGAGAGCATCTCATAAATGTGTTCCGCAAGTCCAAGGGTTGAAGGATGAGCTCAAAAAAGAATTATTTGTGCCCTCAGACAAAATTAGGGTTTTGCAGTTAAGCCCTAGTGTTTGCAATCATGGCACTTTAACAATCTTTCAATTTTATTGTTGACTGCTTGTTGAAGGTTATAGGTCACTTAAGTCACAAAATTATACCCTTAAGTTCATTCAATGATCAAACCCATTACCTTTTCATCTAGTTGAAGTCGTCGATATGTTCCTTTGGAGATCTAACGGTGCATGCTAAGTTGTTCCACATCCGATGGCTATCGCTAAGATCTCACACATCACAGAAAGTTCTTTGATATCATCTTGAAGATTAGCGATGTGTGATGGAGGTCAATCAATGGCCATGATCAAGTTGATCATATGGTTCTCGCTAGCCCCCTGTGTTTGTGGTGGGTCCTGGTTAGGCCTAGTAGGGTAGCGAGCATTAGCTATGATAAAATAGGTGTTGATCAAATGATGCACAATGATGAAGGATAGAATCTTGGTGGGACCGACAACATGTGGCATCATCGTTTCACATGGTTGTTGTGAAGTGAAGTGTTTGGAGAATTGGGCGATAAGCGATGTTAGTGGAAAGTGACATCAGCAGGGATAGGTGTTAGTGCATCACACTTACATATCCCTAAGACACGAAGATTTCAATGATGAGCGATGAGTGTTGAATGGTAGTGGATTATGATGTTAGAGGAGGAAAAATGGTATTATCCTACCAACCCATGGAGATTTAGTGGGCCCACTATTAGTGCTAGCAAGATAGTGGGGGATGGTATAGATTGAACGATAAGTGATCCAACAGTGATCACTACATCATAGAAAGGAATGGTGGTACTTGTAGCAAATTAGCGATACACGATGGATTTGGTTCTTGAGGGAAAGAGATCTACACTGTAGGATTAAAAGGTGTGCGATCGAACGATGATCATTGAACATATTCACATCACATAAATGAAGGAAAAATTCATAAGTAATACTATGATGCATGATGGTTATGAAGAATAATATCAATGAAGGAGGTTTAAAGACCATTTATTGGATGGTCACATTTTAAATCTATGATAGTGAATGAAGAATGTAGGATCGTGGTGTGAAGTTAGTTGATCAAGGGCTTAGATTTCAACATACAGATGTCAAATGGCTAACCCCATGTAATCAAGGTTTTTTCTTACAAACCTACATGGGAGAAATAATTAAATGATCTACTTGCTTCAACGATAGATGTAATATTATTTGATGCATAGAGAGGTGGCATAGATGGCTACAACAACAAGGATCAAGATCAAATCAAATGATCAGATGGATGTATTAATTGCGTATCTAATCTTAGGGTTTGACAGAGAGAGAATGAAGGAAAATTATTTCTACCAAATTTTAATGTTGTATAGCTCAAACAACTATATGACAGTGGAAAGGATATCCTAAACCCTAATAGAATATCTAGAGGTGGTGGAGAATTGTGAGGAAATCATTAGTAGTTAGCTCTACACAAAAAAAACACATGAGAATATTGTCTAAGTGGTGTAATTGAGAAAAGATAGGAGAGGAGAGTGTACAATGTAGATGTGATTTTGAGCTCCAAAGGTGAATAAAGAATACACTAAATAGAGAGAATGAGTTGCAGAAGGGATATGGTGGTGCATTGAGGTGAATAAAGAATGCACAAAAGAAGAAGGAGAAGAATAGAGCCAAACCAGTGGGGTGCAAAGTAGAGAAGTGAGTTGCTGAGAAGAGTACCAGAGATTTGAGCAGTTACAGAGTAAGCTATAACATTGATTAGTGTTATTAATGAACAAATTGTAATCATATTTTATGTTGTAAATCTGATAGGTTGGTGCCATCAACTAACTGAGTTGGTGCTCAGTTCAGGGGATTGGTGTCTCCTTAGAGTTGGTGCCCTTAAAGGTTGTAACAAAATGATTTCTTTGTGAGGATAGATTAGGAAGCTAGCTCCTAGCAACATTTTCTCACCGTGGTTTTTCCCATCTTGGGTTTTCCACATATATTGTGTGTCATGTGATGCTTGATTGTGCGCTTGTTTATATTTTTCAATTCATATTTCAATCCACACATTGAGTGTCTTAGAATTTAGTGTGCTCAAATGTTTCAAAGCATTAAAATTTTAGTATCTATAGATTCACCCCCCTCTCAATAGATTGTTGTGTTCCAACACCATTCACTCAAGGGCAAATGGGTCCCACTTAAGTTTAGGATCTCCAATTTTAATACATTTTTGGTGGCATTTTTATGATTCAAATTTAATTTACAATTGTTTTCCTTTGATGTTTAATTGTTAGGAAATTATAAAATTACCTATAAATACAAGGTTATTTTATCAATTTAAATCCTGAAGGCAAGCTAGAATTTTTTGAGAGACTTGACAAGAGAAAAAATTATCGTCAAAGGTGTTCAAGAGCAGATTTATCAGTCTTCAACAACATTCAAGATCTCAAGCATCATGTCAAAGTTATTTGAATCTATGCATGTTTTTGGAGCTAACATTGTGATGTAGGTTTCAAGCATTCAAGTCAAAAATCAAACATCAAGATCAACATCCAATCAAAGCCATTTCATGCAAGATCAAGACCTTGGAGAGATGTGTTAGAATTCAGTCCTCTAAGGGTTTTCATTCAAGGGTTTGGCAAGTTGCAACAATATAGTGTTCATTCATCATTCCTTCCATTTATGTTTCATTTCATTTCAAGATTTAATTACCAAAATGAGGTTTGACCAAGGAAAACCTCCATTCACCAAAAACAAACAATTTTTCCCTCTCTTTGTGTTTGTAGATTTTTAGGTGAAGAATGATTGAAGATTGATCAAGAGTGTAATTTGAAAAGTTGTCGTCAAAGTTATTAAGCCACAAAACTCCCTTGTTGACTTTATTTTCAACTTTCTAACTGTGAGAACCAAAGCAATCATGAGTACAAATCCAGGAGCAAAGGACTATCAAAATAGATTATGGATCCCTATATCAAGACCCATTCACTCGAGGGTGAATCTATCCTAGGAGGACATTGAGCATAAGCTTTTGGTGATAGGTGCACAATGTCTTAACCTTCTCAGATTTGCTAGAAGTTTGTTGATTCTAATAGTTTTATGCTTTAAATTAATGATTCAAGTTTCACATTGCATAATTGAGTTCATTTACTATTTTTAGTTTTTCTTCCCAAAGTGTTGTTTAGGTAGATTTTACCTAGTCTTTACATAAGGAAAACAACAAGATCTCCATTAAGGTTGAATCACCTAAGGGTTGAAAGTCAATCTTATCTTTTGTGGATCTCTTTTTCCTAATGAAATAAGAAAGATAGGTGCATCACCCCATTTCCCCCATTTAATTTTGGTGAACCTATTTTTCATTGTTTCATTTTTGTGAACCTGACATTCTTGCACTATAATTTTTTTATTTTGGAGTCCATTCAAACCGTAGATCTACGATTTAAAATAGTTTTCATTGTATTACATTAGTTTGCATTCTATTTAGGGTTATTAAAATTGTATTAGTTTGCATCTCATTTAGGGTTTTAAATTTGCATTTTGCATTGTTTAAAATCTAAAAAATCAAAAAAATTGCATGCATATTACATTGATTTTGTATAGTACGTTCATATTAGTGTATTTTCAATCATTCACATTCACAAATTTGGTCAAAATTGTATTTCAAAAAGTGTCACTTTGCTCATAATTTTTCACTAATTTTACTTCCATTAGGACACCTAAATCTGGAAGATTTTGTCACTAAAACCACAATCTGCAACCTGGAACTGGGAATTCAAACATCAAGAAAGAAATTAAAAATTTGATTTTTCAGAACCTTGACCTAGGACCCATTCACCCTAGGGCGAATCAGTCCCTATACAAGTTATTTTTCAAATTTTCAGGCAGTAATTTCTCTTTGTTTGCTTGACTATGTTCTATTGTTAATTTTGTGTTTCAATTTCAAAAATAAAATAAAATTGCACTTTCTTGCATTAAGTTCAATTGGTAAAATTACGTGCATTATTTGAAATCAAATTGGCATTAAAAGACATCATTTTCAAGTTATTTTACATAGCATAATCAATAGATTATCTTGTTTCAAATCTAAAAATTGCAAAATCATTTTAAATACTTGCATTGCACTTCATACTTTTGGGTGTTGATTGCATTTGTTTAGTGTGTATTCTCCATTTTTTAGTGCACTTAGGTTTGGTGAAACTTGTATGAGCTTCACAACTTGGTGTTATATTTCCAATACTTTAGTGAGATGTAGTTCGAGACTCATGCCATCCCATGCTAGTAAATTCATTGTGGATCTTGAGTTTTCAAACTCTTTCACTTATAGTGTTGACACTAATCAACCAATTATGGATCATAGCTTTGATACCACATTTCCCATGCCCACCCTATCCACAACCAATGTGACTGATGTTGACACAATCATTGCTAATGTCCCTCAAGAAAACCTAAAACAAATGGATGAAGCCTTAGAAAAATTGCAAAACTTGGTGAGTTTTGAATACATTGCTGGTACTACAGCTCTTATCATAGATAACATGAGGAAAATGATTGATAATGAACAAGAAATACAAATTTTGTGTAGCCTAGCCTACGTCATTAATCATCACATGAAAAATAATGAGGATGACTCTATACATACTACGGTCAACTTCATTGATGTTCAGCCTTGTAAGGGCCAAACCAAAATGCCCCTTAACATTGTTTTCTCACAAAATGAAATAATTAGACATGCACATGATGGTCCTCTTTAAATCTCTGGAAGAATCAATGGCAAGCCTACTAATGGGATATTAATTGATCCCATGTGTGTAGGGAATGTGATCACTGAGGAATTCTTATTTTTTCACGAACTTTATCAAGATTCTTATGAACAACCAAAAGTATGGATCAAATACATAATGGTTTTGATTGCCCTACGATAGGTTCAATCACTTTTCCTTTAAAATTTGGACCGATACAATTGAATGTCTCATTCTCCATCATCCCATCATCGGACTAATTCTCTATGAAGCTTGGTTATCCATGGCTATGCTCCATGGATGCCATCCCATTGGTAGTACATAAATGCTTAAAGTTTCCATTTACCAATGATATCTTTACTATGCATCATAGTGGCTTTAATCTTGTATCTCCTCATGGGAATTTCTCATTGGATTTATTTTGGCCCAAACTTATGGAACCTCTTAAGCATTGTGAGGAATAATTTTTCAAATTTGATCAAAAGTTCAAAGCAAAGTACATAATAGAATTATCCCTTAGCAACATGCCTCAACCCATGATGGAGCCTCCTATCATTGATGAAACCATGATTGAACCAAAAGCCCTTCCAAGTAACCAAGACCAATCCATGACAAATCCTTCACATATCTCCTATAAAATATCAAGAGATAACCAAATAAGTCTTATTGTCCCTGCTAGGATTTAAAAGTTTATAAATCTAAAGAAAATGTGGTTGAAAAAACTTCCATGGTTCCTTTCGTTCCTCACTTGTGAGAAGAAAATAAACTAGTGTTCGATAAACCCACTCCTACATAATCACAACTTGAAAATTGTACAAGAAATAGAAATGCTAAATAGCGTAGGAGTAGACATCATGCTATTGCTCGTAAGCTAAAAGAAGAGAATAAAATAGAAAATCAAGATCAAACACCAATTGAAACAAAGCATGGTGATTCTCCACCTTAGCCACAACAATAACATGAAACATCCATGGACATTATTGTTGAACAGTCTAGATAATTGAGAGGAGGGGTGAATTAGTTATCACAAAACACTTTTCTTTCTTTATTTAATCTGGAGCAATCTTAAACCAATCATATATTAGTTAAAATAGATATGAAAATGCATGCACTTAACAACACCATGCACAATGAACACCATAATTTACATGGAAATCCAAGATGGGAAAAAACATGAAGAATTCTAATTCTCAATTATAAAGCACCAGTTAGGGTAATACTGGTTAAGGTGATTTTTACAAGGGCTCACTACCAAAATGCTCATTGCAGGTAAGGCTCACTATTGATGGGCTCTCTGCTTGATTAATACAAAAATCACTGATTATAAAATAGACAAAACATGAACTGATGAAGTTGCATCTACATATACATGAATTTAATTCCGATTAAGAGCACAATATCTGACTATAATAGATTCAATGAAGAATCTTCTGCACACCTTCCTTGCACAACCTTTGCCATATAAATTTCTTCTTCCCAACACTTGCATTTACTTCCTTATATGTTTCTTGTCACACAATCCTTCACACCCTTATCACTGCTTGCACATACCACACTTCTTGTTCAAATTCCAAAATATGTTCCACATATATGTATATATATACCTGGAGAATAGAATCAATCAGCCTAGAAAAACATGTCGGCTTGAAGAACAACCTTGAAATATTCAATAAGGCTTGGCATGCTAGCACAAAACCCAAAATATAGGTCACACATAAAGATCTTATTACCACGTTACACTAAGACCCATAAATAGGACATACATAAGATAAGTTCATCACCTAGCATAATTACCAAAAGATAGCTAACTTTGAATTATATGAGATATATTCCAAAGCCGATAGAAATGCCACAACCAAGACCAAATCTTGATCAACATCAATTTCAGTATCAACCGAAGGAATGTAATTAGACATACTAAAACTTGTAGCATGCTACATGAATGTCTGAATAGCGAGGATACCCAGAATAAGCTTTAGACACAACAACCGATATTAAAAAGATTTGTCTTCATTATTTTGCATTAATAGTCTTCCACAAATGTCCTGAAAAGAAATACTACCCTATCCAAATTAAGGATAACATCCATACTACACAACATCATAGCATAAAATAGGATAGATCATTTATGTATATCATCTAGAGCACAACCTCCCAAATACCATGCTTTGACATCAATGATAACAATGCAACATCAACAACTTCTCAACAACCTCCCCTTTTGGCATTGATGGATAAACAATAAAAACTCAAAACTGCAAAAACTGCAACACAGGTACTTCAAGCACTCCCCCTTTGTCAAGAAATCCAACTCTTCAATTTCTCCCCCTTTTTTCCATCAAAGGAAAAGGGGCGAAATAAGAACATTTAGAAACTCAAGTAAAAATAACACTTTTCACATAAACAATTTTCTTGTACCTTTCTCTCACAATTGGAAGAATCTTCTTCCAAGCTTGCATTGCAAAAACCATTATTGCACACACACTTTCCTGTAGAACCAACATTCCAAATGAAGATGACCAATTTGGAGATAGGCACTGTCATTCACAATCCTCTACATCAAAAAGTATCCAGGAGAGATGGTCCAGCCAGACTTCAACAATTTCTTTAACCAACTAGAAGGTTTTAACCAAGTCTTCCCTCTATCTTTGAGTAGACAATAACTGATCTTGAAAATCACCAACTCTTATCCTCTATTTTCCACCTTTATCTTTGAAGAATTCGAAACACTTCTCAATTTCATTCAATTCAAATTCAATAGCTTCAATTCTACTTCTAAAATTATCAACAACAACACACCACCAAAGACAATATTTATAGATGTCAGACATCTCCTTAAGGCATTCTCTTGTCTCACCAATGTGTTTGAATAAATTTCATTTACTTGTGACACATCTTCTTTCAATCATAGCATGGAATTTATCTCCTTCATATTTTTCTTGCAATAACCTTTCTTCAACAAATTCTACCAGATCAACCAATAATAAATCAACAAAAAAAAAATAGTAATACCCTTTTTGAGCAGACAATAAACCAAGGAATCTTCAATTCTAGGCCCACTGACTAGAGAGCAAGAATTCCATGTTTCACCAATATTTTTCATATCACCCTCATTCAACACTGAATGAACTTCATCTATATTAGGCAAAGACTCTTCTTCCTTCTCCTTCTCTTCTGAAATAGTGATGATATCCTTTGTGTTAATTTTCTTCCTTTTAGGTTCCGAAGGGGAACCACCATGACATCCTCTAATTGCCTCTTACTAGAGGATGAACCCTCCTCAAACTGACTAATAGGTGTAGCACTAGAAACTATCACACCAGAGCATAGATTCATTTGCAAGGATGAGAAATAAACTTCACATGCATTTGCTTTATCTTCCATACATTCCAAATATTTGTAAACTTTCTTTCCAATAGGGATGTCAGACTTCCACTTAACATTCTCCTTTGACGGTAACAAATTCAGAAAGTAGAACACTAAACACATAAGCAAAGACCCAAACTGGAAGGGATAACCCTTAACCACAAAAATTATGACATTCTCAATTAGGTTTTCCATTACCAGGCTACACAGATCAAACTGTTGATTTTCCTTTGCCATCTTATGTGCAAGGTACACAACAATAGCAGATGTAGAAACTTCATGATTTTAAAAATAGATTTTATATGAGATACCATAATCAACATACCTTACTATAGTATCAACAATTGTATTTATCAGTAGAGCTTGGGGGTCTTTTTCGATACCAGTAAGTTCCTCCATGTCTTTGTATTTCACTGTTTTCTTCCTAGGGGGGTCACCAACTCTGTGCAATCCAATGATAACTTCAATGGATTCCTTAGTGATCAGATAGGGTTTATCCAAAATGATGTTAACATCCTTAAATTGACTCAAGAGGAGCAAGATAAAATCTTTATAAAAAAACCAGGGGAATTCTCCCCATAGCTCCATACCTACGACACTCACATTCTGCAATTCGTCAACCTTCAACCCTAGCTCCATTTCCTTCATCTTCCAATGATCAAATTCATCCAAATCAAATCCCTTTAGTTTCAGCGGAATACCACCACTTAATTCATTGCCAATCAACATCGATTCCATCATCCTGCTTAGCTTCTTCAATATTTTATCGCTCAACGAATACCTCTTCTTTTTCTTTACAAATTGTGAGAAATGATTTGAAACTCCATCTTTTATCCTTAATTGCTCATGATGAATTCATTGCCAAAACGTGCATCGATGATGCCAACAATTGTACTTCACTTTTCAATCAACTGAATTAAGCTTCATCATGCAACATCACCCGGATCCAGCTTAGTCATGCCAAAAACACATCAATATTAATTCGAAGAGGGGGGAACTATCAAGATATGCATTGAAAAACTCCCCCTAAGCCAAGGTAGTAGGCTCAAATTCTGGAAGAGCTTGTACTGGGATCTGGTACCACATAAGAGATCTCCACACTTGTTTCCTTTTTCTTCCAAACCATGACTATCTTCTTCTTAGATTCATCTACTTCTGCAATCTCCTTTTTATTTTCAGTCTTTTTTGGAGCAACATATTTGCATGTGTTAGCATAATGTTTGGATTCATTACACTTGTAACATATTTTACCAAACTTAACTAAGTGAACCCTAAATATGCACTGATTAACTTTATGACCATAACCATGGCATATGCAGCAATAACCATGAAAGAGATTATTCATTTCATTCCTTCTAGCTAGATTAGATAATTGAGTTCTGTAATGACTTGCTTTAGGACCAAAATTGTGACAATTAAAGCATTGAATACCCGGTTCCTTCCTGATTCTACACTCTACAACCTTATGTCCAATTTTTTTGCATAGAAAACAATGACCATTGAATGATAAGTACCTTTGAGCATTTGGCTGCCTCACCAAAGGTCTTTTTGTAGATGTTCTAGAGTTTTGAACCTTGCTAGTTACAACAGATCTTGCTTTAGCTTTAGCTTCAACCACATTGTCTTTAACCTTAGTGTCTTGATTTAAGCTTTCCCCTGAGAAACCAAGACCTCCCTTATCCTTGTGAAATTTTTGTAGGGAAAAAAATTGATCCAGAATCATGCTACTTTCACATACTCTTGCTTCCAATTTCAGCCTTCTTAACTCTTGATCTAACTTCTCATTTTCTTCTGATTTTTGTTTGATGGTATTCTTGAGATTTTTTCCAATCTTCTTCCATTCTTCCATTTTCTATTTGATGGTATCTTTGAGATTTTCTTCACTCTTCTTCCATTCTTCCATTTTTTGTAGTTTCTATATCACTTAATATTGACGTCATTTCTTCCTCAAAGTAATAATCTCTTGCCATTTGTTCAAATTGCCAAGATATCCCTCAAGAAGTTAAGCTCTATCTACAAGGGACCAGAATTTGATACCAATTGTTGAATAGTCTAGATAATTGAGAGGGGGGTGAATCAGTAATCACAAAACAGTTTTATTTTCTTTAATTAATCCAGAGCAATCTTAAACTAATCATATATTAATTAAAATAGATATAAACATGCATGCACTTAACAACACCATGCATAATGAACACCATAATTTAAATGGAAAACCAAGATGGGAAAAACCACAAAGAATGCTAATTCTCAATTATAAAGCACCGGTTAAGGTGATATCGTTTAAGGTGATTTTTACAAGGGCTCATTGCCAAAATTCTCACTGTAGGTGAGGCTCACTGTCAGTGGGATCTCTGCCTAATTAATATAAAAATCACTGATTACAAAATAGAAAAAACATGAACTAATGCAGTTTCATCTACATATGCATGAATTTAGTTTCGATTAGGAGCACAATATCTGATTGCAATAGATTCGGTAAAGAATCTTTTGCACACCTTCCTTGCACAAACCGTGCCATACAAATTGCTTCTTCCTGATACTTGCCTTTACTTCCTTCTCTATTTCTTTTCACACAATCCTTCACACCCTTATCACTGCTTGCACATACCACACTTCTTGTTCATATTACAAAAGATGTTCCACATATATGTATATATACCCAGAGAATAGAATGAGTTAGCCTAGTAAAACATGTTAGCTTGAAGAACAATCATGAAATATTCAATAAGGCTTGGAACCCTAGTACCAGACCCAAAAGATAGGTCGCACATAAAGACCTTCTTACCATGTTACACCGAGACCCATAAATAGGTCATACATAAGATAAGTTCATCACCTAGCATAATTACCAAAAGATAGCTAACTTTGAATTACATGAGATATACTCCGGAGCTGATGGAAAAACAACAACCAAGACCAAATATTGATCAACATCAATTTTGGTATCAATCAAAGGAATGCAATTAGACATACCAAAACATGTAACATGCTGTAGCGCTCCGTCACGCAACCCTAGAGGAAGTTGCAATTAACTACACAAACGAACTAATTTTTTTTTTTGTTTAAGTACAATTAACATGCAAGTTCAATACCCATTTCCAACAACCTCTAAGGTTACGAGACTAAGGTTAATTTAGAACCTCAACAAAAAACATGAATTGGAACCATAACAATTATTTACTTAGGAAATTAAAAACACATACATTCCATACACGATAAATTACATCAAAGCATAAGAAATACCATGTAATTTCATATAACAATAATTAAACAATAAGATTACATCTCTCATTCCCCGAATGAGGTCAATCCAATAAGCATGATTACAATTACAACTTTCCACCTCGATACAAATGAGGGGTAATAAAGCACTAGATCAACTGAAATGAATAAAGCATGAAATGAAACTGGATCCCATGAGCTCTCCTACTGGAAATGTCATCCACACCAACAAGAAGAAAACCCAACGGAGTAAGGTGCACGTTCCACCCAACCAAGTGGTACCCGAAGGCCCACCCCCCATGCTAGGAGATAGTAACAAGGATTCCTAGCCAAGACCATCTACCTCTAGACATAGGCTAAAACAAAACAGAACTAAATCAAATATAAACACATCATTAACACAATGGTTACAATGCTTCCAAAGTTACATAATTTGATTGCATCACTAATACAAACATACTGTTGACTTAGGAGAAGTGTCATCACAATGAAACATGGGTTATCCTGGTAAGTCTTCCTAGGTCCCGACCCCCATCTCGGGTTATCCTGGTAACCTCTAACGACTTTCGACCGCTCATGTAATCCAATGCGGAATTAGTTATCTCTCGTAAGGAAAAGATAACGATCTTTCCATTCTAGGCCTTGTTGTCTCATCCCAAGTCTAAAATAGCCCTTACGTCCATGTGCGAGGCATAATTATCTTGTTAAGTGTTTGATACTACCTAATCCTCTCATCAGTCCATTTACGTTATCACTGGATTAACTAACTTACAATGAGTTATCTTGGCACCACTTTGTGTGTCGGTCCTCATTGCAATCCACTTCTCTAAGACAACACGTGGAACAACTCCACAACCCAAGGGTACATAAGTGCGGCCTAAGGATATCAAATCCCTATCCACGAATAAAGTCAACACATCCTCGTTCGTTATAATCGAGTAACAAACTAGATACAGTTAGACACACTACCCAAGGCAATCCAAAGGTTGACTAACATAATACGACAACCCACACAATTGAAGATCTCCATCTGGAAGACTTAACAACCCTTCTGATCAATTTCCCCCAAGCGATAATAGAAGAAAAAACAATTTAACAAGAATTAAATCTACTTCAGATTTCCTAAATCCACTTCTTTTATTAACATTCAGTACTTTATTGCCTTAATAACACTGAATTAAATATCATCTCATTTAGACGAAGATGAAATTTAAACCAAATGTTTAATTCCCTAATTGCTTTCAATGGTAACAAAATAGCCATTTATTTCTACGATTCAGAACATATCGTTGAGAAATTACTATTGGTTCATTGCAAAATAAATCATCAAATAATTACGATACTAAACACATTTCTTGCAAATTCTATATTTAACCTTTCAAATATACATTTAAAAATTCAACTAATAATTTGACTAAAAACTCCATATTTTAATTTCCATATTTACATTTAACTCATACCATTGAATTAAATTAATATTTCAATATATGCATATATGAAATATTGATATACATATATTCAAATTACAAAAATATTTCATCTATACATATATATATAAAATAATATATATATACACATAATATATATATCTATATTTAATTTATTTAATATATATATATACATATATATATTAATACTATATTATCATATAATATAATATTAAAGATTAATATATATTATATTAATATTATAATATTATATAATATAATAATAATTATTAATATATATTATATGTACCTTAATATATATATATTAATATTTTAATATTATAAACATATAATAATAAAATATTAATATACATATTTTATTTATATATAAAGAAAACCAAATGCCACATGCGTTTCTCGAATCACGCGCCCGAAGTCATGGGTCGGCCGGTTGTGTCTATACACAGCCGACCCCCATTGCTCGGGGCGAATGTGTATAAACACAGTCGGCTCCCCCCAAAGGGGTGGCAACTGTGTTTATACATAGCTGTCCCTTGGCGGTGGCGGGCGGTGGCTGTAAGGGGTGCGCACTGGGCACGGCTCCCCCCACGTGCCTCCCATGGGGGCGCGGTGGGGATGAGCCCCCAGCGACCCCCCCCCCCCAAACCCTCATTTTTTTAATATAAAAAAAATACATTTATTAACAAAAGAAAATCTCTACGGATTTTTAGAATCTGAATTTTGCAGGGTAAGAACTGTTAGTGTTTTAATAGATCAGATAATAACCAAAATCACTCAATATATTTGCAACACAGAAGACAATAAACACAACAAGATACCCTGGGAAAACCCTCCTCCTGAGGGAGAAAAACCCAGCAAATATTTCTCTTATATATATAGGAACAAGAGCAGAAATCTGCTTACAACTCAGGCCCAGCAATGGCCGAATTTGATACAATGAACAATCGCACCTCTCCTAGATGCAAAGATACAAACGAATATGTTTCTCCTTGAATTCGATCTGCTGCTGCAAAACAATGATCTGCTGCAACTGTACGATCTGTTGTTACACAATGATGATCTACTGCTCAAGATGTTGATTTGCTGCACAAGTGCGACCTTCTCCTAGAAAATGTGAATTATAAAGAATGAACTTGATGATCAAAATGACAAGGAATGACCTTGTATATATACAATTGAGGCACCTCCTCAATTAGGTCGGCTCCCTTGGAAGAATATATAAATATATTAAATACAATGTAGGTCGGCCCAATATATAAACAAAACATGCGAACCACTATAGGGTCGGCCCCTTTATGTTTATCACACATTAACAATATAAATTAAATAGCTGACAGGCTATCATTTAATTTATGCTTTCTCCTCGAAGTGTGTGAGCTGGAAGTGCAGCCCTGAGCTGCTTATAACATCAACAAGAACTCTTTTCCCTCATTTTTTAAAAGAAATTTTACCAACATAACATATGCATCAATTAAAATGATATATATATATATATATACATATATATGAAGTTCCCAATATATATGTATATATGTATATATATCCAGATTTATAATTTCACAAACAAATTGAGCAAATAAATTTCGAAAAGAATTATTTACAGTTATATTTCAATTTAATTTTTCTTGAAGAAGTTCATTTCTAAACAGGGGTTTTTGCAAATTAAACTAAGATTCAACATGGGTTTTTTTTTGCAACTCAAACAGAGTTTACACATTTCACAACATAATATAATTTGAGAAACCTTTCAGAATGATAACTACTTCAATTGAAAGAACCTGGTTCCAAAAGCTTGATAAACTGATAATGGAGCAAAGCCTTCTCCTCAAATTCCAAATCCTTTCTAGCAATCCAATTCAGCTTCTCCAAACACAAAAAAAAAAAGAAATTCCTTCCCCTCTCTCTTTCTTTTTAAAACTCATCCTCCTCCAAAAATTCATGAAAAATCTAAATAATAGCCAATAAAAAAAAATATCTATTCACCCACCATAATAAATTTTCAGAAACAAAACATAAAATATCTCCATTTTCAATTTTTTTTTGCATTCAAAATTTTCTAAAAAGAAATTTAAAACCTTTTTCTTTATTTTTCAATTTCAAACAATATAGCCATAAATTTCAAAATGAATAACTTAACTTATTTCAACACAATCAATTTAATTAATTAATAAAATAAATCTAATCCAAGATTAAATTATTTATTAATTAAATTAAATTAATTAATAAATTAAATCACATTTCTAACCTAAAACCAGATAAATTTAATCACAACTTAACTATAAAAGCATTTATTTACCTTTATAACATGTAGTTAAATAATCAAAGAGAATGAACAATAATAAAATAACTTAACCTGACTAAAACCCGACGACACACTATGACTAGGGTGATGACTTGGCACATAAAACCTAGATACTATCTCCCAATCAAATGTCATTGGGCAATGGACACGCTCAAACCCGTGAAACCGGGTAGAGTCAATGTCTTGTACCTGTCAACCTGTGAACAAAGAGTATATCCACGTGCATATAAATGTCATAATTAAAACACATCATGAAGAGGAAATCGTGGAATTGCAGGGTGCTCACAAGCGAGTGGTGCAATCCCGTCCCCTTCACCAATACAGTATTACTAACTGACGAATCTAACATCAATAATATAATCAAAAGATAAAGCATCATTAATTCAAATATCCACTTATGTTAATATAAAGCATACCATATGATAATATCTGAATAAAGTACCATCACATCAAAATATAACATTCACATCGCTTTACAGATAGTGATCAAATAGCAACCGAATACCATAGTCAAAGTACTAACAACAACCACAACATAAAAGAGAAGAACACTATTCGCACAACACAACAAAATGAAGGGGTATTACATCCTCCCCCTAGGGCCAGGCTTACTCCTGCATATTCCCAAGTGGATGACGTATCATCCCTAGGATCCCACTGAATCCTAACTTGATCAATATCTCGCCCTCGAAGAGCGAACATTCTGCGCTCCATTATGGCCATAGGCTCCAAAGCCAGTTGCTCGTCCTCTACCTGTAATGCATTCCAATCAAGGACATGAGAAATGTCTAGATGGTACGACTGAAGAACTGAAACATGAAATACATCGTGAATACACGAGACACTAGGTGGTAAAGCAAGACAGTAAGCAACTGGACCAATCTTCTCAAGTATCTCGAAGGGTCCGACAAAGCGAGGCGCTAACTTAGAGCCCTTCCCATAAGGGATGGGACTCTTGCGCGGACACACCCACAATAAGACTCTATCGCCTACAAAAAAAATGACGATCCACTCTATGCGCATCCGCATACTTCTTATGCCTATCCTGCGCTGCCACCAAGTGCTCTCTAATCCTATCCACCTGTTGTTCCATATCCTGCAACATCTCAGGACCCAAAAATACTCTATCCTCCAGTCGATCCCAACTCAAGGGAGTGTGACATGGTGTCCCATACAATGCCTAGAATGGAGGCATGCTGATAGAACTCTAGAAACTGTTATTATAAGAAAACTCTACCAAAAAGAGATAATATTCCCATCACATACATACACAACATATCCTCAAGGATCTAATTGACCCTCTCAGTCTGTCCATCTGTCTCTAGGTGATAAGTTGAACTGAAGTTGAACTATGTCCCCATTGGATGCTGTAATGAAGGCCAAAGAGCTGAGGTGAACACTGGATCCCTGTCAGAAATAATCTGATGCGAAATACCATGTAACCTCACTATATCCTCCATGAACACTCTAGCTACAGATGATGCGGTATAGGAAGAGCACATAGGTGAGAAGTGTGCCATCTTCATCAACCTATCAACTGTCACCATAATCGCATCATGTCGTCTCGAAGAGTTGGGTAAACCAATAATGAAATCCAATGAGATTATATCCCACTTCCACTTTGGTACTAAATGCGGTTGCAAAAGCCCTGCTAGATGCTGGTGTTTAGCCTTCACCCGCTAACACTCTAGACATCGCGACACATAATCTGCAATATTGCGCTTCATTCTTGGCCAGAAATACAATTGACGCAAATCTGCATGCATCTTCTTCACCCCTGGATGGGCTGAATAAGGTGCATGATGTGCTTCAATCATGACCAAGGTTTGAAGATCACCTGATGAAGGAATGTATATGTGTCCCATGTGTCTCAATATCTCATCTAGATCCAGAGAATATCTTGAATGTCTGCCCTCAAAAGGTCTACCTACCTCTATCTCTGTTCTAACCTCCTGATACTAACTATCTACTGGAATGGCAGAAAGAATCTGACTCCGCAAATCCACAATAAGAGTCAACTTAGATATATCATGTCTTCGTCCACTAAGTGCATCTGCTACGACACTCTCTTTTCACTAGATATACGTCACTTCGAAGTCATATTCATAGAGAAACTCCATCCAACGCCTTTGCCTAGCATTAAGGCTGGGCTGTGTGAAAATATACTGAAGGCTTTTGTGATCACTGTGCAACTCAAACCTATGGCCAAGAAGGAAATGCCTCCATCTCATCAATGCATGAACAACTGTCGCCA
Source organism: Sequoiadendron giganteum (assembly GCA_007115665.2). Classification (NCBI taxonomy): domain Eukaryota; kingdom Viridiplantae; phylum Streptophyta; class Pinopsida; order Cupressales; family Cupressaceae; genus Sequoiadendron; species Sequoiadendron giganteum. The sequence goes on from CM021105.1 coordinate 88,801,665, forward strand.
ACTCAAGATCATCTGTGGGGTAGTTCAGCTCATGATCCTTGAGTTTCTGTGACTCATATGCAATGACACGACCCTTTTGCATCAATACTGCACCTAATCCTTCCAAGGATGCATCTGTACAAACTACAAAGTCCCCAATCGGATTAGGTATCACAAGTATTGGTTCACTGGTCAACTTCTCCTTAAGATTCTGAAATGCTGCCTCACACTTTTTTGACCACTCAAACTTCTTTTGTTTCCTCTGAAGGGAGGTGATAGGATACCCTATCCTTGAAAAGCCCTGCAAAAAATGGCTATAATAACTCGCTAGTCCCATAAAGCTACATATATCTGCCACATTCGTGGGCATAGGCCAAAATGAGATCGCTTGGATCTTTGCAGGATCCACTGAAATACCTTCTCTTGAGATCACATGACCAAGATACTGGACCTCAGTCTTGAAGAATTCACACTTCGACAGGTTAGCATTAAGCTGATTATCCCGTAAGCACTGCAATACCTGCCACAAATGTTCCTCATGCTCTTCTACTATCCTAGAGTATATCAAAATGTCATCAAGGAACACAAGGGAAAATCTATCTAGGTACCTATGAAATACACCATTCATCAGAATCATGAACATATAGGGTGCATTCATCAACCTGAATGGTACTATTGTGAACTCATTGTGACCATACTGCATTTGAAACACCGTCTTATGGATGTTTGAGTCGAAGATACAAAGCTGATGATATCCTGATTTAAGAACAATCTTTGAAAATATTGTGGCACCCTTGATCTGATCAAATAGATCATCAATCCTAGGAAGTGGATATCGATTCCTAATGGTCACTTTATTCAACTGTCGGTAATCAATACATAACCAAAGTGAGCCATCCTTCTTCTTCACAAAGATAACTGGTGCTCGCCATCGAGAAACACTAGAACGAATGAAGCCCTTCTCTAAAAACTCCTCAAGCTGCAAGCGAAGCTCTTTCAACTCCTAGGTGGTCATATGATAGGGAGCTCATGAAATGGGTTCTGATCTAGGTACAAGGTCTATCTTGAAGTCTATGTCCCTCTGGGGTGGCATCCCTGGAATCTCGTTTGGAAAGACATTGGAATACTCTTGAATAATGGGGTGACTATCAAGAGAAACTTTCTCTTCTCCACCTGCTAAATCCAAATCATCCACTGTAACAACAAAAAACTGGCAACCCTGACACACACACCTTCTCAACTGCATAGCTGAGATGACCCTCAAGGAAATCGGCCTCTAGAATACCACTATCTCTACCTCTCTACCAGATGCATCAATGTATCGAATCGACTTACGTCAACAATCTATGATCACACTATGCGCCTCTAACCAATCCATCCCTATGATAATGTCATAAGAACCCAAAGGAATAACTCGAAGGTCCATTGTAGTATGGAGAGGTCCAACCTCCAATCTACACTCTGGTACAAGGGAATGTGATGCAACTTTCACACCCGAGGTTAACTCAACTTGCCACCTATCGACTTGCCTTACTGCACTCAGTCTACATCGCATCACGACTGAAGAAGAAATGAAGGAGTCTGACGCTCCAAAATCAAACAAAATGGTAATTGGGTTACCCATCAACATACCATATGTCTCAATGAAAGTGCCTTAATGCTCTGCCTGGCGGTTATCGACCGCTGTGAATACACGATGCCCTTTGTCTGCATCACCAACTGTCAGCTCAGATGCCATTGGTCCCTGAGAAAAACCAGATGTGCCCTAGTTGGGACACATTTTAGCTATGTGGCCCTGCTGGCCACATGCAGAACACCCCGTACCTCGACCATAGCCTCTGCCTCCAGGTGGTGCGCTAGACTGCTATGCACTACCCCTGAAGGTGGACTGAGAAATCTGCGTTGGCTGATCAAAGTTGAAGCATTTCACATGCCTCTAGTTCTTGTCCTCCTGCCTCTGCTAGAAACATTTATGTTTCCCCTGAGAAACCTGCTGTTACTACTGACCACTCTGCAATGGTCCCTGTTGGGATCTAGAAGGTGCACCTCCCTGAGGCTAACTTCCTTGAGCACTAGACCCTGTTGTTGAACTACTGCCAATTTGAACACCCATGTGGCCTCCTAGTGCCATGGTCAGATTCTCCTCAACAAGACGTTCTTTCTCCACTGTTGTCTCCATGGTTTTGGGTTCAAAAACCCTCACACCTCTGCTAAGACGAGCATTTAAGCCCCTAAAAAAGTGGTGAACCAACATACTCTCATCATCTCCTATTCTTGCAAACTGTTTGAGCTCGTAGAAGGGTCGCTCATACTGCTCCACAGACAAGACTAACTGGTGCAAAGTGTGAAACTCGTCACCTCAACGCTGATGCCAATGCTCGAATAGGAAATGAGCTCTAAATAGCTCTAGGAAAATCTCCCAAGATACTGAGTGAATATCAATATGGAGCTTCTACTCCTCTAGCCTCCACCATGTGGATGCAAACCCTCGTAGATGCATGATAGCACACCGCGCTTTGGTATTGCTATCAAAAGTATGGATAGAAACACACCTATCAAGGTCTATAAGCCATGTCTCAGCCTCTAACCCAGTGCCCGCTTCATCATACATGGATGGATGTGCCCTAACAAAATCTCTCATGTGCACCTCTGATTGAGATGAGACTTCCCTCACAACAAGATTACCTTGAACCTCGACCGACCTCTGACCAAGGAGTGCCAATGCCTCCTCAAGTGCTCTACGTGCAACCTCAATCCCTGGAGGATTTTGCTGTCGATCATTAACCCCTGGGGCATTATGCGATGCCTGATGTTCTTTCTGATCTGGAATAAGTGGAACAAGAGGAGGATAGTCGTGCTAACTCCCATCGTGACCACCTATACAGTCACATCCATGCCCTCTACCTCTTCTCCGTCTGGGAGGCATAATCCGACATAGACACATCAAGGTATTAGGAAAGGTACACAACTTAAAAACCTACACAACTAAAAGCTTAATGGGTTCATCATAATCCCAGAGTACCCAGTGTTTATACCTAGCTCTGATACCATGTGTAGTGCCCCGCCACACAACCCTAGAGGAAGGTGCAATTAACTACACAAACGAACTAATATTTTTTTGTTTACGTACAATTAACATGCAAGTTCAATACCCATTGCCAACAACCTCTAAGGTTATGAGATTGAGGTTAATTTAGAACCTCAACAAAAAACATGAATTGGAACCATAACAATTATTTACTTAGGAAATTAAAAACACATACATTCCATACACGGTAAATTATATCAAAGCACAAGAAATACCATGTGATTTCATATAACAATAATTAAACAATAAGATTACATCTCTCATTCCCCAAATGAGGTAAATCCAATAAGCATGATTACAATTACAACTTTCCACCTCGATACAAATGAGGGGTAATAAAGCACTAGATCAACTGAAATGAATAAAGCATGAAATGAAACTAGATCCCACGAGCTCTCCTACTGGAAATCTCGTCCACACGAACAAGAAGAAAACCCAACGGAGTAAGGTGCATGTTCCACCCAACCAAGTGGTATCTGAAGGCCCACCCCCTGTGCTAGGAGATAGTAACAAGGATTCCTAGCCAAGACCATCTACCTCTAGACACATGCTAAAACAAAACAAAACAAAATCAAATATAAACACATCACTAACACAATGGTTACAATGCTTCCAGAGTTACATAATTCGATTGCATCACTAATACAAACATACTGTTGACTTAGGAGAAGTGTCATCACAATGTTACATGGGTTATCCTGGTAAGTCTTCCTACGTCCCGACCCCCATCTCGGGTTATCCTGGTAACCTCTAACGACTTCCGGCCCCTCATGTAATCCAATGCAGAATCAGTTATCTCTCGTAAGGACAAAATAATGATCTTTCCATTCTAGGCCTTCTTGTCTCATCCAAATTCTAAAATAGCCCTTGCGTCCATGAGCGAGGCATAATTATCTTTGTTAAGTGTTTGATACTACCTAATCCTCTCATCAGCTCATTTACGTTATCACTGGATTAACTAACTCACAATGAGTTATCCTGGCACCACTTTGTGTGCTGACCCTCATTGCAATCCACTTCTCTAAGACAACACGTGGAACAACTCCATAACCCAAGGGTACATAAGTGTGACCTAAGGATATCAAATCCCTATCCACGACATAAAGTCAACACATCCCCGTTCGTGATAACTGGGTAATAAACTAGATACAGTTAGATGCACTACCCAAGGGAATCCAAAGGTTGACTAACATAATACGACAACCCGCACAATTAAAGATCCCCATCTGGAAGACTTAACAACCCTTCTGATCAATTTCCCCCAAGCGATAATAGAAGAAATTACATTTAAACAAGGAATTTAACAAGAATTAAATCTACTTCTTTTATTAACATTCAGTACTTTATTGCCTTAATAAGATTGAATTAAATATCGTTTCATTTAGACGAAGATGAAATTTAAACCAAATGTTTAATTCCCTAATTGCTTTCAATGGTAACAAAATAGCCATTTATTTCTACGATTTAGAACATATCGTTTAGAAATTACTATTGGTTCATTGCAAAATAAATCATCAAATAATTACGATACTAAACACATTTCTTGCAAATTCCATATTTAACCTTTCAAATATACATTTAAAAATTCAACTGATAATTTGACTAAAAACTCCATATTTTAATTTCCATATTTACATTTAACTCATACCATTGATGTAAATCAATATTTCAATATATACATATATGAAATATTGATATACATATATTCAAATTACAAAAATATTTCATCTATATATATATATATATAATAATATATATATACACATAATATATATAGATATAGATATATAATATATATATTAGATATATTTAATTTATTTAATATATATATTAATACTATATTATCATATAATATAATATTAAATATTGATATATATTATATTAATATTATAACATTATATAATATAATAATAAATATTAATTTATATTATATGTACCTTAATATATATATTAATATTTTAATATTATAAACATATAATAATAAAATATTAATATACATATTTTATTTATATATATAAAAAAAATCAAATGCCACATGTGTTTCTCGAATCGCGTGCCCGAAGTCATAGGTCGATCGACTATGTTTATACATAGCCAACCCTCATTGTTGGGGGTGAATGTGTATAAACACAGTCGGCTCCCCCTAAAGGGGCGGCGACTGTGTCTATACACAGCCGTCCCCTGGCGGTGGCGACGGTGGCTATAAGGGGTGCACGACTCCCCCCATGCGCCTCCCATGGGGGCGTGGTGGGGGTGAGCCCCCAACGACCCCCCCAAACCCTCATTTTTTTAATATAAAAAAAATACATTTATTAACAAAAGAAAATCTCTACGGATTTTTAGAATCCAAATTTTGCAGAGTAAGAACTATTTTCCCTCATTTTTTGAAAGAAATTTTACCAGCATAACATATGCATCAATTAAAATGATATATATATATATATATATATATATATATATATGAAGTTCCCAATATATATGTATATATATATCCAGATTTACAATTTCACAAACAAATTGAGCAAATAAATTCTGGAAAGAATTATTTATAGTCATATTTCAATTTTTTTTCTCTTGAAGAAGTTCATTTCTAAACAGGGGTTTTTTGCAAATCAAACTAAGATTCAACATGGGTTTTTTTCTTTTTTGCAACTCAAACAGAGTTTACTCATTTCACAACATAATATAATTTGAGAAACCTTTCAGAATGATAACTACTTCAATTGAAAGAACCTGGTTCCAAAATCTTGATAAACTGTTAATGGAGCAAAGCCTTCTCAAATTCCAGATCCTTTCCAGCAATCCAATTCAACTTCTCCAAACACCCAAAAAAAAACAGAAATTCCTTCCCCTCTCTCTTTCTTTTTAAAACTCATCCTCCTCCAAAAATTCATGAAAAATCCAAATAATAGCAAAAGAAAAGAAATATCTATTTACCCACCATAATAAATTTTCAGAAACAAAACATAAAATATCTCCATTTTCAATTTTTTTTTTTTGCATTCAAAATTTTCTAAAAAGAAATTTAAAACCTTTTTCTTTAATTTTCAATTTAGCCATAAATTTCAAAATGAATAACTTAACTTATTTCAACAAAATCAATTTAATTAATTAATAAAATAAATCTAATCCAAGATTAGATTATTTATTAATTAAATTAAATAAAATAATAAACTAAATCGCATTTCTAACCTAAAACCAGATAAATTTAATCGCAACTTAACTACAAAATCATTTATTTACCTTTATAACATGTAGTTAAATAATCAAAGAGAATGAACAATAATAAAGCAACTTAACCCGACTAAAACCCGATGACACACTATGACTAGGGTGATGACTTGGCACAAAAAACCTAGCTACTATCTCCCAATCAAATGTCGTTGGGCAATGGACACACTCAAACCTATGAAACCAGGTGGAGTCGATGTCTTGTATTTGTCAACCTATGAACAAAGAGTATATCCACATGCATATAAATGTCATAATTAAAACACACCGTGAAGAGGAAATCGCGGAATCGCAGGGCGCTCACAAGCAAGTGGTGCAATCTCGTCCCCTTCACCAATACAGTATTACTAACTGACGAATCTAACATCAATAATATAATCAAAACATAAAGCATCATTAATTCAAATATCCACTTATGTTAATCTAAAGCATACCATATGATAATATCTGAATAAAGTACCATCACATCAAAATATAACATTCACATCGCTTTACAGATAGCGATCAAATAGTAACCGAACCATAGTCAAAGTACTAACAACAACCACAACATAAAAGAGAAGAACATTGTTCGCACAACAAAGCAAAACATAGGGGTATTACACATGCTACACGAATGTTTAGATAACAAGGATACTTGGAATAAGCTTTAGACACAACAACCTATATCAAAAGGATTTGTCTTCATTATTTTGCATTAACTGTCTTCCATAGATGTCCCAAAAAGAAATGCTACCATATCCAGATCAAAGATAACCTCCATACTACACAAAATCATAGCATACGATAGGATAGATTATTGATGTATATCATCTGAAGCACAACCTCCCAAATACCAGGTTTTGACATCAATGACAACAATGCCACATCAACAACTTCTCAACAATTATCACTAGGCCTCCTATTATGATTAAGTTGGATGCTGATGATGATATTGCTAAGATTGATGAGGAAGTACATAATGAGCTAAATTTATTTTTTTCCTCTTCCATGAGCTTAAATGATAATAAATGTGATGATCCTCCTAACCAGAGTGGCTCACCATGTGTTGAACTTGGTGATGCTCCTAGTATAAAACTTATCGTTTTCCCTTTGGCTAGTTGTCGACCTTTCGTATATGATGAACAAGATCAGGATGCAGATGACCTGATATAAGTTGACTTGCATGTTCCATACTAACTTATCATCTTTTTCTTCTTTTCATGTTCTTTGTGATTGCATGTGCGTAACTTGATCCCTTGTATAGTGCTTCTTGGTGTGTCATTATATGTTTGTGAGCCTACTTTGGATGACCCTTGTCACTCTGTTGGTGCAAGGATACACAGGAAGCGAATCTGTCATGACATTCTTCTATTTGTATCTACATTCTTCTATCTATCATAACCTTTATCTTTTGTCTCATGTTTTCCTTTTTGGGATGACACAAGGTGTCGAGAAATTTAGGTCTCTTCCATGTTGATCCAAAATATATTCTTTGTTTTCTCACTTTATGTGTCATTCTTCCTTTGTGCTTGTTGTTCCATGAGTCATTTAGGGAATGCTGATGATTTTGAGCTCGATTATATCATTACAGCAAAGACATACGTTGACCCCAAATTTATGGATCCCTTATGTGTTATCTTAGAATTGCATATGTGGGGAAACCTTCCTTTTATGATGTAGCTCTATTTTGGAAGCACATGTTTTACACAAGGCTTTCCAAATAAATCTCTCATGTATTGGCATTTTTTTTTTCTACTTAAAGTAATTTCTCACAACATGGTGTTGAACAATTTCTTTAAAGTGGGGGCATACACATCCCCACTCATTGTTTGCTTCAAAGTGTGGTCTTCTTACTTCCTATGATGTGTCTTCTTGGTGGTGACATTGAGTTTGATGTCCTTCAAAAGCGCGACCTTTCTTGGCATATGACATTCCTCTTAGTGGTAATGCTATGAATTGCATTCTCTAAGTTGTGAATCTTTTATCCTCACCTAGTCCTCTCTTGGTGACATTAGGCACGATTTTCCCTAAGGTGAGACCTTTCATGAACTAAGAAAAACCCATTTGAATATCCTATCTTATTGCATCTAAATATTTTCACGCCCACCAAGCATAAAACAACTTGCTTGCCAATGGAGCCTTTATGTTTTTCATGAGTGGCTAGCATAATGCAACTTGCTAGCCTTGTGACCAGTTATATGGCACCTTATCAAAGTTATCAAGAGGTATAAATTTGGTATGGTTGATACATGGGATCCTGCAGACCTATCATGACTTCCCATTAGCCACTTTTTGGGGCTCACGTAGTGGATAATAGATTTCACTAGTTCAAGCGAGTATATTTTGTTTTCATAGTGGACACCGAGTTTCCACTTGTGAATGTTTTTTTGGGACAAACAACTAAGGCTTGATCCATACCTATTGGAAAAATAGTCGAGGATTGATCCACTCTTTTCTCTTTTCATCAATTTGGGCATTGTATGCTTGTGTATCTTGTCTTGCTGATGTATATCATTTGTATATATGTGTTCCTTTGTGCTTATGTTGGTTTTCCATGGGATATTGATCCTAGGGGCTTGCACTGTTGCAAGAATAGAAAGAGGAACGAAAGTATTTTCATTGATATCAACTAGTCAACTAGTTATTTACTATATGTTGAGGATATTGAGAAAATTATATAAAAATAAGATTGCAGGTTGTCAGCTGTTGAGGTCATTGGTTTGGTGCTTGTGAACTATGTTCTGGCTGAGGTCTAGAAGAATTTTTGTTGGTCTATATTTATCTTTATGGTTTGAGAGTTGTGTTTCCTTGGTCCTATTTAAGATGGTTTTGGCATTTGGAAGCATCGGGCTTAATTGATCTATGTGTTTTACATTGGTTTGACTAATTCTGTGTTAAGCACTACATTCGAAGTTGATGAAGCATGCTGGATCTATTATGGGTCCTAGTGAAGCGTGTGTTTGGGTTGCCCTTATTCTAATTCCACCCTAGGATGTTTGGTTTTGACCTAATTTTAATTTGAAGTCGGAAGGCCGACTTTGTATCTTTTCAAAGTTGGGGAATGGTATAAATACATAATGTATTAGCAATGAAAAGTGTACATAAGAAAAGAAGGAAGATAAGAGAAAGAGTAGACTTGACTTTGCTGCTATAATGAAAGTGTGTGATTGATCAGTGTGAAGCTTAACGTTGAGTTTCTAGATGCAGTGAGCAGAAGAAAGACTCTATCATTCATGCAAGTGGATATATGATTCAGGTGGAATCCTTTGTTACATTGGGATTGTTGTCTCTCTGTAACAAGTCTTCTTTGTATCTTTGTGGCAGTGAGCCATCTTGGTTGTAGCCCTATGAACAATGAGTCCTTACTTCAGGAAGTGAGCCTTATTCTAGGTAGTGATATTCTCTATAGTGCGAGTTAATCCTCATCATGCTTTTTCCCTTATTGGGTTTTCCACGTAAATCTAGTGTTATTGTGTTTGTGCATTAGCATTTGATGGTTAATCACTTAATCAATTTATATGTTAGTTCTGATAATTGAATTTAAGGTTTAAATTTGTGACAACTGATTCACCCTCCTCTTAGTTGTCCTATCCAAAAATTGGTATCAGAGCTTGGTTCCTTGGTGAAGAGCTTAACTACTTGAGGAAGGTCCAGGATGGCTGGAAAAATGATCTATGATTATCTGAGGTTTGATGGAACTAATTATGGTATCTGAAAAGTATTGATGGAAGAATATCTAGAGTATTGTTGATTTGATGTAGAAAAAGATTATAAGGAACCCTACACTCCTCCTGCTAATGGTCTAAGTACACCTAAAGAAATAAGAGCACATGAAGTGAATAATAAGGAAAATTTCACCTTGAAGAATAGTCTAGCACATTCCGAGTTGATAAAGGTGCAGAATTTGAAGATAGCTAAGGAAGTCTAGGATACTTTAGAAAGAGCACATGATGGTTATGAAAGGGTAAAATAGACAAAATTACAGAATTTGGAAACACAGTTTGATATTTTACACATGTCTAAAGATGAGAATGTTAAAGCCTATATATAGAGATTGGATGAGGTTGTGGCTGGAATGCGATCCCTTGGCGCTACTATAGATGAAACCAGAATTGTAAAGAATATTTTGAGAACTCTTCTTGATGCTTATAGTGAAAAGGTGAGTGCTATTGAGCAGACTATAGATTACAAGACTTGTACCAAGGATCTGTTTCTAGGATTTTTGAAATCTTATGAAATGAGGAAGTCGAATCTAAGAAGTGGAGGTAAAATAGAGACTACTTTTAAAGCTACAAAAACTGAAGATTTGGATGAAGAAAACTTTGATGAAATCAAAGCTTATTTTGTAAGGAGAGTGAGAAAAGGCTCTGGTAAGTATGAAGGTAAATCACCCTTTAAGTGCTTTATTTGTGGAGAAATTGGTCACTATGCTGCAAAGTGTCTGGAAAGAGCTAAAAGGAATAAACAAAGATATGAGGAAAAGAAGAAAGGAAAGAAGATTAACAGAGCTTACTATGTGAATGAGAATGCTATTATTTCAGACGAAGATTTAGAATATGAAGATCCAAATGACAATGAATGCTTGTTCTTGGTGATTAAGGATGAACCTACTTCTACTAAATTAGAAAGGCAATTAAAAGAAAGTCCTTTGGAGAAAGAGAAAGAGAAAGAGAAAGAGAAAGAGAAGGGGAAAGATGAAGGAGAAATATGAAGGTACGGTTATCTCTACCCTACATGATAAATAAGATTTTTTTTTTGGATAGTTGATAGTGGTTGCTCACATCACATGACTGGTGACAAGAGTAAGTTTGTGAAACTTGAAAAATATGATGGAGGTCTGGCTATGTTCGGAGAGGATACTGGTGCTAAAATATGTGGGATAGGTTTAGTAATTTTTGCTGGCAAGCATCATATTGACAATGTTTACTATGTTAAGGGTTTAAGGCATAATTTTTTGAGCGTTGGTTAGATGTGAAAAAAAGGATATGATCTTGTGTTTAAGGATGAGAAATGTGAGATCTAGAAAGGAGTCAGAAAATTGATTTCTACAAGGAAGAAATCTGAAGGGAACATTTATAACTTAAAGGTGCTGACAGATGATGTTTTATGATTCAGATAAATGGCAGTTGGCTATGGCATAGGAGAATGTGTTACATGAATTTTGATAACTTGGCAAGAATTAGTTCTATTCAAGTCGTGAGAGATCTACCGATAATTACAAAGCCTATAAAAGCTATCTGCAGGAATTTCCAATTCAAAAAACAAACAAGAAGTCATTATAGATCAAGAGAACAATCTACTATTGGATTATTAGATTTGGTTCATATAGACCTTTGTGGTCCTATGAGAATGTGAAGTCTACTTGGTGAAAGGTACTTTATTATTTTAATTGATGATTATTCTAGATATACATGGGTTACATTTCTAAGTGAGAAATCAGATGCATTAGATAGATTCAAGGTATTCAAGGCTATGGTTGAAAATGAAGTGAATTTGAAGATTAAATGATTGAGATTTGAAAAAGGTGGAGAATTTACCTCCTATGAGTTCAATATGTTCTGTGAAGTGCATGGTATAAAGAGATAGTTGTTTGCACCGAGAACTGCTTAGCAAAATGGAGTTGTTGAAAGAAAAAATAGAACAATTCAAGAAGCTATTAGGTCAATGATTACTGAGGCCACATTACCAGAAGTTTATTGGAAAGAAGCCATTCACATTGTTGTATATGTATTCAATCAACTTTAGGCAAGAATAAATAGTACAAAGACTCCCTATGAGCTATGGCACAAAAGAATTCCTACAGTCAAATATTTCAAGGTATTCAAAAGTAAATGCTATATCAAAAGAGATGAGGAAACTTTGGGTAAGTTTGATGCAAGAAGCGATGAAGGAATATTTCTTGGATACTCTACTAAGAGCAAGGCATGCAAATGCTTCAACAAAATACTAAGGAAAATCGTAGAAAGCTTGAATGTGAAGGTTGATGAAAAAATAAAGAATTCTATTGATATTGATGGTTATATGTCTGATGAACATGACTGTGCAAGAATAGAAGAAGTTGTGGAAGAAAAACATAAAGATGAACAAGAAAACCAAAATGAAAGTGAAGAAGATGCTCTAGTGATGCCCCCTAGGACACCAAAATATGTACAGAAGAATCATTCAGAAAATCAGATTATTGGAGACAAGACAAAAGGTGTGTTAACTAGAAGCAAAGATGTCGTTGAAGTAAATTTGTGCTTTTTCTCTAAGATTGAGCCGAAGTCAGTAAGTGAAGCCTGTAAGGATGAACATTGGAAGGAAACAATGAAAGAAATTTTGCAGATTGAGAAGAATCAAACTTGGGAATTGGTCCCAAGATCGACAAACAAAACAATTGGATCAAAATGGGTATTTAGAAACAAACTAAATGAGAATGGGAAATTTGTTAGAAACAAAGCAAGGCTTGTGTGCAAAGGCTAATCACAAGTAGAAGGTATAGATTTTTAGGAGAATTTTTCCCCAATAGAAAGAATGGAAGCTATAAGGATGTTCTTGGCATTGGTTACTTATAAAGATTTCAAAGTCTTTCAGATGGATGCCAAGTCAACATTTTGGATGGTGAACTAGAAGAAGAGGTCTACATGGAACAACCAGAAGGATTTCAGTTAACAAACCAACCAAATATGGTGTGCAAATTGAAGAAAGATTTATATGGATTGAAGCAAGCTCCTAGAGCCTGGTATGCAAGGCTAGATAAGTACTTGAGCCAACAAGGCTTTAACAAAGGTACAACAAACAATAATTTATACTTCAAGACTGAAAATGAAAGAATCTTGATTGTTGTTGTGTATGTTGATGACATTATCTTTGGAGGGAATGAAAAGATGCGCAAGATGTTTGTAGAAGAAATGCATAATGAATTTGAAATGTCTATGTTTGGTGAGATGAATTTCTTTCTTGGGCTACAAATTAATCAATCAAAGGAAGGAATTTTCATTTCACAATCTAAGTATGTGAAGGATATGCCAAAAAGATTTGGAATGGATGGTTCCAAACTGCTAAGTACCCCTATGGTGATTGGATGTAAGTTGGGAAATGATGATGATTCACCCAAGACTGATCAAATCAAGTATAGATCTATGATTGGTGGATTGTTGTATTTGACTGCTACTAGACTAGATATTATGCATGCAGTTTATCTTGTGGCTAGATTTCAAGAAGATCTAAAGGAAAGACATGTTATTGTAGTTAAAAAGATATTCAAATATTTGAAACACACTATGGATTATGGGTTATGGTATCCTAAGGATACTAATTTTACACTTAGTGCTTATATAGATGTATATTGGGCTGAAAGTATAGATGACAAAAATAATACTAGCGGTGGTACATTCTTTCTTAGATGTAGATTAGTGGAATGGTTGAGTAAGAATCAAGATTCAATCTCTTTGTATATTGTTGAAGTTGAGTATATTGCTGCCGCATCTTGCTATACACAAGTTTTATGGATGAAGCAACCATTGAAAGATATCATAGTGCGGTATGATGATCCTATTTCTATCTTCTATGATAACATAAGTGCAATTAAAATTTCAAAGAATCTTGTAATACACTCAAGAATGAAGAATATATCTATTAGGTATCATTTATTGAGAGAGAAGGTCATGGAAAATGAAGTCAAGCTCGAGTATGTTTCAACAAAAAATTAGATTGTGGATATATTCACAAAGGCTCTTCCTAAAGATACTTTTGAGTATCTCTGGGGTAAGCTAGGGGTTATTGCCCCTCATTTTACAAACTAAGATGCATTTAGAGATGCATTAGTCTGGTGGATTCATGGTTCTATCTTTTTGGACTAATGTTTTTGGTGGCTACCTCTCAGGGGGAGAAAATAGTTTTTTAAAGTGTTGTCATTATGAGTATTCTGCTTTCATGTCAAAGGAAGTTTCAATGAACATATATTTTTTGTCTTTTCCATTGATGTCAAAGGGGGGGAGAAAGAGAATGTGAAAAGGAGAGAAAGAGCATGTGAAGAAGAGAGAGGAAAGCATGTGATGATCTTCTAAGGGGGAGAAGCAAAATAAAAATATTGAGAAGTATTTTCAGAGTTGGTATGTGTCTTTGATGGTTTTTCACATCTTATGTTTCCATCAATGACAAAGGGGGAGATTGTTGAAAGAATAGAAAGATGAATGAAAGTGTTCTCATTGATGTCAACTAGTCAGCTGGTTATTTACTATATGTTGAGGATATTGAGAAAATTGTATAAAAAAAAGATTTCAGGTTGTTAGCTGTTGAGGTTGTTGGTCCGGTGCTTGTGAACTATGTTCTAGCTGAGGTCTGAAAGAATTGTTGTTGGTCCAGATTTCTCTTTATGGTTCAAGAGTTGTGTTTCCATGGTCCTATTGAAGATGGTTTTGGTATTTGGAAGCATTAATCTTAATTGATCTATGTGTTTTACACTGGTTTGGCCGACTGTGTGTTAAGCACTGCATTCAAAGTTGATGAAGCGTGGTGGATCTATTATGGGTCCCAGTGAAGCATGTTTTTGGGTTACCCTCATTCTAATTCTACCCTAGGATGTTTGACACTAACCTAATTTGAATTTGAAGTCGGATGGCCGAATTTGTATCTTTTCAAATTTGGGGAATGGTATAAATATAGAATGTGCTAGCAATGAAAAGTGTAGATAAGAAAAAAGGAAGATAAGTGGAAGAGCATACATGACTTTGATGCTATTCTGAAAGTGTGTGAGTTATGTGTGTGGTTGATCAGTGCGAAGCTTAATGCTAAGTTTCTAGATGCAGTGAGTAGAAGGAAAACTCTATCATTCATGCAAGTGGATCTGTGATTGTGGTGGAATCCTTTTTTTGCATTGGGATTGTTGTCTCTCTGTAACAAGTCTTCTTTGTATCTTTTTGGCAGTGAGCCATCCGGATTGTAGCCCTGTGGAAAGTGAGCCTTTTTGTAATCGGTTTTGATATTCTCTATAGTGTGAGTTAATACTCACCGTGGTTTTTCTCTCATTGGTTTTTCCACATAAATATGGTGTTATTGTATTTGTGCATTGGTATTTGATGGTTAATCACTTAATCAGTTTATATGTTAGTTCTGATAATTGAATTTAAGGTTTAAATCTATGACAACTGATTCACCCCCCCCTCTTAGTTTTCCTATCCAACATGCACAACCTCCTTGATCTTTGTCATCCTATATTACTAAAATTTGTACACTTGGACCACTCTTGACACTTATTTGTCTACTTTAGTGTGAGTTTGAGCATAGGGATCACCCTCTCACTAAAGTGGGGGCCAAATGTAGTGTGAGAAAATGTACACCTTTACAATTTCACTCTATTTTTGGGCCCCTTAATCTAATTGGACATAATTAAGCCTCTAATTGGCCCAGTTATACATTTAAAAGCCTAATTAATCCCATTTTCCAAAAGGGGAACCTATATTAAATAATTGAAAATATTAATTAAATTTCCTTAAAAATTGAGTGTCCTAGATTTAGGTCCTAGGACCCATTCGACCAAGGGTGAATGGGTCCCACTTAAGTTTAGGATCTCAAATTTTAATATGTTTTTTTGTGGTATTTTTTATGATTCAAATTCAATTTGTAATTATTGGCCTTTGATGTTTAATTGTTAGGAAATTATAAAATTACCTACAAATACAAGGTCATTTTATCAATTCAAATCCTAGAGGCAAGCTAGAGCTTTTTGAGAGACTTGACAAGAGAAAATATTATTGCCAAAGGTGTTCAAGAGTAGACTGATTAGTCTTCTACAACAACATTCAAGATCTCAAGCATCATATCAAAGTTATTTGCATAGATATGCATGTTTTTGGAGGTAACATTGTGATGTAGGTTTCAAGCATCAAGATTAACATCTAATCAAGCCATTTCATTTAAGATCAAGACCTTGGAGAGATGTGTTAGACTTCAGTCCTGTAAGGGTTTCCATTCAAGGGTCTGGTGAGTTGCAACAAGCTAGTGTTCATTCATCATTCCTTCCATTCATGTTTCATTTCAAGGTTTAATTACCAAAATGGGGTTTGACCAAGGTAAACCCCCATTCACCAAAAACAAAGAATTTTTCCCTCTCTTTGTATTTTCAGATTTACAAGTGAAGAAAGATTAAAGACCGATCAAAAGTGTAATTTTGCAAAGTTGTCAAAGTTGTCAAGCCATGAAAACTTCCTTGAAATTTTTTATTTTGACTTTATGACTGTGAGATCCAGAGGAATCAAGAGTGTAGATCCAGGAGTAGAGGATTGCCAAAAAAAATTTTGGATCCCTATAGTAAGACCCATTCACCCTAGGGCGAATTTGTCTTAGGAGGACACTAAGCAAAATATTTTGGTAACAGGTGCACAATGTATTAAACTTCTCATATCTATTGAAAGTTTGATGATTCTAATAGTTTTACGATTTAAATTGATGATTCAAGTTTCATATTGCATAATTGAATTCATTTACCATTTTTAGTTTTTCTCCCCAAAGTGTTGTTCAGACAGATTTTTCACCATCTTTGTATAAGGTAAATAATAAGACCTCCCTTAAGGTTGACTCACCTAAGGGTTGAAAGTCAATCTTATCCTTTGGGGATCTCTTTTTCCTATATTTTTGAGTAAGAATACATTTGCACCTTTAGTCAAATTCAATGTCATATGCTATAAGTGTAACAACTTTAGTGATCTGTATAGGATCTAGACTAGATTGCATAAATGAATGCTTAATTTTTACAATGCTTTTACAATGATTATTTCAAGTTAATTAAAACAAAATTAACTTAAGGAAATAACAGAATGAAAGTAATATCAAGGTGATCATAACAAAAATTAACAAAACTGATAGAAGATGAGAGAGAGAAGAAGAGAAGTGCAAACAGTTGATAACGGAGTTCGTCACAACGTGACTACGTCTCCGGGTCCACTCCAATAGAGAGACCGATCCGATTAACTCCAAAAATCAATTACAATAGCACCATAACCATTCTCCGAGCATTTCGGCAGTGTAACAACACTCTGTCATGCAAGAATGATTTGAAAACTCTCCAACAAGGCCTCTCTTTCGTCACCTCAGCATCAGGACTTCATCACCTGAAAAAAACTTCTATCAATTCTCACCTCAAGCCCCCTTTTTATACAAAGAATTTTCTCAATTTGGCCTTTAACCAATTGATTTGCAAATATTCACCTTATCTCTCCAAATACATAAAAATCTTTTACAATCTCCTTTTTTACATAATAAATCTTCAAAAATCAATTTAAGCCCCTTTTAAATATTCACTCTCGGGCTTATTATTTGGGAGGTTGTTTTTGTTTTAAATTATAGGAGAGTTGGTTTTTGTATTTAAGGCATTCGGCTTTAACAAATTAACAAATATAGCCGATGCCATATATATTATAAAGACATTCGATGGCTCAGCGGTGGCTATATAATTTTGGAACCCGGCGGTTCCGGGTTCAAGCCCCGGCCGTCGGCGTTTTTAAAACCAAATTCTACCGGACTTAACAACAAAGACAAACCATTTCTATACTTTGCTAAAGCCGCGGATTTGGTGGAGCGGCCAGACCGCTAAATTTGGCATACGCAGGTGGGAGGTTCAAAACTCCCCGACAAGATTTTAACGAACCCATAAATTTTCAACCCGCCGGATGGAGAATGATGGGCCACGTGGCACGCCGTGGAGGTGCCACGTGGCGTAACCTGATACGCCATTTCCAGAGATGTGGAGGATGCTAATTCGCCGACGGTGACACGTCATTGCTGATGTATCTGTTGACTCTGAGTATACGTGTCACAAGACAATTCGCTGGACAATCTGACTCGGCTTCCACGTAGGCACTGACTGTACTGCCACGTGGCAGAATATGATTAGCTCACAGAAACACGTCACTGCCACCTGTACCCTGACTCAACCGCCACGCAAACGCTGACTGTGTGTACGAAGGACACGTGTCAAATGCATGATTCGTCGACATTGCTGACGTCACCTGCCACATTATCATGCCACGTCGACATGTACGAACCGTACGGACTGCCACATGTCAGCTTTCGATTGGTCCACTACTGATTTCGTACGGACTGCTGACGTCAGCTGTACGGATGATGGTGTCATCACTGTACCTTCAGGTTCACCAAGTCAACATGAAACTTTGACCAGCTGCATCTTGAGCATACGATGTCGGATTTCGACGAAACGAACGCCGTCGGAATCATCTCGACGAGCTCTTCGACTTGACGCTGCTTCTGTTGAATTTTGAAACAATTATTTTTTCCGCTTCCTGGATGCCCTTGATTCCAGTTTGACCAGAGGTTTGACTGGCCATAACTCGTGCAAACGGACTCCTTTTTGCTCCGTTCGAGTTGCGTTGGAACCAGGATGCTGAGCTCTTTCTGATGGTGCAGATTCTGAAGAGAAATGAGACACTTCAATTTTCACTGAAAAATGTCCACCGGATCATTTAGGCACAAGGAAAAGTTTTTTAGAGGTGGATTTCAAAGGAAAAAAATGTCTTTTAGGACAATTTGATGGGAGTTGGCTATGGCATAAAAGAATGGGTCACACCAAATTTAATAACCTTGTGAAGATCAGTTCCAAGCATGGTGTGAGAGATATGCCAAAAACTACCAAGCCCACTAGCACCTTCTACATAGAATGTCAAATAGGGAAATATAAAAGAGTAAGATTCAAGACAAAGGAACACTCTGCTATAGAACCATTGGAGTTGATTTATACAAACCTATATGGACAAAAAAAGACACAATCCCTACATGGAGAAAGGTATTTTGTGTTATTTATTGATAATTTCACTAGAATGTCTTGGGTATCTTTATTGAGAGAAAAATTTGAAGCTTTCAATAAATTTAAAATCTTTAAGGCTATGGTTGAAAATGAAAGGGGATAAAATATCAAATTTATAAGGTATTATAGAGGTGGTGAGTATGCCTCTAATGAGTTTGAAGACTTATGTGAAGAACATGGAATTAGAAGATAGTATTTTGTTGCTAGAACTCCTCAACAAAATGGTGTAGTAGAAAGAAAGAATAGAATAGTTCAAAAGATGGCTAGAACTATGCTAAATGAAGCCAACTTTTCTCATGTATACTAGAGAGAAGTTCATACTGTTGTACATATCCTTAATAAAGGACTGATGAGAATTAATGATTGCAAGACACTATATGAGCTATGGTATGGCAAACATGTATTTGTCAATAATTTTAGAATATTTGGAAGTAGATGCTACATTAGAAGGGATGAATAAAATTTGGGAAATTTTGAGTCTAGATTAGATGAAGGTATCTTTCTTGGCTACTCAACAAGGAGCAAAGCATACAAATGTTACAACAAAAGACTGTACATAATTGTTGAGAGTATAAATGTGAAAATTGATGAGGATATACATAATTTACCATTAGTTGAAAATAATTGAAATTTTGAACAATCAGTTAGTATACATGTCATGCCCCAAATTATTCACTACTAGATAAAAACACAACCATCAATTTTTTTGATAATCTCACTTACTCGGATTGCCTATTCAATATTTTTATCTTAGGAGGGTTATTGGTTTGTGTCTAAGGGTATAAATACCTAATGCTTACAAGGCTCGAAATGCTTAACAATGCAATGATACTTATAAGAGTCCAATTATTGTTTATCACCCTAACTATAAGTAATCTACCACATCTTACCAAATCAAAGTCTACTTCCTTATCATTCCTTTGGGTGCCCAACTTCAAGCCACATACCTTGTATTTCATGTTTACTATGAATAACATCCCCTTGAAAATTTGTGAACCCACTATGTAGTACTTGAATAAATAATAATAATTAGTCAAAAGAAAAAATGAAAAAATGAAAAAACATATCAAATAGTATCACCTATATATATAGGGGAAATCCAACCTAGCAAGCATGTAATAACATTATAAAATGATACCCAAACTGATTTCTAGATTATCGACAAATGTTGTTAACAACATAATATTATAATAATTACCATAGTTGCAATTAGTGAAGACCAAATACAAATCAAACCTTGACTAGCTTCCACCAACTTCTTCTTACTTTTGTATGCAATGATGATTTTATCAAATACTACACCACCCGATTAATGTCCATACGATTAACATATACAAATAACTAGACACATCCACCAAGATCACTATTGCTAATAATCAACCAAATAAAATAACACGTTAAAACCGTAATTAAGATCATTCTATACATACCAATAGAATAATAATGTCTTATATAATATGTTTGAAAATACCTTAAGGATGAATGGGTTAAGGATAGTACACTTGGAAAGAAAAACAAAATATTATTCGTTTACTTAATTCTTACTTGATTGGACATAATTATATGAACATTATTTAGTAAAATTAATAGTGTAAGGAATATATATATAGATTCCAATAGCTCAGTTTAAATTAATTTATATTAAGTCCATTTGAGATTTTAATGATAGTGAAACCTTAATTGCACAATTAATCCCATTTCTATTAATGATTGGACTAATTAAAATTTACCCTCATTGAAGTAAATAGAAATATGCATTTAAGAATCTTACGTTATTATCATAGTTATCTAAAAAATTTAAAATGTTATCATAGTTATCTATCCACATAATTTCTAAGTTAAGTTTAAAAATAGAATGGAAAAGATTTTTATATCTTTTGTAATTAACTTTTTTAAATAATAAATATCCTAAATAAGATTTAACTTCTAAAAAAAAACTTAAGTGTAATTAAATGCTTTCTATTTCTTCTCTTCTTGCCTTTTGATTTTTTTTATGTAAATGGATCAAAGATTATATTGATTGCAAAACATTTCAAACCCCCCCTTTTTTTTCTCATTCAAACTATTTCATTGTAGATTGAGGTAGTCACACACAGGTCTCTTCATTATGTTTTGCAGGCTAAAATTTGTTCTAGAATTCTTCACTTCTTGCAGATTTAAATTACAGATTTGTTTCAGATTTCAAATCCAATGAGCAGGTGTAAAAATCAGATTTGGATGCCAGTTAAAATATCTAATTGAATCCCCTTTCCATAATTGCTTTGATCCCATATTTTTTTGTTTGGATGGCCTCCCTTACTAGTGCAGGTTATAGATTAAATTGATATAAGTTCCGGGGTGATTAAGACTATATCTGCCTTATTCCTTAGAGATTACGTAGAACAATTTATCTGAACTTACATTCATTTGTAATATTTATTACTCATTCAGATTTATATGTGTTATTTTATTAATTATGAAGTAGCATATTAATTATTTATATACATCAAATTTTATAATTTAAATATATTGAATATTATATATTATATAAATACATATTATTTGAGAATTTTCAATATAAATAAGAACATTTAATATGTGTTCAAATATTTTGTGTCTTTTTTTTTATTGTACAAGAATTTAATTGAAACAAAGATTCAAACAATCGAAATAAAATAACTATACTACTAGGAATGCTTCAATAATAGACTGTTTCTAGCTGTGTTATGTGTAAGTGAAATAAATAACAACACACCTTAATGCAACATTATTAGAGAATTCAAACAACAGATTTAATCTATTTGAAACATAATAAAATCTCTAAAACTATTCCTCCTCTCTAACAACAAGGATTTATTAAATCCAGATTGTGTGCATTGTGATTGTTAAAATGACAACCTAGAGAATGAGAATGATGATTTAAGTGAAATGCTGTGATAAAATGATTGATAATCAAAGCTGGGATGGCTCTAGCATGATTCCTGTAGAGTAAAATTGCATGCAAGTGGGATCCATTTCTTGTAGCAAGAGGTTGCTTTTATAGATTTTCAAAGGCAATTCCTGATGTGGCAACAAGCAACAGTTCATATTTGATCTGGATAAATTAATGGTAGAAGATGAAGAATTTGGTGAGAAATAAGGGGAAATGCTTTCTCTAAGCAAAACATTGTGGCAAATGATTGGGAAGAAATTGTGGATCCATGAAGCCAACTATTTCCAACTGTTAAAGTTTGTTTCAAAATTGGCTCGAATGATAAAGTAAAATTGAATGCACTTGAAGCTTTCAACTTTATTGAGAAAAAACTGTAAACATGTGCTCAATTAGAAATTTGAGTTATTGAATTTTGGAGGGAAGAAATATTATTAAATAAACAAGGGAAGAAATATTATTAAATAAAACAATTGAAATTTGTTTATTTAATAAAAGGGAATGATAATTAAACAAACTATGTGATTTATTTATTTAATTAAGATGGAAGAATTGGATAATTAAATTAAAACAAACTATTGAATTTGTTTATTTAATTAAGATAGAAGAATTTGATAATTAAATAAAAAAAAATTATTGAATTTGTTTATTTAATTAAAATAGAAGAAAATAGAATGTGAACTATATAAATAAATATTTCTATTTATTTATAAGTAGATGAATTTAAAGGTTAATTAATCAGATTTATCCAGACCATTTTTAGGTGTATACACCAACCATCTTGTAATTATGATTAACTTTTTCCTATGTAAAATTTTGCAAGTATTTTTTATTGAATAAAGTGTTAAATTGGACCTTATGCATTAAAGCAAGGAATCCTCCCATTTACTAATCATGATGCAACTGTGCATTATAAAGATTATGCATCTTTCAACAAAATAGCAATATGAAACTATCCTCATGTGCTAGAAAAGTTTCATTCATTTATCCCCCCCCTTTTTTTTTTCTATGCAAGGCCTTAAATCACAACACACATTCCACATAACTTCATCCAAGGAGCCTAAAGCCTTTCCCCATTTCACAAAGGTTATTTTATTTCCTTCCTTTAAATTTCCTCAAAATAAAGTTTAGGAAATTGGATACCCAAGAACAACCTTTTATTTACTTGAAGATAAAAACAAATGGCTTCTATGAATGCACTTATAAGATTTGCATTTTCCCAACATTAGTTATTTTTACTTAGATATTGAAGTATGCCTATTGACTTCCTTTGAATTTACACAACTAATCTTGCAATGGATAGCACATTTATAGACTTGAACCACTAACCACCTTTCTCAACAATCACATTTCTAGAAGCTTGAAACTCTTCCTATTTCACAAGGTTCATATCTATTTCTTGACTCCTGAATTGATGAGCTTTCAATTGGGTTCCAATTTTGATATGTCAACTTGAGAAGAGAAAACAACAAAAAAGGAAAAAAAAACAATATGACCAAAAGCTCTCCTCCCAACCATAGGATTGAAATTCAATCCACCCCCAAGCTCTAAGGGTCACATAGCTTTCCCTTACACACACTACCACTATTCACAAGGGTTCCTTTAACAAATTTCATTACATCCTAAGCACAATGCAACACACATACTATAATTCGCCTCCTTAGCCCTTAATAGCTATTCACAAAGAGAGATATTGAATAAGGTGGAACTCCAACAAGACAATACCAAACACCCAATCTCAACAAAAACCCCAAAAAGGATCTAGAATTAAATTGCACATAAGTTCAAAGCATAACAAAAATCATTTACATCTTTAAACGAAGTTCTACAAGGGTAGACCTTACCAAAGCAAGTGCAAATCCAAAATGTGATACCCCCTCCTTCTCCAAGCCCTCATTCTTCCATTTTTCCTCTCCCATCCTTTCCAAGAGTTCTCAAAACAAGAAAGCAATCAAGAGACAAGAGAAGCAATAGAAAGGAAGAGAAGTCGAGACAAAAAGAGAGAAGCATAAGCAAAAGAGAGAAGTCAAGGTAGAAGAAGAAGCCCCTCCTTTCAAAGAGAAGGAATATATAGAAGGAAGAAGGAAACCAACTCCCCATAACTTCCCAACCACCCAACCAACTCCAATTTTCACCACTTTTTATAAGTGGGTGATTAGAATTTATTTAAGGGGTTTTATGGGATAAAAAGACTCCTAACCCATAAAACTATTGCCTAGGAAACTTTTTAAACAATTAAAACCACATAAAGATTTTATAAAACATAAAATAAGTAATAGCATTTAAAAAGTGACTCAAGGGTACAATAAAACAACCTCTCACACATGCACAACCCTTACAAAACAAGGTTGAAATACATAACCTTGAAAAGACTTGAAATTCACCTGAATAACATAAGGGAAGTAGCTACGTGACCCCTTCATCAACATGGCCAATTTTAACCTGTTTACTCAACCAAAAAAAAGGTATCAGTATCTCTCATAATTAATAGTAATTGAAGAAAATAACATATGAAAAATAACCTTCTAATAATAATCAGCTAAGGAATTAAATCTACATAAGTTACATATAATTTAACTCTTCCTACTTGCATAATACCTTTTAGAGCCAAGCAATAATTGATCATGTTATTTAGTATCAGAATATTACCACTTATCAATAATTTATCTAACCTATAGAAAATACTACTACAACCAAATATTGAATATTAATCATTAGCTTTATATTCACACTTACTCACACTCTTAATATAAAATCACCTAACATGATGAAATCTATTTAATATAAATATAATGATATTACCAACAACAAAACATCTCGATCATTGCATACTTACGTAGATAAGGAATAAAACTCATATGGTTATCAAAAAAACCATTAGTTAGGTAAGATTAGTTAGTTAGCAATTAAAATATGATAATCTTTGATGTATAGGAACATTCATCACTAATGTGTATTATCCAACATAAAAGGACATAAAATATAGGACATAAACCATCAACAACTAAGATGATCAACAAGACCACAAGGGAGAGGGTCTTACAATATAAGAAGAATATGGAAGTACAAATGAAGAAGAAGAAAATATAGAAGAAGAGTCTAAAAATGCAAAAGATCTAGTTAGGTATGTTTAGAAAAAATCATTTTGAAAATCATATTCTAGGAAACAAAAGTGATGGAGTTATGACTAAGATAAGGCTATCAAGGATGAATGAAGAGGTAAAATTATGTTTTTTAATCTAAAATTGAGCCCAATAATTTTGCAATGATTAGCAAAGATGAGAATTGGATTACTACAATGGAATAAGAACTAAATCAGATTGAAAAGAATGATACTTGAGAACTTGTTCCAAGACCCAAGAACAAGAATTTAATTGGCACTAAGTGGGTATTCAGAAATAAATTGAATGAATATGGGAAGGTAATGAGAAGTAAGGAAAGATTAATTTACAAAGGATATGCTTAGGTAGAAGGTATTGATTTCGAAGAAATTTTTTCTCTCGTGGCTAGATTGGAAGCAATTAGGATGTTCTTGGCATACTCAGTCTATAAGAATTTCAAAGTATATTAGATGGATGTCAAGTCAACATTTCTCAATGAAAATATTGAAGAGGAAATGTATATTGAGCAACCTAAAGGATTTTAGTTCTTTAAGAATGAGGATTTTTTCTGCAAATTAAAAAAGGCATCGTATGGACTTAAACATGCCCTTAGGGTTTGGTATTCTAGATTGGACAAGTAATTTCAACAAAAAGAATTCAAAAGAGAGATTATAGATAGAAATATTTACATCAAGATAAAAGATGAGAATCAATTTATTTTTGTTGTCAATGTTGATGATATTTTTTTTAGAGGTAGCCATGACAAGATGCACAAGGAGTTTACAGAAGAGATGTAAATGGAATTTGAGATGTCTATGCTTGGTGAATTATCTTTCTTTCTTGGTTTTCAAATTTCTTAGTTAAATGAGGGTATTTTAATATCACAAACCAAGTATGTCAAGGAGATGTTGAAAAAGATCAAGATGGAAGATTGCAAGCCAACTAGTAAACCAATAGTGACAGGATGCAAGCTAAGCAAAGATGATGAGTCACTTGAAGTAAATCAAACATTATATAAGTCAATGATTGGGAATTTATTATATTTGACTACATCTAGACTTAACATTATGCAAGCAATGTGCATGGTAACAATATTTCAAGCAACACCTAAAGAAACACATGTAAAGGCAGTAAAGATAATTTTCATATCTTGGAAAAATACTGTTGACTATGATTTGTGGTATTCCAGAGGTGATTATTTTACTCTAGTAGCTTACACAAATGTTGATTGGGTAGGAAGTGTTGATGAAAAAAAGAGTAATGGTGGTGGAGCATTCTTTTTTGGATATAGACTTGTGTCATGGATAAGCAAGAAATAAGATTCAGTATCTTTGTCTACAACATAAGAAAAATACATTGTTACAACATCATGTTGTGCTCAAGTGATTTGGATGAAACAAAAAATAAAGGATAAAAAATTTGAGTATAATGAACCTATTTCCATCCTCTATGATAATTGTTGTCACATAAAACTGCACCCTACTAAACATGAGTTCAGTGTTCTAATGACACAATGGGAACAACCTCAAGGTGTGGGACCTTGTGCGAATGAGGTTGAATCTCTAGAGAAGGCCGACTTCCTCTTCTAAACTAACTGTAAATGTGCTGGTCCAACCTAGTACATGAAATCTTACCACTAACAGCTCACAAGGAAAAGGGGAGAAGGAGAACATGAAAAGGGAGATGGAGGTGATACACCAAGATGGAAATGTCGCTTCTTCCTGGTCAATATTGCATAGTACATCATTGAAGAGGAGCAAGGGGGGTTTCACAACTCTCTTCTTGGTTGATTTTCAAAGGCATACATGAAGGGTAGGGTTTTACAAGGTGTTGGAAGGAAGAGGGTTTCTCAACACAACAGTTGCAAACAATTTAACATAAAAATACATTCATGAGAATACAACTAACATCAAGATATGAAGGTAATAAACTTACTCAAACATAAAGGAGATGAGAAGAGGAAAAATTGATCGATTTCATTAACATAGAGGCAAAAAGCCAATCTTTACAATGGCGGAGTGTGAAATATAGTCTACAAAAGAAAAACCCCAAAGGAGAAAAAAGAAGAACCCTAAAATTGAATACATTTTTTGCCTTTATAGATCAAGCATAACTGAGAAACACAAAATGAACCCTAACCCTAACCACGGTTAGCAATAAAGCCTGTGGCGTGAAAGATTTGAGCCATCTATGAAAAATGTGACCTAGGGCATAGATCCACCAAGAAGTAAACAAAGAGCGATAAATGGGCATGGATGCCCATGAAATCCACTTACATAAGGTAAGGGATGCCATAAATGTCATCCTTGAAGCCCAAGAAATTAGATCTGGTAGCTCAAAACTCAAATTGAGTCTTAAAAACATCGCCTAAAAAACATGTCACAATGTAGGAAGGTTAGGGCATCAACCCCAAAAACCACCTTTACAAGCTTGAAAAAAATGGTCTGGAGCCCCAAAAATGATTTTGTTGGGTGTCAGCGATCAAGCGGTTGGGATTCAGGCATCGACCATACCGCTTACCTCATCCTTAGAAGAAAGGAGGAGGAGAGTGTGAAGAGGAAAGGAAGTGTTGGGCGTCAGACCTTGGGCTGTCGGAGATCAGAGGTCGAGAGGAAGGCTTACCTCCAAAAATTGGAGGTAAAGGGGGAGACTTACCCCTGGTAGCTGAAAGCATTTGACACTTAGTCAAATTCAGAGAAAACCTTCGGGGAAAGGGTTTACCAAAAGTCATAGAAGTAAACTTTCATAGGTTGAAGGGAAGCCTTACCTCTTACCTTTGAAGGTAAGAGGTAAGATGCAAGAGTCAAGGGCAAAGGCTAATCGAAGAAAGGAACAAGGATGAAAGAGGAATGAGAGAAGTCCGACCCCTGAAGTCCAACAAGACAAAAGACTTAGCTAAATCTTGAAACCTTATCGAGCTTTGGTGGTCAGAGGTAAGGCCAAAGGATTACCTTGAGAGATCGATAGAGGGTAAAGAGAAAGGCCAAAGGCCGAAAGATTAGAGGAAAAATGGGAAGGAAGAGAAGAAGGAGAAGAGTGATGGAGAAGGCATGAAGGAAGCGGGTAAGAGACAACCTAAAAATTGAAAAATCCGGGACAGCAAAATTTAGGAAACTTCAAGGAGAAAACTCATGCAAGATGGCACATGGGGAATTTCTTAGATTGGTTATCAATGATGCGACATCAAAGGGGGGCATGAAATTTCAACAATAATATAAGTGCAATTAATATTTCAAAGAATCTAGTGATGCATTCAAGGAAAAAGCACATCTCAATCAGACATCATTTTCTAAGAGAAAGGTTGGAAATCATACTGTAGATATCTTTACAAAACCTCTTCCCAAGGAGATATTTAAGTATCTCAAAAAAAATATAGGAGTGACAATTCCTTCCTTTCAGTTAAAAAACAAATGAATCACAGGTTCAGGGGGAGTACTTCTTTACTTTTCCCCTAGAGTATTCCCCTTAGGGGGAGTGTTGTAGAGAGTTGTTGCTAGTATTGCTTTTTCATAAAGGGAGAAGACTAAAGGGGGAGTACTATGGTATTATCATATTCCCTTGTCATTGATGTCAAAGGGAGAGATTTACAAAAATAATTGGAGATCTAAATAGGGAGAGTTACAGGAAAGGGGGAGAGAGTTCAGGAACTCAGTTTGTGTTACCATCAATGACAAAGGGGGAGATAATTGCAAAGTTTTCATTGATGTCAAATGGGAAATTTTTTGTCATTGATGTCAAATTTCTACATTGAGGGAGATTGTCTCTTATCAAAGTTCTACATTGAGGGAGATTGTTGCTTGCTTTAGTTTGTTCATGTTTGTTCATGGCTAGGGAGAGTCTTTGCATGGAGTTATGGTGGTTTGCTCTTCTTTGGACTACATCAGAGATCATATCTTGTTAGGTTTTTATTGTTATGCTATGGTTTTAGCCCTAATTCATCTAAACCTAAGTTTTTTGTCTAGGCATGTACTTTATGTTCTAATTCATCATTGACTGTACATTGGTCATTCCTGATTGCTTAAGTTATGACTTAAGCCCTTAGGCATTGTTAGCTTACCAACCCTATGTACTACTTTCCTTGGTTTGAAATATTTTTTCCTATTTAAATTTAATACTTTAGTGGAGCAAAGGATGACATTGGTGGGACAAATGTCACATTTCCACTTATTTGCTGGTGTAGTGGTGGGTCCCATTTCTAGTCATGTGAAATATCATAATGGTGACAAGTGGTGATCTACGAGTCTACACAAAGAGAGAGAAGGAAGAAAGGTCATGTAGAAGCACGAAGAGGTGACATGTGTAAAGGTTGGACCTAGAAGGAAAGAGTGTTGTGTGGATGTGAAACTTGTTGCATGTCTGCTTTCCATAAGAGTACATATTGGTCCCATTTTTATATGTACAAATTTGTGGAAGGTTAACATGTGGCATTATTCTACTAGTTCACAAGAGGAAGATAAAAGGTAATGTGGGGGCATGGGATGTCAACACGTGTCCAAGAATTTTCAATGGTGGATTTGTGGAATTGTGAAAGGTCGATGCATGTCCAAGATGACGTATGCCAAAATACTTTTCAACATGGTATTTGCACTCCTATTGGGCGCAAAATATTCTA
Organism: Sequoiadendron giganteum; assembly: GCA_007115665.2. Taxonomy (NCBI): domain Eukaryota; kingdom Viridiplantae; phylum Streptophyta; class Pinopsida; order Cupressales; family Cupressaceae; genus Sequoiadendron; species Sequoiadendron giganteum. The sequence continues at coordinate 88,831,365 of CM021105.1, forward strand.
ATGGTAGGGTATCTCAATTCAGATATTCATCATTCATTTTTCTCATGAAAAAGAAGATTAATGACTCAGATTCAAATGTGTCAATGAATAACTACTGGTTCTAAAATTTGGATTACACAGGTTGACACAGTAGTGTTTGAAAATTATTTTTATTGGTCAACTTACTCTACACCAAATGAGCTAATTTTTTGTCCAAGCCAACATTGCAATGTATTCTGTCATCCCATATCAGTATTTAAGAGTATTTTTGTGGATTGCTGAGAGTGTGAGTAATAGTACATAATAGTGTCTTTACATGATTCTATGATATGTCCAAGCAGTTCATGTGTAGAGCAAAATATGAATGTGAGGCTATCAAATTGACAAAGAAATTTGTAAATTCACTTTGTAAGCTTTATGGAAAATAATTTTTTGTAAGTGTCACTGTAATCATCTTTACTGTATTATGCATGGTTGGTTCCATAGTTCATGTGAGGTTGGTGCCTCTTGTTCTTTGAGTTGGTGCTCAGTTTGTGGGATTTGTGTCTCTCTTAGGTTTGTTCCTATCAATTTGTTTTAGGGATTAGTGTCTCCAATGGGTTGGTGCTTACAAAATCAATTATAATATCTAAATTTTATTGTGAGGTTGGATTTGGGTAGTAGATACAAGCAACTCTTCTCACCTTGGTTTTTCCCTTTTGGGTTTCCATGTAAATATGGTGTTGGTCTTGTGTTCATTTCTTTCTTTGTTCCTCCTATTTTTTTGTGAAGTTTTAATGTTCATTGATTAAAGTTGAAGTTTAATGATATACTAATTCATCCCCCTCTTAGTATATTTGTGTGTTCAACATACACACACACACACATATATAAGTATATATATATATATATAATACATATAAATAATGAAACTCATATTAAGAATATATCATAATATACCTACTCATGCATAACATATTTACATACTTCTAAATATGAAACCTTGAATATGAATATAATGTATATCTATCACAGTGTATTTAGAAGCATGTAAATTCCCATCATAACAAAACTTGTAAATAAATATAAGAAAAATCCCACCATAATTGTGTATGTGTATAAGAATTTGGAAGAAATTCATAGTTTTTAACCCTAAGAATATGATGCTTGCATAATTTCCCTCTTATAATTGATTCAAATTTTAAAAGGAATGCATGCAATTTGGTTGTTGATTTTAAAATAGAATCAATAGAACTTATATTAAATCATTTGAATTTGAAATTGTAATTTTTGTATGAATATATGATGACATGATTGTAATATAAAATATATTTTAATGTCTAGTAGGGGAGCCTTACACAATTTATGATGCTTGTTCTAAAATCTATGATGTTTGTGCAGAATATTCTTTTTTACCATATTTTTTTATACCCTAATTTATAAAATACATTATCATTATCATTCATGTAAGGTGATCTAACCTAAACTGTTTGCTGAGATGAGAACTCATAAGTTACTATGTTTGATTCGTATATGATCATGTAATTTTTAAAGTACATGGTATAACAAATATATGGTTAAAAATAATATTTTGTACAAACAAAAAATGGTATAAGGCTCCTCTACGAGACATCAAAATAAATATATTTTAGAATACAATAATGTCAACATAGATTTCATATAAAAATTAGAATTTTAAATTCAAATGATAAAAAACATTGATTCAATTTTAAACTCAACAACCAAATTGCATTGCATTTATTTTAAAAAGTTGAATCAATTATAAGAGGGAAATTATGTAGGCATCATATTCTCAAGGAAACAAACTATCAATTTCTTCCAAGTTCTTATACACATGCACAAATATGGTGAGAGTTTACATATATTTATTTATAAGTTTTTTTTATGATGGGAAGTTACATGCTTCTAAATACACCATGATAGATATATGGGTAAGTGCAAAAAGATGGGGGGCCAAAAAGGGGGCTTAAGTGGCCAACTTTTTATGAAATTAGGAAATACTGACCTTGAACGTGAAATTGAGGATAGTTACACTCAAAATTTTGAGATGCAACAAAAATAAGGATTGTAGTGCTCTGAGTCTACTTTCTAAACTACTAATTTATTTTGAAAATGCTTGATATTATGGGGTTCAAAAGAGGAGCCCACAAAAATTAGTGTTGTTTTTGTCAGAAAAACATAAATAGCAACTTTTGTGGGACCTAGCACAGTGAATTTTTTTTTAGTATTTTTAAAATTGCTTTGGTTAGAAATTAGCTAATAGTATGTAGTTTATGCATAATTTTTCTAATAATTTTTTAATGAATATTTCATTTTTTACTAATTTTTAAAGTGGGCACTTCTTGAAAAATATAATTTTGGCCATGCTACCCCTACAAATTTTGGAAACTAATTGATTTTTTATAATATGTGTAGAATGGAGTCTAGTTTCTAAAAATGTAATTTATTTTAAATTTAAATGAATGGTTAATTTATAATGAAAAAAACACCAAACATTGATTTTTTCCAAAAAACAAACACACAAACAAAATAAATTATGGATCAAAGGCTTAACATTTTCAAAATGTGAAAAAAATTACATCTTTAGATAGCTAAGAGAGAGCCTAACATTACCCAGATGTTTGATTTGTTTGACCTTCAAACATGTGCAAACCTGATAATGAGCACAAATGAGATTATGTGAAATTTTGTAGAATATGCAAAAACACGTCTTTGGATGTTGGGAAGACCCTCCAAGCCTTTGGATTGGAAATCCAAAGAAAATCCAAGCCAAAGGCTTGGGGGTTCCCAAAGCAAGACAAAATGCGAGCGCATTATAATGCGCTCATGTTATTTGAATGCATTGAAAAAATGCGAGCGTGTTATAACACACTCATGTTTTGTGAATGCATTGAAAAAACACGAGCGTATTATAATGCACTCATGTTTTGTGAATGCATTGACAAAACACGAGCATGTTATAATGCGCTTACATTTTGGTCTACATTGAATTTATTTTTCTTCTTTTTTTTTTTTCTTTCTTCTTGTTATCTTTGAGGGAAACTATATACATAAAATAAACATTGAAGTATATGTTGACATTTACATATTTCATGTATATAGTTTCAGGATGTATATAAGTTATATTTCATGTATATAGTTTTAGTCTGTTTGAGAGTCTCTAGGAGTTACAATGCAATTTCTAGTTTTTGGAAGATCTTACAAATTTCAGACTTAGTCAAATTTCAATAATCAACATGTCAAATTTCAATAATCAAGAGGTCAAATTTCAGTAATCAGCAAGTTGTATTATTTATCTCTCTATCTCACTCATTTTTTATCCCTTACACTCTAGATCTCTCTCTCACTATCTCCATTCCTTTATTTGAATCTCTCTCTCTCTCTCCTTTGCCCTCTAATTCTTTTATCTCACTTCTCTCTCACTCCCTCCCTCCTTCCCTCCATCCCTCTTTACTTATCTCTATCTCCCTCCCTCCATCCTTCCCTCTCTCTCTCTCTATATATATATCCACTCTCTCTCTACCTATCTCTCCCTCCATCACTCCCTACCACTCTCTCTTTTCTCTCTACCTCACCTCTCTCACCTCCCTCTCTCTTCCTCCATACTTCTCTCTCCCTCTCTTCTTCCCTGTCTACTCTTTGTCTCCCAATCCTCTCTCTACCTACCTCTACACCCATCACACCCTACCACTCTCTCTCTACACCTTTATATCTCACCTTTCTTTCCCTCCCTACCTCTCCCTCCCTCCCTCATTCCTTCTCTACTTCTCTCTATCTCTCCTCTCTCTCTACCTCTCCTTCCCTCTCTACTTATCTTTATCTCCTCTCTCCATCTCTCTACCTACCTCTCCTTCCACCACTCTCTATTTCTCTCTATCTCACCTCTCTCTCCCTCACTACATCTCCCTCCCTCTCTTCATCCCTCTCTACTTATCTATATCTCCCCTCTCCCTCTCTACCTACCTCTCCATCCATCAAAACCTACCACTCTCTCTCTTTATTACTCTCTATCTCACCTCCCACTCTCTCCATCCATACCTCTTCCTCTCCTTCCCTCTCTATTCTATATCTCCCTAATACCTCTCTACCTACCTCTCCATCCATCACTCCTTACCACTCTCTCTACACCTATATATCTTGTTTCTCTCCCTCCCTCCCTCATTCCCTCTCTACTTCTCTCTCTCTACCTCTCCTTCCCTCTCTAATTATCTTTATCTCCCCTCTCTCTCACTATATGTCTCCCTCCCTACCTTTTCTCCTATCTACTCTCTATCTCTCCTCTCCCTCCCTCTACCTCTCTCTCTCTCTCTCTCTCCCTCCTCTCTCTCCCTCTTTCTCTCTCACTCTCTCTATATCTCACCATTCTCTCTTTCCCTTTTTGTAACTCTCTCCTTCTCTATATATCAATATTCTCTCTGTACTTATCTTTATCTCACCTATCTCTTTATCTCTATCTCTATCTCTATCTCTCTCTACTTCTCTCTATCTCACCTATCCCTCTCTACCCACATATCCCTCCATCACTCTTGACCACACACTCTCTATTTATCTCTATCTCACCTCTCTCTCACCTCCTTCTCTTTCCCTCCATACCTCTCCCTCCAGCTTTCCTTCCTTATCTACACTTTATCTATCATGTCTCTCTACCTCTCCTTCCCTCTCTACTTATCTTTATCTCCCATTTGCCTCCCAACCTCTCTCTCTCTCTCTCCCCAACCCCCCCTCTTTCTCTCTCCCCCTATGAGGGTTGAGGGTGTAAGGTTTAGTGTTTAAGGTATAGGGTTGAGGTTATAGTATTAAGTGTATAGGTATATGGATTAGGGTTTAGGATATTAGGTATAAAGTTGAGGGTATAGGGTATAGGGTATAGGGTATAGGGATGAGGGATGAGGGTTTAGGTTTTAGGGTTTAAGGTATAGGGTTGAGGGATAGTGTTTAGGGTTGAGGGTATAAGGTTAAGTGTATAGGGTATATGGATTAGGGTTTAATATATTAGGTTTAGGGTTTAGGATTTATGTATAAGTTTGAGGGTTGAGGGTTGAGGTATAATGTTAAGGGTTGAGGGTATAAGGTTAACTGTATAGGGTATAGGGATTAGGGTTTAGGATATTATGTATAGGGTTAGGGTGTAGGGTTGAGGGTATAAGGTATAGGGTTAAGGCTTGAGAGTGTAGGGTTGGATATTTAAGTGTAGGGTATAAGGTTGAGGGTATAGGGTATAGGGATGAGGGTTGAGGGTGTAGGGTTTAGGGTTTAAGGTATAGGGTTGAGGGTTGAAGGTTGAGGGATAGTGCTCAAGGTTGAGGGTATATTGCTAAGTGTATAGGGTATAGGGTTGAGGGTTTAGTGTACAAGGT